>QXEO01001105.1:0-353760 GCA_007115705.1 Dactylis glomerata | reverse complement strand
AAAATTAGAGAACTCTCCATAATCTTCACTGATTAATGAAG
Organism: Dactylis glomerata; assembly: GCA_007115705.1. NCBI lineage: Eukaryota > Viridiplantae > Streptophyta > Magnoliopsida > Poales > Poaceae > Dactylis > Dactylis glomerata. Next base: position 353,719 of record QXEO01001105.1, on the reverse strand, counting down.
TATCTAGTTTACCCGTGAAAAATAAAGATTGTCCACTATGTGGCATTGTTAGCCAAGCTCAAAATCCTTTTTTTCCTGTTGCATTGGCCCGCCACACGTCCTTGTGTAGCTGTGGTGTGTACCATGTTTCCCATCTCTTCCTTTTCTCTTATCAAAAAAAAGTTTTCGTTTCAGGATCCTTTTTTACTACTCGCAGCTAGTAAGGCTTTGTCTAGTGATAAAGAGGTGGCACATGGCTTGCTTACTAACGAAGTAACAGAAGCCACGAAGAAAACAGCATTACGTTCTCGGGAGCACATGCGCGCCCTTCACCAAAAATAATTTTCTAGTGATGCAAAAACCTAACATGCAAACGACTTATGCTCGTTTCCCTATTGTAAGTTTCGTGACAATCACAATTCCTTTGTGAAATGTGCAAAAGTAACAAAGACAAGCACTTCTCCAAAATTTAAAAATGCTAGTTCCTTTTTTTTGCGAGATGGATCCAGATCTATTATAGAAGCTCCCAAGAAGTACAAAGCAATCCTAAACATAATAAAAATTACATCAAGATCTTTGCACCACCTAACGATCACTACCGCAGCAACAGGGAGCCGCCAATGCGCCGTTGTCACCGCTCTCCTACTGAAGCTGGGTCACCGCTCTCCTACCGAAGCTGGCCTACGTTATTAATGTTTGTCGAGAAGTCTTCGCGACGTGCCCTCAAGGACCGGCCCCTTAGAGCTAAAGTCGTTGTCATTGAACATTTGAATTGATATGATCTTCTCACATCAAACATGCAACACACATAGACTGAATGGGATCCATCACTCCATGAGAGCAATGACTAGATGATTTGATGCCCTCGTCAGCACCACTGGCGAGATCGTCATCGACGAGGTGGATGAGAAGGAAGTACCTTATTCTTGTCCCGCACAACATTGTCATAGCCACCATAACACCACTATCGGGTGACCAATCACTATCTTTAGGGACCATACTACCATGCCAAGAACAGGTCTGAGGTATAGTCCACACCTCCTCCCACCGTCAGGCGTCAAAAAGAGGCAAGGGCCCATCGATTCCCGGTCGCAGTGGAAAAGATGGGGCAGATGGCGGCAGCTAGAGTTGAACCCAAGATCGCCGCCTTCTCTTGAGAGAGAGGAAAATGTTCTTTGTCATACACCAAACTTCAAATGAATGACCTTTTTCCACAAACCTTGCTGGTGCATAGCTCATTCTAATATCTATACACCATCTTTTTATTTTATTGAACTTTTCAACTCACTTTTTAAAATTTCCTAAAAAGGGAAGCATGTGCTTCCTAGACGAAAAAGTAGATCCAATGTTCACAATTGATTCCCATGAAAATTAGATAATATTAACACACTACATATATATCTACTATCATAGAGATTTGTCTTTTTTGCTTTCTAAGGTGTGGATGGAATATAGAATTAAATTTGGTGGCATGTTAGATATTTGTTGGGTTATTATTTAAAAAATGTCATACTTTGCACGACTTTAAGATATGCTAATTGAAGCTCAGATGCACCAAAAGTGCCTAGCGAACACAATATACCAAAAGTGTCTATCGCACACAATATGACCCAAAAGGAGAGCCAAAAATCTGACTGTGGACTCCGATCAACGTGGAATATTTGCCGAACCATACTTTCATCCACACTATTAATTCACAACGAAATGTTGTATCCATGAAAATTTTGTTCATAAAGCTTTCTTTTCAAATTTGAGGGCCCAAACAAGTCAAACTAATTGCATGAGACTCATATCATATCATATGGTTGGATAATCTCTAGGACCTATTTCATTGGCATGATTTTTTCCAATTTCAAGAAGGATTAAGCCATTTCCTCCGAACCAATATGAAGACCTAGCTAGAATATGAACATGTCCTCAAAATTTAAGAAGGGGATAATATGAACTTGGTAGGTGCATGTGGCACGTGCTCCTGTGTAAGTAAACAAATTTGTTGCAAGTTGGAAAAATTCCAAAAATATCTCATATAAATATAATATTTGAGTTATTTGTACTCTTCTAAATTTTCAAGAAAAGTAGTAGTTTTGCACTTTGCATACAAAATTAAGAAGCTAGTGCTAGAAAGATTTTTTTAGACCACTAGCTAGTTTTTTTCATAGGACGCGCAAGTGCATTTCCAATAAGTATAATAAGTGTAACTTATGTCTATGCCATTGTTTGGGGGCTTTTTTTGCATTGGGAAGTACTTTTTTCATAAAAGTGCAACCCAGGAGCACATGCCCTCGGGTGCCAAAACGCCTCCACTTTCCAACCCTCCTGTGCATGATATGATCTGAAGGGGAAAAGCCGAAGATACTCGGCCCCATGATTTTGCTCAAGGAGATGTATGTGGACACTCTTTCCAAAAGATGTGACCACTCCACCCCACCCACCACATACTGCCATATGATGTCCTAATCACTTCAACTACTCCTTCGTTGGAGTAGCTCAGTTGCGATTCCAACGAAGTAGCACAGACAACTTCTCCAAAGCAAGACAAGAAAGAAGAGAGGACGGCCAGAGCCATAGTGATTAGAGATTTAGATGGGGAACACACACCAGGCCGGCATCAAGAAAGATGATCATGGAGGCAGCTGCGACCAGCAGCCACAGGCGGCCTCCGTTGCCCTTGATCAGCTACGGGCCGGCGTCAAGGGAGATGATCATGGAGGCTGCAGTCGCGACCAGCAGCCTCGGGTGGTCTCCGTGGTCGACCTTGATCAGTTACAGGCCGGCGCTGCAGATAGAGCACGAAACCAACTGCAGCCTCTCGGCGGAGGGCATGACGTTGATGCCACCTCCATGGTACGTCTAGCGTATTCTTGTGCTCCGGACATGATTAATTATGCACTAAAAAGAATTAAGAAAAAAGGTAGGAGAGCCCCTCCCGCGTCGCTCCCGCGAGCGACCGGGAGGAAACCCTAGCCGCCGGCCAACAACCCCCACCTCCCTCCCTCCCTCTCCTCGCCGCCGCCGGGGCGCGCTGGCGGGCGAAGCCTGGTCAGCGTCGGCGGCCGCGGGGCTCTCTCCCCCCGCTTGGTGGTGGCGACGCGGGACGTTGGCGACGAGCGGCGGCGTCGTGCTGGCGTGGGGCGTGGCGGCGTGGTGTCGAGCACTGGCGGCGGAGCTGCAAGTGCTGGGCGACTGCGTGGTGGACCTCGACGTGCTGCTGGCGCTCGGGACGGCGGCGGTGGCCGGCTGGCTCCAAGATCTGGTTTGACCCAGATCTGTCGGGGTGGTTCCCCTCTCCTGCCGCGGTGGCAGGGAGGCCCACCAGGCCTCGCGTGCGGCTGTCTCGCGGTAGCGGGTGTGAGCTGGTCCTTCTCGCTGGCCGACGTGGTGCTGGGCGGCGGTGTGCCTGCTTGCGATATGCTGACCACCGGAGGTCGGTGGTGTGGCTGCGAGGGTCGCCACCTCTTTACTCAGCCATCATCCTTCAGCGGGTTACCCTAACCCGCTGGGGCTGGCGGGTGCCGTGGCTTCGCAGATGGCGGCCATGGTGGAGACGCTCTCCCCACACGGGGAGCCGTCGTGGCTGAGTGTTGAGCCCCTCTGTCTTGCCATCAGTGGCAGTGGACGTTGCTTCCTTCTGTACTGGTGTGCCCCATGGTTCTGCAGATGGCGGCCATGGGTGCGGTCTTCTCTCCGATGCGAGGTGAGCCGTGCCAGTGGTGGTGGTGGCTTCTTCTTGCCGGTTGCTAGGCTCCAGTGTCGGGTCCTTGTCGGAGCTCTATGGCGTGTTGAGGGTGTTCCTTGTGAGAGTACTCGAGGGTGTGTCTCTGCTCTGTGATGCCCTTCGACTCCTGCCGGCGGCACACATGCGTCGTGGCGTTGTCTCGGCCGCGCGCGACCTTTCGGCCACACCCACGACACAGATGGTGTCGGTGCGTTGTGTGGTCTCGGATGCGCGTCGCCCTTCGATTACGTCGATGGTGTAGTGTCGTTGCAGGGTCTTGGCGGATCAATGTGGTTCGATTACTCCGGCGAGGCCTCGAGCTGGGTTTCCCTCTAGCAGGTCCTGCAGGCTCTTCCCTGTGATTGCTATGCTTGGGTCGCGATGAGTTTCTCATCGGTCAACCGTCCCTTAAGTTCTATTGGTTGGCCACTTTTCTCCTCATTCTTGTGTGTTTTTTCACTCTTCTTCTCCTCTCTTGTAACCCCCGTGTACTCTGGTTCAGTTGAACCTATCTTGCAGAGGCTGTAAAGCCTCGTTGACAATCTTGATTGAATATATTGTTCAGGCTGGCTTAGGCCCGCCGTAGTTTCAGTCAAAAAAAATTAATTATGCACTGTGGTTTAAGTTCCTAGTGAACCTAATATTACTTTTGAGGTTTGCTTCAATGCGTCCCTCCTTTACCCAAACTCAACCGAAACTTAAACACATCAAGGGTTGAGATTGCTTCGTACCACTTCATAACTTCATTATGAAAAGGTACGGAGCCACTCGAAGAATACATGCAGCCCCAATGAATTTTGAACTGCTAGGTCCAATTTTTTTCACTCGAAGAATACATGTAGCCCCAATGAATTTTAAATTATTTGGCTATGTAAAATTATATTATTAATTTGCAGACTTTTATAATTCTGTAATTTAGTAGTTTATATATATTATGATAAAGATGTAAAAAATTACAGTCAACGTCTCCAAAGACTTCAAGAAGTAAAGAAAACGTGAAGGAACTACTCTCTCTGTTCCGTAAGTCTTGTCATAATTATAGTTTAAATTATGGAATGGCGGGAGTAATAAAATTCATGTGTTATGTGTTTTCTAGTTTCTATATGCATGCCCGCATCTACTCACTTTCTTTATTTTTCTTTGAAACTTTTACTTACAAATTCATGTATATATCATCGTATGTTATTAATCTGTTATTGATTTGTGTTTAATGTCTGCTTGCAGTTGAAAAATTGTGAGAAAAATTGTGCTACATATGGAGGAGGCGGAAACAGCGGGAGCGGGATAGGTATTCTCCTGCCTGCCGCAGAATCGGTTATCCTTGAAGACGACGACGGTCCTCATCATCCATTGCTGCCGGAGCCAGATTTTGTGCTCCACACTTTACCGGTGAGATATCCATAATTCACAACCTAACTTAGTGCTCATTTGATTCAAATGACTAGATAGGAAATGAATAGGCTAGATATAATTGGTATCTTCTTAATATTAATATATATCTCTTATAATAAAATAGTAAAAAATACATGAATATAATAGAAATGTGGGTGTAAAAAAGGAGAGTCTGTGCCCATTGGATTTTTATGGGATTCTGAAAAATAAGGTTGGAGTGGATGTTAGAATCCTTCAAAATACATATGATTTCTATCACGTGCGCAGGTTAAGAAATGGTGCATTGGAGACGGTGATGGCTTCATTGCTTATGTGAAAAAGGCCGCGGGTGTGGCTGTCAGCGGATCATATAAGTACACAAATTAACTTAACTTGCCTTTAATTTGATCTTCCTGCCTCACTCGAATACTCCCTTCATACTGGTTTGATGGGCAATCAACTCCCTTTGTTTTATTATTTGGAAACTCGTCTCATTCAGCATTTCTCTGAGCAGGATGGGTGATACAAACAATCGAGCTCCACAGAAGTACCGAATCAGAATGAGGTATGCATACTTTAAATATTTAAAAGATAAGTAATGCTAGTAAAATCTACAGACTACCTGAGTAGTCCACATAATTGGGTGACAAGGTCAAAAAAAATAGAGTGATACTAATACTTTTGCAGGCAACATTTCTTTTAAGGAAAAGGAAATGATATTATCTATTTAGAGTGATACTAACACTACCTCGGGGTGGTGGAGGAAGCTCCCACCACCAAAGGTGTGGCTGGGAGAGATCTCGCGATGGAAGCACGGGCTGGACGATGTCCCTCTCCTTCGTCAGCTTCGGCACGCACGGTAGCTAGGTAGTGATGGTGCGTGGCGATGGACGATGTGGTGGCGGTGGGTGGAGCGGTGTGGCGGAGGTGGCCCCTCGTGCGGATGTTGGCGGTTGTGGTGCAGCCAAGACCTAATCAGGGCACGGATAGGACGCTGTTGTGCATGGCAGTCTCTGGCGCGTCTAATACCAACCACTTACTCCCTCTGTTTCAATAAATAAGGCCTATATTTTCGAAAAGTCAAACAAAGTAAAATTACCAAATTTTTAAAAACTATCAACAATTTTAATGTTATATAGATATCAAATGAAAATATATTTTATGATATACATGTTAATAATTTATTTTTGAAAACTTAGCCAAATTTTACATTATTTGACTTTTATAAACAAATGTACATTATTCATTGAAATGGGAGTGTAACGTGCACACGGATCCATCGAATAGCAAACAACACTAAATGCAGTTCACAAGGTTTGACAACATATGTGCATATATCTCCAAAACACTTTATTTTTGTAACGGGGTGTCTCCTCTTCTTACAAAAGAGACCTGGATACAGAAAAATTCACTTTGATGTGGGGTGCATATGCTCCTTCCTTTGAAAAATATTTTGAAATATACAAAAAAAATAGGAACACACTTTCTGCGTACATATCGATGTTCTATGTGCGCATGCCAAGTTTTAGTGCAAACCGACATTTCTTTGTGCCATGTGTAAATAATATATAAGATATCTCTCATGAAGAGCTTTTTTTAGAAACAATTTTGTCTTTTTACACATGACACAAAAGAAGTCGGATTTTTGTGAAACGGCTTTGCGAGCACATGGAACGTCGTGATATATGCATGACACTTTTTGTCAATTTTTGTTTGTCATTTTAAAGATATTTAAAACTCATTTTAAAAAACCAGGTGCATATGCACTTGAGTGCAAAAACTCCTCATCCATACGGATACAGGTGTTTTAAGTCCAACACTATTTATATCATAATATCCATACACAGAAGAGATTTCTAGCCTAACTCTACAATCTCTGAGTCTAACGTGTGACCAACTCATGCACATATCACCTCAAAAAACAAAACGCATGCACATATTCGGCAACACTCTTTTTTGTATAAGAATTATCAAGTGCTTAGATCTCGTGTCATCGGCTTTGATGATTGTATTGACAAGATAGTAGTGCATTAACTTTTGTGAATCAACAAGGGGAATTGATGCACCGGAGCTGAAAATGGAATACGGGGACGAGTCAAGGAATGAGTTGGTGAAGCTTATTGGGGATAAATGCGTAACGATTAATGTGTATGGGACGGACCAATATGGACGATACCTTGGCGACATCTACTGTGACGGCATCTTTATCCAAGTGAGACAGAAAATGCTGATACGACTCACATCTTTCGATCTTATTTTCCTCAACTGGTTATTGGAAAAAGTAATTGTTATTGGTGTCCAAATTCTTCAGGAAGAAATGCTGAAAAGGGGCTTCGCCTGGTATTTCAAAACAGGCGAGAAACGTCCTGAATTGGCAAGAGTGAGATTTGCATCTTAAAACTTTATTTTAGATAAATATTTTGCATTTAAAGGACCCTTATATATTACTGAATTTTTGAACGTTCTAGCAAATCCATAACTTAACATGCAATGCCTGTTGTTCAGTGGGAGGGAGAAGCGAGAGAGGCACGCCAAGGGCTTTGGTCACAAGATAATCCTCAGAAACCATGGGAATGGAAGAGGGATCACCCGCGCAACAACAACAAAAAGGAGAGTGCAAATGACAATCAGGTCTGCTACGTCTCCTGTTTTTGAATGATACTAGAGTCATGGTGTTGGCAGCAAGGTTCCAGGAGCTTCATGCATATCCAAGCTCATTATGTGTTGATGATACTAGAACCCTAAAATTAAGACATTTGGCAAATACATATAGCATCCTCGCAGGTCATTAAAATGTGCGGATTAACACACACAAAATGAACTACTCCGCAACAAGCTTCGAAACTGAAGCTTAAATACTTCTAGGTGGATTGCATGGTGGATTAGCAGTTAGTTAAGTAAAATTGATGGGTCGAAATTGCATGTCAAATTAATAATTAAGGATTGTTTGGGTATGAGATTTCTTCAGCCTGTTCTGTCGTAATGTGGATTATTTCCTATGTGTAAATAATGGCACTCGTAGATAGTCCAACTTGATTTTTGCACAATTACTTGCAGGTTGAATTGCAAAGCCAGGCCAATGACAGTATTGAAACTCTACCGTGGATGATAAGTAAAGATATGGAGACCCTTGGTAAGCAGTGGAAAAAGAAACTAGAAAAAATAGTGGCTGACAATGTGGAACAAAATGATCATCTCCAGGAGTTGAACAGAAATAAAAAGGAGGCCGAGGACCGAGCTAAGGAGCTAGAAAAGGAACTCGAAAGGGTTGTGACTGACAACATGAAACTGAATGACCAGCTAGAGGAGTCAAAGAAGAATAAAAGGAAGGCCGATGATCGAATTTTGAAGTTGACCTGTTTCTCCAAAAGCGTTGCGGCCGTAAACATGAAATTGCATGATGAGCTAGAGAAGTTAAAGGGAGAGAATAAAAAGGCTGAGGATCGAGCTAAGGAGTCAGAGAAGGAAATAGAAAGTGTTGTTGCTGTCAACAGGGAACTGAATGATCAGCTCCAGGAGTTAAAGGAAAATAGAACAGTGGCCGAGGATCGAGTTATGGAGTTGAAGTTTTCTTATGATAGTGTTGTAGCTGTAAACATGGATTTGCAACAGAAGTTGGAGGATTTAAGGGAGATGAACAGAAAGGCTGAGGACCGAACAATGGAGTCAGAGAAGAAAACAGAAAGTGTTGTGGCTGACAACATGAAACTGAATGATCAGATTCAGAGATTGAATAGGAAGGTTATGAACATCGCTAGGAACGGTAAAAAGAAATTGCAAAGTGTTATAGATGTAAACAGGGATCTGAATGGTAAGCTTCAGGAGTTACTGAAGAATAATGAAAAGGCCAATGACCGAGCTGAGGAGTCAGAGAAGGAAACGGAAAATGTTGTAGCCGAGGAGCGAAACTTACAAGGCATAAGACACGAGAAGAGCGAACAAGCTGTAGAGACCCAGTCGGCACCTCCACCTCCAGCCAAGGATTATGGCGAGAAACAACCCATTGTGTGGCGGAAGAAAACGGTGGCAACGGCATCTTGAGCACCTCCAGCTATGGGTCATTGCGAATAGACATGAGATAGAATTCCATGAATTACATGTTAAAATCAAGGTCTCTGACTGTACTAGCTGAACGACCATGTGTTGCTACGAGTTCTAAAAAATTATTATACACTGTATAATTCCTATGGCATTTGCGTTTCATCCCCACATACTTCTCTATTTAAATATCTACATTAATACAAATACGGAGTAGCATTTAGCCCAAACTTTTGGTTTAAAATCTTATAAATATAAAAAATAATATAAGTGCATACATCAGTTGATGCAGAGGCAAAGATTACACCCTTTTCTTCGAAAAGAACAAAAGTAGATAAATGTGCCTTTACCTAGTAATCTCCACCATTCTGTTCCCATTGTGACTTGAGCTAGTCTCCGCCTTTGCTTTGGTGTCAACGTATAGTACGCCAACTATCTCTACCTAATAATAAAGTACGCAAGGGTTTCATGGTTTGGTTCTTCCGTCAGATGTTTTGCAAAAAAATTCTCCATAATTTTGTTAATCAACCCGTAGTCCAATCTAACTTTTCTATTTTTCGTTCGTCCGTCGTCTTGGTTTCGTCCGTTTTGGGTTGGGCCTTGGTGTCTCGCTCTCATGGGTCTCGCCTTGTTTCTTATTCCCTATTCCCTATACTATTCTGCTTGGCTATTCCTTACGTATGTGCTGCCACAGGTCTCTAGGACGGTTTGAGTCCTGCTAGAACACGATCGTCAGACTATCCTCAAATAACTAGCCCTCGATTAGCTTGGCTGCCACGCACGATAGTCGATAGATCGAACAACCGGACGACGGCTCGATATGGCCAGCAACAAATTGAGCTATATATGATTACTATGATGAGGATGCAGAGGGATCGGAGCCGGACAAGGATGGCGTGGGGCTGCTAGAGGAGGTTACGCCAGCGGCGGCTCGCCATGCCAATGACAACAACTACTGTGACGAGACGAGGATGATTAGGGATTAGAACCGGACAAGGCCAGGTCGGGCTGCTTGAGGAGGCCACGCCAGTGGCGTCTCGCCATGGCCGACAACGACTACGACTACTACGGCAAAGATAAGAATGAGTATGGACTGGAGCGAGACCTGCACGATGTCAGGCTGCTCAAGGAGGCTAGACGAGTCCTCAAATTCAGCCATCATTGATTTGGCCAAGCTACTACTGGAACGACCACGAAGTTCAACTCACCGTTGATAGGAGGAACTAGCTAGGGCCGCGAACGGAAAAGGATAGGCCGTGTGTGAGGCATGTCGATCTTCCGTGAGTGCGGCATGTCGATCTTCTACCAGCGGACGACGACCTGGAGGTTATAGCCTTCTTGGCGCATCAATGGAGAAGGCATGCTGGGCACCAGGGACACCGATGCCGGCTCATCCCTAGATGGCTCTCCGCGATCTAACCTCCTGTTTCCTCTTCCGTGGCCGTCAAATTAACCCTAACTCCAAGCTTTCTCCTCCATGTTTCCTTCAATTTCCTATCCGCCGAGGAGTGGCATGGCATGCTTAGCGCTATGGTCCAATGTTCTTCCTACAAGGAGTAGCATGGTCTGCACAGGTGGATGTGATACGATCGAATAGGACAAGAGGTGGCTGCTCACAGTAGCGGAGGCATCAAGGGTTAACAGATCTGACTCTGATTCTAAATTACAACGCTGCCACCAAAGTTTCAGGAACCGGAGAGGCACATGCATCTTACTGATGCGGGAGGGTTCCGTGTCCGCGAAGGAAGAAGCATCAGATTATCCATGGTATTACGAGCAGTGCAAACTTCACTTTTTCTTATTGCTTTTTTCGACAAGGACTCTTTTCTTATTGCTATCTTTGATTGATCATTGGGAGTCAGTTATATACTAGGAGTTGATCAGGCTCGACGTATGTATTGGTGTCTTATATGTCCTCCATAGATTTCAGCGACTATGCACAGGTATCCAGCACTCAAAAGGAGGATTTGCAGAAAGTGCATGCACCTACTGCAACTACAAAACCGTCAAGAACACATCCAAGTACACCTCCACGGCTACCTCAGCAGTAGATCGGCGAAAGAAGGAACATGCCTTCAGCGCGGCGACGAGCTCCAAGGGCGCGGCCGCGAGCATTCTGAGGAACGCCTACGCTGCCACCATGGGGCGGGGAGGAGGGATCCAGGTGCACGACTGCCCCTAGCACCGCGAGCTTCATTTGTTTTCTTGCCTTGCCTAAATGATTCTTTCTTAGTGGTTAATACAATTTCTTTATTTCCCGCAAAAAAATACAATTTCTTTATAATCCGCATAGACTTCCGGTTAACATGTCAATACATGCAAGTCCTATGCAAATATGCAACTTACCTTGTATATTTGCCAATTCTAAAAATGGATTGTATATCAGGTTAAATAAATGAGCGTTTTCTGAAGTTTGAACGTGAGGTGTTCTTGCTAACATGTTTTAGTATGGACTCAACTTCATTTTTGTTTGAAATTACTTGGAATAAGTTTCATTTAACTTTTTAAATCTGAGATTGTTTGTTTCTTCATTGTTCCAACAAAAAATGGGGAGGCCTCTAAGCCGGGTGGCGCCGCAGAGTGAAGGCCACCAGGGCTCAAAAGAACTTCAATAGTGCAACACCGCTTCAACCTGTGTGTTGCCACCCCGCCCTCCACCATCCACCGGCATATGGTTACACCTCTCAATAAAGAAAAAATTATTTCCAGTAGTGATATATTAAAAATTCAATAAAATCATCCCGTAGCAACGCACGGGCATATTTCCTAGTTATTAATAAGGATCAGAGCGAGTAGAGGACAGTCACAAACTCTGGTATTCCGGCGCCAACAGAGAACAGCCATTAAATTTGCCGAAATAACCATTAAGCATTGATTTGTGGGGCCCTCCCGTTAAGGAGAATCCCCTTCAAATATTAGCGTATGCTGCTAATTGCAGTGTGCACACGGTATTCTTTAGTAAAAGGCGAAAGAATAGTTCGCTTTGTGCCCGCTGCGCAGCTGCGTGCTTTCGAATGGTCGCCCTGCCCCTCCTTATATAGGCTCGCTCCCGGCGCTGTGCTACCGAAGTAGCGAGGTGGGACTAATCTCCACTGAGAACCTACGCCTGGGCGCACACGCATGTACGCGGAAAAGGCCGAGGCGTTCACGGCCCTGTGATGCAGTGGGCTTCTGGGCCGGATTATAGTAGCGGGATAGCAGTGCGAGGACCCTGTGAATTTTTTTCTACTCGTTGCAACAAAATGTCTAAGAGCTCGATCATTCCTAGCTCAGTAAACTCGATCACGCGACCACTGGCCAGACAGTTTTGCTTAGAATTCTTTCCGAGACGATCAGATAGGTTATCTTTAGTACTGTAAACACATGGATGTATATTGTGTCATTTGGTGGGCATCATCTACCTGGACAAATCTTATGCAAGACAACAGCATATTACCATCTTTCCTATTTGGCGATTGAAAATAGACGCACACGGTCACACTAGCACCAGACGACACACCCCCTGTGTTTGAATCGGCGTGGACAAACATACATCCAAGAAATCACGCTAAATTCAAACTGAAACGAAGAGCCCTGGGGTTGCCAAGCTGTCAACGAACAGCGTGCGTGCATTCCTGAAGCTGCCGCCGGCTGTGATGAAACAGCTGACAGTATCTAAAAAATACATACACTAGGTGTGAAGCTAATCACTACGTGAAACTAAGTCTCAAGAAATGTTTACAGCCAAAAAAGAACAGCACCGGCTAACTCTAACACCGTGCCCTGAGAATCGCAGCTTTGCAAGGCAGTCTGCCCGCAGGACTAAGTTCACGAGAAGAGCCTCCGAGACCATGTCGGGACCGGCGCAGGTTGTTGAGCAGCGGCTGATGCAAGGCTGGCTGCTTTTTCTTTCGCTTCTAGTATCCGGGCTCCCTTCGGATCAGCCAAAAGGGATTTCTGGAAAGACTGCGGGAATCCTGTTGCGATGATGGTCACGTGGATCTCGCCGGTATAACGGTCGTCGACGACAGCACCGAATATTATGTTAGCCGAAGGATCAGCCAAGCTTGTCACGATCTGCGGAAAGTGAGCAAATGGTTACTCTTGGAACATTTGGAGCAGCACTTCAATGTCAAACACCTAAATATAACATATTGGTTCTTCTACTAACTGTTTTAATGTTAAATCCCATAATATTCACCTTCCTGAATTCATCAAAGTGTAAATACCATTCAATGATTCAAGTATCAAGACAAGAGTAGCCAGTCCTACACGCACCTGAGAGACCTTGTTCACTTCTTGCAAAGTGATGTCCTTCCCGCCAGTGATATTGTACACAACACCAGTAGCTGCCTCAATGGATGACCCTATCAAAGGGGCAAGAGTTGCCTGCTCAGCAGCTTCTTGGGCACGGTTTTTGCTCGAAGAAACGCCAACGCCGAGCATGGCAGTGCCAGAATTTTTCATGACAGCTTTCACATCAGCAAAATCAACATTCACAAGCCCAGGTATCTGCAAGGTTTTCACATAAGTATTTTGTCATCTCAACTAGGTTACTGCAGCATAGGGAAGGGGAAAACCCACCGTGATAATGTCTGATATTCCTTGGACACCTTGACGAAGGACATCATCTGCAAGGAGAAATGCGTCTTGCAACGGCATATTTTCATCAGCAACATCTAACAACCGGTCATTTGGGATCACAATTAGTGTATCAACACTCCTTTCCAGCTTCTCTAATGCTTCAAGTGCCTGAAATGGTAACAGAATAATTAAATTAGCTAGAGACCAACAAATGCTACTTAAACTGAGGTGATCTCAAATAATACAAAAGGCTGCACATATAGAACACTAATGTCCAAAAATCAACTGAATTCACATCAGACAAATGATCAGCAGTAAACAATCTAATATAGTATATTGGAATATTTCCACAAAGCAAATAACAAGAAACTGCATACAACAACATCAGGGGAAATGAATTCATCATAACTTTATTTAGGTTAACACCAACATTACAGGCTACAGCTAATTGGTCATGAAATAGTTAGCAGGCATGAACAGTTGAGTGCACAACAGATAGCAATAGTACAAGAACTGAAAATGATACGACTGAAGGGAACGCTAGATCTTGTAGGAGCTACAGTACCTGTCCGAACAGTCTACAGATGACTAATGATTCGCCATCTTAAATTAAAAGTACGCCATCTTAAATTATAAATACGCCATCCAAAGAAAACTCGTTTCTATGCTAAACCAAAATGACCGAATGTAAAACCACGTGACTTATATTTAGGTTCAAATACAAGCCTGTAGAGAGCGCTTGCGTCCTTCGAAGCTGAATGGGTAGGTGACAACACCAACAGTAAGATAACCGGCTTCCTTTGCTATCTGGGCAACAACTGGAGCGGCACCTGATCCGGTACCCCCTCCCATCCCAGCTGTTATGAAGACAAGATCTGAATCTCTCAGGGCATTGGCTATCACTTCCTTGGACTCCTCGGCAGCTTGTTCGCCCAAATTAGGATTTCCACCAGTACCTGTTTGCACAAGCATAGTTAGTCAGCTAGTTAATGAGGTGCTATTTACAACAGAATTTACAGTCTGTACCCTGCATACTGTTTGATTTTCGTTGTATTTTATCAGGGCATCAACACAAGTCTGCATATAAGGTAGTGCTTTTACATGAAAACGTCCGCAAATACAGAAGTCATTCATCAGAAAACAGGAAGTATTACCCAGGCCACGAGTCAACTGTTCACCAATTTGGAGCGGATGTTGCGCTTGCGAGTTCACAAGAGCCTGGGAATCTGTATTGATAGCATAAAACTCGATACCCTGAAATTATAATTCAGTTATCAGTATTTGAGAAAGCAGACATCGGTAAAATTATACTACTCGTACTGTACATTGTTCTACTTTTCTGGGCAAAATGTAATAAGCCTATCGATTCATAGATGCTTCAGTGGAGGTTAAGAATGATTTCCCATGTACTAACACATCGTTTACTTTTCAGGGAACAATGTAATAAGCATATTTTAAACATCGTCATCATCAGTTAACAACTCAACATAGCTTCATATGCTGAACTAAAGCACGGCACGGAACGTGGCTGAACTGGATGGGGGAGACGGAAACAGTGCCGCGAATTAACTTGTTCACCTGCTAATTTCATTCAAATTTCGAATCGGGCTACGAAATGGATCTACACGACGAGCGCGGCAGAGAAAGGAACCCCCGGTTCAGGGAGTTCAGGTCCAAGCGAAGGGGGCACCGCGCGCAGTACCTGCAGGCCGCTGCCGATCATGCGGTTGACGGCGTTGTTGCCGCCGCCGCCGACGCCCACGACCTTTATCCTCGCCGTCTCCACCGGCGCGAACGAGAAGGAGCTGCATCGCACGGCCGCGTGGCGCGGGCGCCGCCGCGGCTGGCTCCGGCACCAGGCTCGCTGGGGCCCGGCGGGGGGCAGGCCAGCGAGGTGCAGGAGGGTGGCGGCGGCCGACGAGGTGGAGGGCGCCATTTGCCCTGGCGGGTGCGGGGAATGGGGATGGGGAGAGGTGGCGCGGACGAGGGAGAGAGGGGCCTGTCGTCTGGTCTAGGGTTTTGGGGGATTTTGGAGGGTTTTGCTGAGCTGGTTTTCGAATTCGCCCGAATGAATATCCCCTCTCCTCTGTCACTATAATAAGTTTGTATGTAAAATATGTATGAGTGCAAAACTAGATTGAGCAAAAGTGAATTACAATTCAAACTACACATGAAAATATGGAATAAGTCTAAGCCAAATGAGGTCACCACACATAACCATTTTAAATCATTTATTTCAGGGTGAGACTAAAAAAAATTTAGTGCTAGAATTGCAATATGATTACAAAATATTTATTATAGCTTACTTAATTAAATTTTAACTAGGAGATATGTTTGTGTGGTTCCACTGGTTGATTTAAATTTTTGCAAGTGGTTGCCATGTGGTATACCCGACTCCAAAATCGACCGACCCGTGTAACCCTAAGCCCAAGCCTAGTTCGCCACTTGTAAATCTCTTAAAGTGTTGTTGCTTTCGTCTGGATAGGCACCAATCCATATTTTATTAATTCCTTATAACTATTAAACTGATACAACACAACAGTCCACTCACACATAAAATAATAATAGTACATAAAATTAAATTCGATGTACTACTAGTTTTTATCTTTTATTATATTTTTATTTGATCTAGTATTTTATACTTATTTAAATTTTTATTTAGTCTACTATTTTATAGTCTGTTTAGAAAAATTGATGTGCTTAAATTATTGTATACTCCCCTGAGAATGCGAATCGAGCAAATGAACCCTTTCTTCATGTTAGAATCCAAAGGAAGACAATACTCCATTACATGAGTTGAAACTAGGTGACTTCTTCCTTCACCACCAATCACATGATCTCCAAAATGTCATGCAAACAAGCTTGAATCAACACTTTGGATACCTGGAGTTACAGAACATATAAATATATATAATCAATTCAACAAACTGTGAGCAAGAAAAGACATGATAAAAAAATAAGGGGATGGGCATTGCATGAATATCACTTTATGTTGTCTTTCTAGTTGACTGGAGAATTTTTTAAGAAGACTCGTAAGAACAATCAACAAGAAGTCATTTTGAAACAGGCAAAACATGATTCATGTACTTCATCTGACATAGGGCGACTATTTTCTATCTCGTTTGGTCACAATGAATGAGTGAATTGGTGAGGTAAATCAGTAGCTCGTGGTCTCGTGGAGGCATGGCCAGCGTTGGCGATGGGAGTGTGGCCATCACGGAGGACCCTGCCGCTAGGCCACCTCCATCATCGGATTATCTATAACTTCATCAACACCTCCACAGTACACCATCCAATGGAAAGGACAAGAATGCATGTGACAAGGAGGCCACGACATTAATCTCCATCAATGTCATCATCATCTTTGGATTCGTCATTGGTTCGTCCATCCATCAAGTTGTAATCCCAAAATCTATCATGGATCCCCATGTGTATCAGTACATTCATTCATCCATGATTATTCATATGATGTATTGTACACCTATGTCTGAGTAGTTTAGATGGTGATATGGGCGAACCCAATCACCGCCATGAATTAAAATAAAGATGATGCGATGTAATTCTATAAGTGTGTAGTAATTTTCTTCATGATATTATGTGAATGTCGACTACATAGTATTTAGCCCTTAGGGGACTTGAAGGAAGTTTTCATTGATGTATCGTGGAAGAGTGGTTGGCGTAGTTGTGACATAATCCCTCTCTATCCTAAGCCGTGCATCAATGAGGCAGCATGAAGACCCAGGAATAAATATCCATAATCATGGGGAGACTCTTAGTTACTAGTTTACTCCAGGGATTGCCACGATATCTAGGCAAAACTTTCTGTGGGGCTACCCCGTGCACATGAATACAAATAAAAAATGCTATTATCCTCATCACATTCTACAAATAATAGTGGTGATCCCAGATTCCCCCATAACGTTTAATTTTCTAATAATTTACTTTTAGCATTTTACTTTGTGTTCTTTTACTTCATACTAGTTCTAGTTACTATTAACTTCTCCTTATTTCCAAACAACTGATTGGGTGCAAAAGTAGGTATGTTGACAACATAGTTGCGGGCTGTGTGATTTCCATTTTGCAAACCTTACTGATATGTCTCAAACGTATCTATAATTTTTGATGCTCCATGCTTGTTTTTACACCATTTGCTTAGTGTTTCGTTACACTTCGTGGCACTTTTATGCATTTTTCCGGAACTAACCTATTAACAAGTCGCCACAGTGTCAGTTCCCTGTTTTCTGCTATTTTTGTGTTTCAGAAAAGTTACACAGGAAATATTCTCGGAATTAGACGAAACCAAAGCCAGTCGCCCAGAATTTCACCGAAGCTTCCAGAGAACTGAAGAGGAGACGGAGTGGGGCCACGAGGGCCCCACACAACAGGGCGGCGCGGCCAGGGGCTGGGTCGTGCCCCCTATGTGTGAGGTCGCCTCGGTCCACTCCTGACGATGCCCCTTCGCCTATAAAGACCCCCCGATGGGAAAAACCTAAATACCCGATCACTTTTCCAGAACACATCGCGATCCGCCGCCGTCGTCGACCTGAAGATCGGGAGGGTCCAGAAGCTCTTCCCGGCACCCTGTCGGAGAGGGGAATCACCACCGGAGGTCTTCTTCATCGCCATGCTTGCCTCCGGAGCGATGAGTGAGTAGTCTACCTTGGACTATGGGTCCATAGCAGTAGCTAGATGGTTGTCTTTTCCACCATGTGCTTCATGTTTAGATCTCATGAGCTGCCTTACATGATTGAGATCACCGTTATGTAATTCTACATGTTGTGTTTATTGGGATCCGATGAATATTGGTGTTATGCTTGAGTTGAAGTACTGAATTTTATCTTATGTTATCTCTATGTTGTTTATGATATTGCATGCTCTCCGTTGTTAGTAGCTATCTTGGCCAAGTAGTTGCTAGTGACTCCAAGAGGGGGTATTTATGCTCGATAGTGGGTTCATGCCTCTATTTAATCTGGGGGAGTGATAGAAACCTCTAAGGTTGTAGATGTGCTGTTGCTACTAGGGGGAACCAACATTCATATGCTCGAGGGCATATGCTTTGTTTATATTACACACTCTGCTTAATGCAATTATCTGTTGTTCGCAACTTAATACTTGTGGAGTTCTCGGATTGATTCGCCACAAGTGGATTATTAGTCATAGATGCAGTTGGATGGCGGTCTATGTATCTTGTTGTAATGCCCAGAGTAAATCTCATAGTGATCCTCTCGACATATGCATGTTGTCTTTATTCTATCAATTGCCCAACTGTAATTTGTTTACCCAGCATGTATTATTTTATCTTATGGAGAGACACCACTAGTGAACTGTGGACCCCGGTCCTATTTCCTTTATATTGCTATCACCTGTTTACTTTACTCGCACTGTTTACTTTACTCGCATACTATTATCACTTTCCACTCGATACGCTCATACCCTTTGTTTTAAGCAAATCGGTGAGATTGACAACCTCATCGTAAGTTGGGAACAAAGTATTTGGTTGTGTGTGTGCAGGTTCCACGTTGCTACTGGTTGAAGACGCGCTAACAAGTTATCGTTAACGGCGCCCTTGTTAGAGCATCACGCAGCTAGTGGGCATCACCTTCAGTCGATTGTCTCTCTCCTACTGGATTGATAACCTTGGTTTCATAACTGAGGGAAAACTTGCTGCTATATTCATCAAAACCTTCTCTTGGGGTTTTCCAACTGGCCGTCATTTTTACTTCATCAACTCGGCCCCATCAAGTTTTCTGGCGCCGTTGCCGGGGAGGAAGAAGACTTCTGCGAGGGGAGTTTTCGCACGCACATCCTTTACTTTGTTTTAAGTTTTGCTTTACTTTATTTTTACTTGCATCATTTTATCAAAAACCCAAAAAAAAATAGAATCCTTGGTAGTTGTTATCTCTTTACTTCTAGTTCATTATGTTGTTCCCTAAGTATGTTTTGGAGGACCTCTCAGTAGGTAGTGGTTCAATTATTGGGAAAAATAACATTGAGGAGTTCTTTAATCATATTAGTATGCATAAAGAAGTTGAGGAAAAGTCTTTGGTTGAGCTTGCTCCTAGTATTGAAGTTGCTTCTGCTTATTTAATTCACATGTTGGAAGCTAGGTTTGCTAGCCTTAATCCTTTTATGCAACACATGTTCCTTAATCTTCATGAAATTGAGGATCCTGAAAAGAAAGCTTTTATCTTGGAAACTTTGCGCTTAGAATTTAGATATGTTGCCATTGAAGGTAGGAAAGTTCTTAAGCGCTTTAATGAGCTGGGTTCACCTATAAAGGTTGTTAGTACAAACAATGAGGGAACCGAGATACCTATACCTAGCAAACTCTTGGGATTGTATGAAGCTTTTGAAAATAATTTTGATTGGATCTGTCCCAAAAATCCTTTTAGTAATTTGAGTGAACCAAAGCGTGATCACAAAGGGTCTTCAAAAACTTAAGTGGATGAAATACAATGCCTTATTGAGAAGATCTCTTCAATGGATCTTAATGCCTCACTTGATGTTACTTGATTCGCAATTTTCTGCGCCTAGCTCAAAGGCGTTAAAGAAAAGCACTCTTGGGAGATAACCCAATGTTTTTACATTCAGTTCTTTTTCTTTTATTTGAGTCTTGGAAGTTATTACTACTGTAATAACCGCTCCATATCCTTTTTATTTCGTTTTTGTGCCAAGAGAAGCCTCTAATTTGAGCGAGGTAAGATTTGGGGATGTTGTTGTTGTCCTGAAACAGTTTTCAGTGTTGCACCGTAAAAATTCGTGAAAATTCTCTGTATATCTTTTGGACCTGCGATTTCTTATGCATATGACCCAGGTTATATCCAAACTTTCATTAGTTTAACACTTTTTGATTTGAGCAACATAAAACCCCTCAAAAATTTGACCTTTGTCACCTGTTCTGTTTTGACAGATTTCTGCCAATATTTGTGTTTGCCGCTTTATTGCTTTCTTTTTGAGTTCTTTTGATCACGGAACTTTTGGGGAAGTTCCTACAGTAGTATATGCTTTATATGTAGTGGTTTTGGGTTGAAACCTGAAGCAAAAAGGGTTGATTCTATGTTATGCTTACACTAATGTTGCTAATAGATTTGTGTTTAGTTTTGTATGAAGGAAGTTTTCAAGTGTAGGGATCGGAGAGTGATGAGATGAGTTGAAGAATGGACAAAAGCTCAAGCTTGGGGATGCCCATGCATCACCCCAAGAAATATCCAAGAAGTACAAGCATCAAAGCTTGGGGATGCCCCCGAGGCACCCCTTCTTCATCGGCAAAAATCAGGTCACCTTTCAACACACTATATTTTTATTGCTTCATGCATTATGAGTTTTTCTTGGAGCATTAGTTGTTTTTAGTTTTCAGTTTAGTTTAGTTTTGTTTGCTGCAATAAATGGTTGAACCCCAACAAATTTCTTTTAGAGAAGTTGCCTTGCTTTTCATTTGCCAAGAACACTCCGTTTTTCATTCTTATAATTTCAACGAGTGTTCTCTTTTTCTAGAACTGCGTTTAGCTTTCGATTTTTACCTTGATTTGCGTTCAGATTTTGTTATATCTTTTCATCAAGGTGTATTTTTGCCTCTGGTCTTTATTGGTTTTCATCAAAAGAGGTGGTTATAAAAAGTTTGAACGGTGTTGGAAAAGAGAAAAAGCTTTATGCAAAAAAAGTGGTACAAGAAGGAGCTTGTGTAGACTGCGGCCTAGGCTTTTGCATGTCGTGCTTGATGTCTTTTTGATAGTATGCTTAGTGGTTTTTCTGTAGCATGACTTGTCTCAAATAACTGAGATTCCTTAATGAGCCTTTGAAAAAATCATGCGTTGTTTTAATTATTTGGAAGCATTATTTTGGTTTTCTCCTTGATGCTTTATTTGGGTTGACTTGGCGCATGCTCACACATGTTAGACTCATACAAAGTCGCCAATAGCCTCTATGATCATTTAGTTTTTGACTTTCAATGTCATCTTATGCTTCTTTTAATGTTGCTTTGTCGCTTTGCATAATTATGGCCGTTATTGCTTTCTTAGTTGGTCGCTCCCAGTCTTTTGCTAGCCTTCATTTTGTACTGAGTATGAGCTCTACTCGTGCATCCAACTCCTAAAAACCAAGTTTGCCATTGTGTCCACTATAAATTCCTATGCATGGTATTTGTAAGCCATTCCAAAGTAAATTTTCATGTGCTACCTTTCAAAACTTTTAACTACTCATTTTGTGCCACTGTTTTTAGCTCATGGGGACGTAGTGGTCGGATTTGCTATCTTCCATATTGCTTACTCCAAAAAGAAAAAGAAAAAGAAAAAAAGAAAGAAAAAAGGCACTCCTCCATGGTATGTGAATGTTGGTGGGCACCCGATAGAATCGGTTAGCCATGGTTTGAGAAAGGAAAAAAGGTGGGGAGGAGTGCCAAGTTTTATAAAAAGAGCACAAAAAGTGTCAATCTCTCTCTCAAAACTTGCTTCATTTTTGTATGGAAGATTGTAAGAACCCCATTGCTAGTCGTTGACAAAAGCAACCACCTCTCAAAACTCAAGTTTTATCCCTCTGTTTTACAAATGAAAAGCTCTAGCACATGTTTAATCACTGCTTCCCTCCGCGAAGGGCCTTTCTTTTACTTTTATGTTGAGTCACCACCTTCTACCTTTATGAACCATTAAGAGAGCATAGTTGTCATTCTTAGTATAATGTGCATTGTCCCAAAGTTTTCATTGATTGATTCATATTGTTGGTTTCACTTGTTCTTAAATTATTTGTATCTAGTCGCCCTCTTAGACTTGAAGGTGTCCTATGCATTTATGTTTTGCTCTCCATGAAGGACAAGCTAAAAACCATTTGTATGTTTTTCCTTATGATTTGAACACACGTTTGACTTTTATTATTTCATTTTCATGATCTTTTGTTTGTGTTCATTTTCATGTTATAACATGGTTGCTAAGTTTCTTCTATCAAGATTATATCTTTCATGCCCATGTTTTAAGTTCTTTTGATCCCAGCGCACAACGCTTACATACATGATCAAGATTGTGTAGGTGCATGTCACCTCAAAAATTATTTCTTTTGTTATCACTTACCTACTCGAGGACGAGCAGGAGTTAAGCTTGGGGATGCTGATACGTCTCAAACGTATCTATAATTTTTGATGCTCCATGCTTGTTTTTACACCATTTGCTTAGTGTTTCGTTACACTTCGTGGTACTTTTATGCATTTTCTGGAACTAACCTATTAACAAGTCGTCACAGTGCCAGTTCCCTGTTTTCTGCTGTTTTTGTGTTTCAAAAAAGTTACACAGGAAATATTCTCGGAATTGGACGAAACCAAAGCCAGTCGCCCAGAATTTCACCGAAGCTTCCAGAGAACCGAAGAGGAGACGGAGTGGGGCCATGAGGGCCCCACACAACAGGGCGGCACGGCCAGGGGCTAGGCCGCGCCCCCTATGTGTGAGGTCGCCTCGATCCACTCCTGACGATGCCCCTTCGCCTATAAAGACCCCTGATACGTCCATTTTGCATCACTATTTTGTATCATAATTTACTATTATTCATCGATATATTTCATATTTAGAGATGATACTTATGCTATTTCCTCTATTTTTACATGTTGATGATCATTGGAGGATTTGCTGCCGGAGTCAGGATTCTGCTAGAAAATGACCGTCAAGACACCAGATTTCGGAAGATCAGGAAAATTCCAGAAAAATACCAGAAAATTATATTTTACCAAAAGACTCCGGAAGCCAGAAGGAGGAGTCGAGAGGGGCCAGAGGGCAGCCTCACACATAGGGGGCGCGGCCTGGCCGCGCCGGCCCTGTGTGAGGGCGCCCTAACCCACTCTAGGTCTCGCCCCTTCGCGTACTTCATCGTCCCCGAAAACCTAAGTCAAGGGGGGCTCAGAGAGAGACACAGCCGCCTCTGCGAGGCGGAAAACACCAGAGAGAGAAAAGCTCTCCGGCAGGCAGAAATCTGCCGGGAAAATTCCTTCCCGGAGAGGGGAGATCGTCGCCATCGTCATCACCATCGCACCGGACTTCATCGGGATCATTATCATCATCATCTCCATCACCAGCACCTTCATCTCCACCATCACCACGCCATCCCGCTGTAACATCTTGAGTTGGATCTTGTTATATTCTTAGGGGAAACTTTCCCGGTGTTGATTACTCTTGTAGTTGATGCTATTGAGTGGAACCGTTGAATTAAGGTTTATGTTCAGATTGTTATTTACCATTATTTCACCTCTGATCATAATCCATATGATGTCTTGTGAGTAGTTTGTTTAGTTCTTGAGGACATGGGAGAAGTCAAGATGTTAGTAGTGAATTATTGTTGAGACATCTTTAATGGTTTGATATTGTTGTGGTGCTATTTCACTAGTGGTGTCATGTGAATGTCGACTACATGATACTTCACCATTTATGGGCCTAGTGAGATGCATTGTGTATTTGGCTACCAATTGTGGGGTTGCTGGAGTGACAGAAACCTAAACCTTCGTTGGGAAATCATTGCACCAGGGAGCGTAGGATCTTAGAGTTTAAGGATGTGGTTAAATTTATCTTAATTACTTTCTTGTATTTGCGGATGCTTGCAAGGGGTATAATCAAAAGTGTGTATTTATCCTAGTAAGGGTAGTGCGCTAGCACAGGTTCACCCCCATAACACTTATCAAACCAATAAAGACTATTTAGCGGTTTGAAGCGAAAGCTCTTGATAGAAACTCCCGTGTGTCCTCGAGAATGTTTGGTTATTATAAGTTACACAACTGGCTTGACCTTTGCTGAAGAAAGGATTGGGCCACTCGCTGCAATTGTTACTACTGTCTTTTATTTACTCGCACTTTATTTATTTGCATTATCAAATACCCCTGAAAACCTGTTTGCTAGTATTTACAGTGAATCCTTGATCAAAACCACTTGTCAACACCTTCTGCCCCTCGTTGGGTTCGACACTCTTATTTATCGAAAGTACTACGATACACCCCCTATACTTGTGGGTCATCAAGACTATTTTCTGGCGCCGTTGCCGGGGAGTGTAGCGCTATTGAAGAGTGGATTTGGTAAAGGTAACCATCGCTGTGAGTATTGTTTTTATTTTTGTCTTTTATTTTTATTTTATTCTGTTATGGAGAATTCTCCATTTGGTTTCCTATTTGGGAACACTTCTACCATTGCTGCACATGTGGATGAACCACCACCACCACCTGCTGAAGTTGATCCTTTTAAAATACCCATGAAAATTGTTGGGCGTGTTATGGATAACTGCTATTCAGGAGATGGAACTGTCTATCCGGGTGATCATTTACTATTTATACATGAATTATGCGAGTTGTTCAGGTGTGCAGGTATTTCACCAAGCCAGGTCAAGAAGAAGCTATTCTCTTTATCATTGAAAGGCAGAGCTGAGGAGTGGTATCGGCTGCTCCAAGATGGTCCATCTATGGCATGGGAGGACATTGTACCTCTCTTTTATTCCAAGTTTTATCCTCCAAGTGAAATCCATAAAGATTGTAATCGGATATATAATTTTTGGCCTCATAATGGAGAAAGTATTGCCCAAGCATGGGGGAGATTGAAGTTACTAATGCTCAAATGCCCCATTCATGAGCTCCCCAATAATATTGTTATTGATAATTTTTATGCGAGGCTTACTCTTCCTGATAAGGATTATTTGGATGCTTCTTGTTTTGGATCATTTACTCATATGAAAGAAGATGCTAAGTGGAAACTTCTTGACCGTATACAAGAGAATGCTGAAGGATGTGAAAATGACAAAGGTAGGAAGTCAGGTATAAACTATGATTATGAATGAATTAAAGCTTTTATGGGAACCGATGACTTTCATAGTGTTAGCATTGCTTATGGTCTTGATTCTCAAATACTTGCTAATTGTCTTAAGGCCTTTGCCTCTTATCTTGATGTTCCAAAGAAAGATTGGAACAAATATCATGCGCCTTATAAAGATTCTATTAGTCATATTCCTACTGTAGCTACTGAAGTTTGTACTGTTGATAGCATTGTTCCTGAACCTTATTTTGAGAAGACACCTTTCCCTGCTAAGGTAAAAAAGTATTCTACTTTGGTAAGTGTGTCTAATAAAAGCACTAAGAAAGCTGCAGAGCCTGATGAGCAAATTACTATTAAGTCTCATGTAGCTATTTTGAAGGACATTGTTACTAAAGATGCAGGGGATGAATATATTCTTTTTTGTGAAGATGCTTCTAACATTATTTCTCATCCTAAAAGGCATAGGAAAACAAGTGTTCCTGTTATTTCTGTTAGGATTGGAGATCATTGCTATTATGGTTTATGTGATATTGGTGCTAGTGCAAGTGCTATTCCTTTAGAACTTTACAAAGAAATTATGCATGAGATTGGCGCTTGTGAACTTGAAGATATTGATGTGGTTGTTCAGCTTGCTAACAGAGAGACTGTTTGGCCTCTTGGTATTGTTTGAGATGTGGAAGTTCTTTGCGGTAAGACTAAATACCCCACTGATTTTCTAGTACTTGGTAAAGAGGCTAGTAAAACTTGTCCCATTATTTTTGGTAGACCCTTTTTGAATACTTGTGGTGCTGTGATAGACTATAAGAAGGAGAAAATTTTCACTAAGTTTAATGGAGAGTCTTATGAGTTTAATTTTTCTAAGTTTGCTAAGACTTCTTATGTAAATGAAACGCCTAATGAAAATTTTCGAGTTGAGCAGCTTGCTTCTATTGCTCTTGCTCCTAATAATGCTTTGCAGCAATTCATGGAGGATCACGAAAGCGATGTTTTCAGTAAGGAAAGAGAAGAGATTGACGATATTTTCCTTCGTCAACAACCATTAATCAAGCACAATCTACCTGTGGAGGATCTTGGTACCACTTTGCCGCCTAAGGAAGATCCTGTTTTTGAATTAAAGCCTTTGCCTGATAATCTTAAATATGCTTATATTGATGAAAAGAAAATATATCCTGTTATTATTAGTTCTAAACTTTCAGGAAAGGAAGAAGAAAGATTATTGGAGATATTGAGGAAACACCGAGGAGCTATGGGATATACTCTTGATGATTTAAAAGGAATTTGCCCCACTTTATGTCAGCATGCCATTAATATGGAGAAAGACGTGAAGCCAATTGTGGAGCATCAACGCCGCCTAATTCCCAAGATGAAGGATGTGGTAAGAAATGAGGTATTAAAGCTCCTTGATGCTGGTATTATTTATCCTATTGCTGATAGTAGATGGGTTAGTCCTATTCATTGTGTTCCTAAGAAAGGAGGTATGACTGTTGTGCCTAATGAGAATAACGAGCTTATTCCTCAAAGGGTAGTAGTTGGTTATAGGATGTGCATTGATTATAGGAAGGTAAACAAAGTTACTAAAAAAGGTCATTATCCTTTACCGTTTATAGATCAGATGTTAGAAAGGTTATCTAAGAAAACTCATTTTTGTTTCCTTGATGGTTATTCTGGTTTTTCTCAAATTGCTGTTAGAAAGGAAGATCAAGAGAAAACCACTTTTACTTGTCCTTATGGAACTTATGCTTATAGACGTATGCCGTTTGGTTTATGCAATGCTCCTGCTACTTTTCAAAGATGCATGTCTGCTATTTTTCATGGTTTTTCTGAGGAAATTGTGGAGGTTTTCATGGATGATTTTTTCCGTCTATGGAACTTCCTTTGATAACTGTTTGCACAACCTTGATAAAGTTTTGCAGAGGTGCAAAGAAACTAACCTTGTTCTTAATTGGGAGAAATGCCACTTTATGGTGAATGAAGGAATTGTCCTTGGACATAAAATTTCTGAAAGAGGTATTGAAGTTGAAAGAGCAAAAGTGGAAGCAATTGAGAAAATGCCCTGTCCCAGAGATGTTAAAGGTATTCGTAGTGTTCTTGGTCATGCTGGTTTCTATAGGAGGTTTATTAAAGATTTCTCTAAGATTTCAAAGCCTCTTACCAATCTTCTTCAAAAAGATGTTCCATTTGTCTTTGATGGTGATTGTAAAGAAGCTTTTGAAACTCTTAAGAAGGCTTTAACTACTGCTCCTATTGTTCAACCACCTGATTGGAATTTACCTTTTGAAATTATGTGTGATGCTAGTGATTTTGCTGTTGGTGCTGTTCTTGGACAGCGCGTAGATAATAAGTTGAATGTTATTCATTATGCTAGTAAGACTCTTGATGCTGCTCAGAAAAATTATGCCACCACTGAGAAAGAGTTTCTTGCTGTTGTTTTTGCATGTGATAAGTTTAGATCTTACATTGTTGATTCTAAAGTTACTATTCATACTGATCACGCTGCTATTAGATACCTTATGACTAAGAAGGATGCTAAGCCTAGGCTTATTAGATGGGTGTTGCTTTTACAAGAATTTGATTTGCATATCGTAGATAGGAAAGGTGCTGAAAATCCTGTGGCTGACAACTTGTCTAGATTGGAAAACATTTCTTTTGATCCTATTCCTGTTAATGATAGTTTTCCAAATGAACAGTTAGCTGCTGTAAATGTAACTTCGCGAGACCTTCCTTGGTATGCTGATTATGCTAACTTTATTGTTTCCAAGTATTTTCCTCCAACTTTTACAGCTCAGCAAAGAAGAAAATTCTTCTATGATTTGAGGCATTATTTTTGGGATTACCCACACTTATATAAAGAAGGAGTTGATGGTATTATGCGAAGATGTGTACCGGAATATGAGCAACAAGAGATATTAAGAAAATGCCATGGCAGTGCTTATGGAGGGCATCATTCTGGAGATAGAACCGCACAAAAGGTTCTACAATCAGGATTTTATTGGCCAACCCTCTTTAAAGATGCTAGAAGGTATGTTTTATCTTGTGATGAATGTCAAAGAGTTGGTAATATTTCTAGACGCAATGAAATGCCTATGAATTACACTCTTGTTATTGAACCGTTTGATTGTTGGGGATTTGACTTTATGGGTCCTTTTCCTCCTTCAAAAGGCTATACCCACATACTTGTTGCTGTTGATTATGTTACTAAATGGGTAGAAGCCATACCTACAAAGAGTGCCGATGGTGAGACCTCGTTAAAAATGCTTAAAGATGTTATTTTTCCTAGGTTTGGTGTGCCTAGATATCTCATGACTGATGGAGGTTCTCATTTTATTCATGGCAGTTTTAGAAAGACTCTTGCTAAGTACGATGTTAATCATAGAATTGCTTCTGCTTATCATACCCAAACTAGTGGGTAGGTGGAGCTTTCAAATAGAGAGATCAAGTCTATTTTGCAGAAGACTGTCAATAGATCTAGAAAAAATTGGGCTAGTAAGTTAAACGATGCTTTATGGGCTTATAGAACTGCTTATAAGAACCCCATGGGCATGTCTCCTTATAAGATGGTTTACGGAAAAGCGTGTCACTTGCCTTTAGAATTAGAACACAAAGCTTTTTGGGTAGTAAAAGAGCTTAATAGAGATTTTAAACTAGCCGGTAAGAAAAGGTTGTTAGATTTGAGTTCTCTAGATGAGTGGAGAAATGAAGCGTATGAGAATGCTAGACTTTTCAAAGAAAAAGTCAAGCAATGGCATGACAAGAGAATCCTTAAAAGAGAGTTTCATGTTGGTGAGAAAGTTCTATTGTATAGGTCTCGTCTCAGATTTTTTGCAGGGAAATTACTCTCAAAATGGGCAGGACCATATGTTATTATTGAAGTATACCGCTCAGGTGCAATAAAGATTGCTTCATTGAAAGATGACTCTACACAAGTGGTGAATGGGCACAGACTCAAACATTATATTACTGGAGATTCTTATAATGAAGATGTTGATGTAATTGAAACAGTTTCTCCAGAAGAATTCATCCAAGACAAATTGCAGGTACCTGCAGAGTTCGTTTTTGAATATGTAACAATTCTAGTCAGAGAAGTTTCGCGAAAAACTCTTCCTTTATTATTTTTGCTGTTTTTACTAAATATGAAAAATCACGAGATGAAAACGGGCAGGAAAAGGAGTCCGAGTGCTCCTCACACACAGGGGGCGCGGGCCCACCTCTGGCCGCCCCGCCCTGGTGTGAGAGCACCCCGGAACTCGTTTCCGTCCCGGTTTCCTCCTGAGATTTCGTTTCGATGTATAATTTTCGCCTATATAACCCCCCGGAGTACCCGAGGTTTGCATATCGTTTTCTCGTCATGTTTTGTTTCGAGCTGTTTCTGCCAGGAGTTGATCTTAAGTTTTGGGAGCACCATGGCCCCTTTAAATGATGACAAGGGCAAAAGGCCCAGGGAGGATGATCACCAAGACCCCGAGTGGAAGAAGGAGCAGGAGGCTGGAAGACCGAGACCAAGAAACCCTGCTTTTGAAGGACCAACTAAAGCTAGACGTATCTTTTCTCATGATATGCAGGGACCAACACTGCACGTCTTGGATCTAAACTCCATGCCTGACAAGGGTAGAGCTAATAGAGCCCGTTAGTTGAGTACCCCTGAGGCCCGTTAAGCTAGGCCCAATTGTAATGATAGTCGAGATACGAGTTCTTACCGTATGTCGATATTGTAATCTGTATCGGACCCTACCCGATCCTCGAGACCTGGCCACCTATATATAGGGGCCAGGAGGGGACGGTGTAGGCCAGATTGAAAGCAAGCCAGGTTCAACACCCAAGTTTACTTTTGATATATACCTATTTCGACTAACCTTACCTTCGAGTTCATCCGATGCCCTATCTCCCCGATCCTAAGTCCTTCATCTAGGACATTTGTCGAGTTAACCCTCGTCAATTGGCGCCGACCGTGGGGATGCTGGGCGTCGGAATCATGAATTCAACGGCTTTTTCGCTTTTAGCCAACAGCAGTGCAGAAGTCGACGAAAATCAAGAGATGGAGTTGACAATTGGAAGTATAAGTATCTTCATCGGGCCATTGGGTTCATCTCGCCTTTCAGATCCGATGAAACAAGATCCGTCAGCAAGTGAGCCCGAAACAACAGCAATGATGGAATACTCTGAAGGCTCTTCCAGCGAGGTAAACTCGTCGGTCAGCTCAGGAGAAGTGCAAAAAGGAAAAAATCATAGAAGGCGACGAAGCAATGGAAAATTTCAACGTGGAAGTCCAACTCAAAGATCTCATGATCTGCCTCGACAATATCTCCGACAAGTCAACAGATACATGGAAGACAGGGCTAGAGCTTTCTGAAGATGGGGACTCGATCTTCTCAAGCTTTAATAGTAACATCGGCAAACAATGCCAGGTGCTTTCCATCGTAGGAGACAATTCAGAAGAATTCGATGAAAACAACAATCCAGTGCTAAACCCAGCAAATATCGACAGAGGAGCAAATCATCTAGCAGAAGGGCAAACAGCAGAATCCCTCACAGCCAGGGAAAAAATTCGACTATCAGTCGACGAATGGAGAATAATAAGAGAAGCCGTAGAACACGGCATGCCAATACCATCAAATTCCAGCAAGGACATGTTGTTGGGGTATCATTATGCCCTAAGACAGCAGGCAAAACAACTAGCAAAGGAGAAAATAGAGATACAACAAAGAAAAGAATCAGCCATTGCAGCTAGCAACGCCGCCCGCAGAGCACGAAGCGACGCATCACATACTAACGCAAGGAGAAATCGTCGACATGGTTCAAGATACGAAAACCTCGAGTACTCAGAAAGACAAAGCATCTCCAAAAACCTCGACTCCTCCTTCCTATCGGTCGACGAGCAGGTAAACATCGTACCAAAAACCCCTGAAGCAGCACTAGTAGCAGCACAAGCATATCTGCTTACAACTCGACCAAGCCCAGGGGATCCTAGGGAACATATGCATAGAGCAGCATTAAACGGACTCAACATGGTGGGCCACAAGCTATTAGCAAAAGGAGAGGAAGTATATCACCACAAGGAAGCGCACAAGCCAAGGTCACCTCGCCGTCACAACAGTCCTCGGCACAGAAATAGTAATCAACGATCTCGATCGCCATCACCAAGACAACATGGAGGAACCCGAAGATCTCGATCTCCAAATGGAAAGAGCGACTATGAAGACGACGAAAAGGAGATGGGAGCATCGTGCTTTACCCGCAGGGTTCGTACTACACCAGTACCCAAGGGGTTCAAATTACCTCATGATCAACAAAAGTACGACGGATCACAGGAACCACAATCATGGCTCTCAGACTATCTGCAAGCAGTACAAATATTGGGAGGAACCAAAGAAACAGCAATGCAAAGTTTGCAACTACACCTCACCGGCGTAGCAAGGTCATGGTTGAGCAAACTAGAGAAAGAAACCATTGGGAGCTGGGAAGACCTCACGAAGCAATTCACAAGCAACTTCAGGTCGACATACAAGCAGCCGGCATCAATAGAAGAAGTCAAAGCATGTGTGCAACAACGCGACGAAACATTGCGGGCATACATCCAAAGATGGAGTCTTATCAAAAAGTCAGCAGTTGAAGTTTCAGACGAAAGAGCAATAGACACGTTCATAATTGGACTAAGGCGAAGAGACCTAGTCGAAGAGATGGGCAGAATCAAGCCGAAAATAGTGTCAGACCTCATGGACGTAGCAAACAGATTCGCAGAATGGAGAAGACGCATGCAACAACAAGCGAACACGATCCCCAGAGGACGATAGAAGAAACAGATATGGAAGTCAAAGAAGACGGTCCCGCAATTACGACAACTACGGCTCCCATAGCCAAGTAGCCGCGGGATATAAGGACAGCAGCTACCAAGGGAGTGATCGCAGAAGCTCGGGGTATCGAAGCTATGGAAAAGAAGACTATAAAAAGTTTCCCACAAGAGAATCCAGAGAGTATAACCCGTCGCCAGAAGACATGCTCAATGGACCTTGTCATATACACTCAGCGTTCGTCGATGGAAAGCGAGTATCCAGGCATGCAATGAAAGATTGCACAACATTCTTGAAGCTACAAGAGGCAGCATTGAACAAACAAACCGAAGCAAGGCGACAAGGATACGAAGGAAGCAACAAACCTCCCATAAATCAGCAAGGGAACAATGGAGCACCTCAAGGACAAGACCAGCCAAACCAGGGACACGATGACGATGAAGGGTACGTTCCATCTAAGGGACACATCACAGCAATGATACAACCCGTGCCCAAGTCGAACAAAGAGGAAAAGAGTATTACTCGACAAGTCAATCTAGCAGTCACTTCACCTCTAGCTACAACAGAATATTTACACTGGTCAGAACAGCCAATCGAATTCAACAGGGAAGACCACCCTATAACAGTACCTCGGCCGGGAAACGCGCCCTTGGTACTCAAAGCTCAAATCGGCGCATACGATGTCGACAGAATATTCATGGATGCAGGAAGCGGAATTAATTTGATATACGCGAAAACGCTCAGAGCAATGCATATATCACTAGAGTTCTTGAAGCCAACAGATTGTTCCTTCCATGGAATCGTACCAGGAAGTGCCAACTATCCACTAGGGCGAATAGCACTCAATGTTTGCTTCGGCAACCGACAAAACTACAGAAGAGAAAAGATGGACTTCGAGGTCATGGACTGGCCATCTCAGTATCACGCGATCCTCAGGCGACCCGCGTTTTCACGATTCATGGCAGTGCCTCACTATACGTATCTAGTACTCAAAATGCCAGGACCAAAGGGAATAATCACAGTAAAGGGAAGCTTCGAAGTCTCAGATCTCTGCGATAAGAAGTTCCACAAGATGGCGCAAAACTTTGGCATGATAGCCAACTATGCAGAGAAGGTGAAAAGCACGACTACGGAAGGCATCAAGCTACTCAGAGGACGCGCCGCGGAGCCAGAGATGAAGAAACTGCGGGTAGAAGCATCAGGAGAAGACAAAGTTACAGAAGAAGAAGAGAGGGCCACGATGGCATAAGCATCAAGAGCAAAAAAGTAGAGTAGAAGAATAAGGCTGTAAAAGCCACGAGTTATACCCGGGGCAATGCCCTCTAGATCCAGAACATAGGTCACATGCCGGATCTCTTGGGTCACCCCATGTATCTTACATTACAAGTATAATAAAGACAAAACGTTCCTCATATTCGAGTTTACGAGTCTTTCAAAGGAAAAATGCGGCAAACGCACGAATCATATAAAAACGCTTTGAGAACAAATTTCCGACATAAAGTCGCGAAATAAGAAACTCTCGCGTTCCACATATACACAAGTATTATAACATCGGGTTGTCAGAATCGTCTACACCTAAAGGGTCTAAGTAGTGATACTCGCAGAAAAACGTGGCATCCTCTTGCAACAGCCTGGCTATAATTCGTCGAGCAGGCTGCAAGGTACTCTCCAAATGTACTCGAAGGCTAGCTCCACCTGGAGGATAGCTCATCGACATAGAACTATAATTGAGTCTTGGCTGCCACTTGCGTATCCACCCAAGAGCAAAATTGGCATCTGCCACTAAGTTCAGTTCTATCAATCGATGAATTCGTTGGCTGGATCTAAAAGTATCGAGAAGCAGTGGGAAAGTTGCAGGCAGAGGATTGCGAGGAAGCATAACAGAGTGCATAGTTACGAGAGCTCTTCTGCAGCTATCAACTGCCTCGCCAATGTGCTGGGCGCGGTCCTGAAGCAATACAATAGCACTCCGGCGTCGAGGATCAGACCACAAAGTTTCGACACCGGCGGACATTCTTTCTAGAGCCGCATTTCGCTCTGTAACCCGACGATCTTCAGCAGTGAAATCCAAACAAGTGCCTATGATGGCAAAGGATATCATAAAAACAGCAGTGTAGCAAAAAGGGAAAAAGAGGAGTCGCAAGGAAACTTACATCGCAACATCTCGCAGGCAGACTCGATAATGCCAATGACAAAAGAGTCGCATTCTTCATGATGCACAATCTTCACCATCAGACTAGATACCTTATCGTCAAGAATAGATACCTGCTTCATCAAACCAGAAGTTTTGCTAGCTTTATCAAATGCCATCTGAGCTTGTCGTTTGGACAAAGTCAAGCGAGCCTCAAGATCAGAAATCCTTGAAGAATATTCCGCGCATTGACAGCAGCGGCGAGGAGGCGACAAAACCTTAGAGCCAAACTCGCGAGCAGAAGAAGGAGCATGATCGCGATTCGAAGGATTGTTGATGTGCATAGACTGGAAGTCAAAGAAAGGGAAAACATTTTAGAAGCCAGTACAACATATGATAGAAAAGAAGCATATATTTACATAGATACAAACCCTTAGACTAAGGTTCTCGGGTTGCATACGACTACAAGTTCTTACATCAAAAGCGGCAATTAAAAACTACAGAAAAGCCGAGTCTACGCCACCTCAGCATTTTGCTTCGTGGCAGAAGAGGGCATGGCAAATTCATCGCCAGCAGTCGAAGGAGGCGCGGGTGATACGTCTCCAACGTATCTATAATTTTTGATGCTCCATGCTTGTTTTTACACCATTTGCCTACTGTTTCGTTGCACTTCGTGGCACTTTTATGCATTTTCCGGAACTAACCTACTAACAAGTCGCCACAGTGCCAGTTCCCTGTTTTCTGCTATTTTTGTGTTTCAGAAGTGATACATAGGAAATATTCTCGGAATTGGACGAAACAAGTTCCTGAAGTCTTATTTTTCCCGGAAGCTTCCAGAGATCCGAAGAGGAGTTGGAGGGGGGCCACGAGGGCCCCACACACCAGGGCGGCGCGGCCAGGGGCCTGGCCGCGCCCCCTATGTGTGAGAGTCCCTCAGGCCACTTCTGACGATGCCCCTTCGCCTATAAAGACCCCCCGACGGAGCAAACCTAAGTACCCGATCAATTTTCCAGAACACATCGCGATCCGCCGCCGCCGTCGACCCGAAGATCGGGAGGGTCCAGAAGCTCTTCCCGGCACCCTACCGGAGAGGGGAATCGCCACCGGAGGTCTTCTTCATCGCCATGCTTGCCTCCGGAGCGATGAGTGAGTAGTCTACCTTGGACTATGGGTCCATAGCAGTAGCTAGATGGTTGTCTTCTCCACCATGTGCTTCATGTTTAGATCTCATGAGCTGCCCTACATGATTGAGATCACCATTATGTAATTCTACATGTTTGGTTTGTTGGGATCCGATGAATATTGGTGTTATGATTGAGTTGCTATACTGAAATTTATCTTATGTTATCTCTATGTTGTTTATGATCTTGCATGCTCTCCGTTGTTAGTAGCTATCTTGGCCGAGTAGTTGCTAGTGACTCCAAGAGGGGGTATTTATGCTCGATAGTGGGTTCATGCCTCTATTTAACCTGGGGGAGTGACAGAAACCTCTAAGGTTGTAGATGTGCTGTTGCTACTAGGGAGAAAACAACATTCATATGCTCAAGGGCATATGCTTTGTTTACATTACACACTTTGCTTAATGCAATTATCTGTTGTTCGCAACTTAATACTTGTGGAGTTCTCGGATTGATTCGCCACAAGTGGATTATTAGTCATAGATGCAGTTGGATGGCGGTCTATGTATTTTGTTGTAATGCCCAGAGTAAATCGCATAGTGATCTTTTTGACATATCACGTTATCTTTATTCTATCAATTGCCCAACTGTAATTTGTTTACCCAGCATGTGTTATTTATCTTATGGAGAGACACCACTAGTGAACTGTGGACCCCGATCCTATTTCCATCATATTGCTATCACCTGTTTACTTTACTCGCACTGTTTACTTTACTCGCATACTTCTACTGTTTTCCACTCGATACGCTCATAACCTTTGTTTCAAGCAAACCGGTGAGATTGACAACCTCATCGCAAGTTGGGAGCAAAGTACTTGGTTGTGTTGTGTGCAGGTTCCGCGTTGCAGCTAGCAAGCAAAGCTTGGACGAGGCGCCATATATAAATTGTCTGAAGCTGTTGCAAACTAGCAAGCATCACCTTCAGTCGTATTGTTTGCTCTTCTCCTGAACGATAAACCTTGGTTTCTTAACAGAGGGAAAATCTGCTGCTATACTCATCACACCTTCCTCTTAGGGTTCCCAACGGGCTGGTCATTCACCACGCAACAAGCAACAGCGCTGGGGAAGAGTGGAAGACCTCTGCAAGGGGAGTTTTTCGCACGCACATCCTTTACTTTGTTTTATAGTTTTGCTTTACTTTATTTTTACCTGCATCATTTTATATCAAAAACCCAAAAAAATTAGAATCCTTGGTAGTTGTTTTTACTTGTTTATTTTAGTTTTGCTAGAATGAGTAATTGATGCTACCGATTTGATGAAGTAAATAACCGGCCAGTTGGGAACCCCAAGAGGAAGGTGTGATGAGTATAGCAGCTTGTTTTCCCTCAGTTAAGAAACCAAGGTTTATCGTTCAGGAGAAGAGCAGACAATTACGACTGAAGGTGATGCTTGCTAGTTTGCGACAGCTTCGGACAATTTATATATGGCGCCTCGTCCAAGCTTTGCTTGCTAGCTGCAACGCGGAACCTGCACACAACACAACCAAGTACTTTGCTCCCAACTTGCGATGAGGTTGTCAATCTCACCGGTTTGCTTGAAACAAAGGTATGAGTGTATCGAGTGGAAAATAGTAGATGTATGCGAGTAAAGTAAATAGGTGATAGCAATATGATAGAAATAGGACCGGGGTCCACAGTTCACTAGTGGTGTCTCTCCATAAGATAAATAACACATGCTGGGTAAACAAATTACAGTTGGGCAATTGATAGAATAAAGATAAACGTGATATGTCAAGAAGATCACTATGAGATTTACTCACGGGGATATCGTCCAAACACCCCATGAGTATTAAGTTGCGAACAACAGATAATTGCATTAAGCAAAGTGTGTAATGTAAACAAAGCATATGCCCTTGAGCATATGAATGTTGTTTTCTCCCTAGTAGCAACAGCACATCTACAACCTTAGAGGTTTCTGTCACTCCCCCAGGTTAAATAGAGGCATGAACCCACTATCGAGCATAAATACCCCCTCTTGGAGTCACTAGCAACTACTCGGCCAAGATAGCTACTAACAACGGAGAGCATGCAAGATCATAAACAACATAGAGATAACATAAGATATGTTTCAGTATAGCAACTCAATCATAACACCAATATTCATCGGATCCCAACAAACCAAACATGTAGAATTACATAACGGTGATCTCAATCATGTAGGGCAGCTCATGAGATCTAAACATGAAGCACATGGTGGAGAAGACAACCATCTAGCTACTGCTATGGACCCATAGTCCAAGGTAGACTACTCACTCATCGCTCCGGAGGCAAGCATGGCGATGAAGAAGACCTCCGGTGGCGATTCCCCTCTCCAGCAGGGTGCCGAGAAGAGATTCTGGACCCTCCCGATCTCGGGTCGACGACGGCGGCGGATCACGATGTGTTTCTGGAAAATTGATCGGGTCTCCTAGGGTTTTCTGTCCCGAGGCTTCTTATAGGCGAAGGGGCGTCATCAGGAGTGGCCCCAGGCCTCCTCACACCTAGGCGGCATGGCCAGGGCCAGGGCTGCGCCGGCCTAGTGTGAGGCTGGCTTGTGGCCCCTCTCCTTCGCCTCTTCGGATCTCTGGAAGCTTCCGGGCAAAATAAGACTTCAGGAACTTGTTTCATCCAATTCCGAGAATATTTCCTGTGTATCACTTCTGAAACACAAAAACAGCAGAAAACAGGGAACTGGCACTGTGGCGACTTGTTAATAGGTTAGTTCCGGAAAATGCACAAAAGTGCCACGAAGTGTAACGAAACAGTAGGCAAATGGTGTAAAAACAAGCATGGAGCATCAAAAATTATAGATACGTTTGAGACGTATCAAGCATCCCCAAGCTTAACTCCTGCTCGTCCTCGAGTAGGTAAGTTATAACAAAAGAATAATTTTTCAGGTGACATGCACCTACACAATCTTGATCATATATGTAAGCATTTGTGAGCTGGGATCATAAGAACTTAAAACATGGGCATGAAAGATATAATCTTGACAATAGGAACTTAGCAACCATGTTGTAACATGAAAATGAACACAAACAAAAGATCATGAAAATGAAACAATGAAAGTCAAACGTGTGTTCAAATCATAAGGAAAAACATACAAATGGTTTTCATCTTGTCCTTCATGGAGAGCAAAACATAAATGCATAGGGCACCTTCAAGTTTAAGAGGGCGACTAGATACAAATAATTTGAGAACAAGTGAAACCAACAATATGAATCAATCAATGAAAACTTTGGGACAATGCACATTATACTAAGAATGACAACTATGCTCTCTTAATGGTGCATAAAGATAGAAGGTGGTGACTCAACATAAAAGTAAAAGAAAGGCCCTTCGTAGAGGGAAGCATTGATTAAACATGTGCTAGAGCTTTTCATTTGTAAAACAGAGAGATAAAAATTGGGTTTTGAGAGGTGGTTGCTTTTGTCAACGATTGGCAATGGGGTTCTTACTATCTTCCATACAAAAATGAAGCAAGTTTTTGAGAGAGAGATTGGCACTTTTGTGCTCTTTCATAAAGCTTGGCACTCCTCCCCACCTTTCTTCCTTTCTCAAACCATGGCTAACCGATTCCATCGAGTGCCCACCAACATTCACATACCATGGAGGAGTGCCTTTTTTCTTTTTTTTTCTTTTTTTGGAATAAGCAATATGGAAGGTAGCAAATCCGACCACTATGTCCCCATGAGCTAAAAACAGTGTCACAAAATGAGAAGTATTTTGAAGGTTTTTTCAAAGGTAGCACATGAAAATTTACTAGGAATGGCTTACAAATACCATGCATAGGAATTTATAGTGGACACAATGGCAAACTTGGTTTTTGGGAGTTGGATGCACGAGTAGAGCTCATACTCAGTACAAAATGAGGGCTAACAAAAGACTGGGAGCGACCAACTAAGAGAGCAATAACGGCCATAATCATGCAAAGCGACAAAGCAACATTAAAAGAAGCATAAGATGGC
Organism: Dactylis glomerata; assembly: GCA_007115705.1. Classification (NCBI taxonomy): domain Eukaryota; kingdom Viridiplantae; phylum Streptophyta; class Magnoliopsida; order Poales; family Poaceae; genus Dactylis; species Dactylis glomerata. The sequence continues at coordinate 314,249 of QXEO01001105.1, read as the reverse complement.
ATTGATACGTCTCCAACGTATCTATAATTTTTGATGCTCCATGCTTGTTTTTACAACATTTGCCTACTGTTTCGTTACACTTCGTGGCACTTTTATGCATTTTCCGGAACTAACCTACTAACAAGCTGCCACAGTGCCAGTTCCCTGTTTTCTGCTGTTTTTTTAGTTTCAGAAGTGATACATAGGAAATATTCTCGGAATTGGACGAAACAAGTTCCTGAAGTCTTATTTTGTCCGGGAGCTTCCAAAGATCCAAAGGAGAGTAGGAGGGGGGCCACAGGGGCCCCACACACCAGGCTGGCGCGGCCAGGGCCTGGGCCGCGCCGCCATGGTGTGAGGCCACCTAGCCCCACCTCTGACATCGCCCCTTCGCCTATAAAGACCCCCCGACGGGAAAAACCTAAACACCCGATCAATTTTCTAGAACACATCGCGATCCGCCGCCGCCGTCGACCCGAAGATCGGGAGGGTCCAGAAGCTCTTCCCGGCACCATGCCGGAGAGGGGAATCGCCACTGGAGGTCTTCTTCATCGCCATGCTTGCCTCCGGAGCGATGAGTGAGTAGTCTACCTTGGACTATGGGTCCATAGCAGTAGCTAGATGGTTGTCTTCTCCACCATGTGCTTCATGTTTAGATCTCATGAGCTGCCCTACATGATTGAGATCACCGTTATGTAATTCTACATGTTTGGTTTGTTGGGATCCGATGAATATTGGTGTTATGATTGAGTTGCTATACTGAAATATATCTTTTGTTATCTCTATGTTGTTTATGATCTTGCATGCTCTCCGTTGTTAGTAGCTATTGATGACCCACAAGTATAGGGGATCGCAACAGTCTTCGAGGGAAGTATTACCCAAATTTATTGATTCGACACAAGGGGAGCCAAAGAATATATGTAAGCCTTAACAGATGAGTTGTCAATTCAGCTGCACCTGGAAACAGTCTTGCTCGCAGTGGTTTATCAGTAACAACAGTTTTATAGTGGTGACAGTAGTGAAACAGTAACAGCAGTAGTAAAATAGCAGCGGTAATAGTAACAGTTGTAAACAGTAGGAACAAATACTGTAGGCATAGGGATGGATTACGGGCGTTGCATGGATAAGATAATTCATGAAATCAATGAGACATGGGCATTGCAGATAAATAATGATAAAGCATCTTAGTACAAACAATCATAGGCATGTGTTCCGTATATAGTCGTACGTGCTCACAATGAGAAACTTGCACGACATCTTTTGTCCTACTAGCCTGTTGCAGCAGGGCCTCAAGGGAAACTACTGGTAATTAAGGTACTCCTTTTAATAGAGTACCGGAGCAAAGCATTAGCACTCAGTGAACATATGTGATCCTCACATCATAGCCATCCCCTCCGGTTATCCCAATTTCTGTCACTTTGGGGCCTCGGGTTCTGGACAACAATATGTGTATACAACTTGTAGGTAAGACCATAAACAACAAGTATCATCATAGAAATAATAACATGTTCAGATCTGAAATCATGGCACTCGGGCCCAAAGTGACAAGCATTAAGCACAACAAGTTGCAACAATGTCATAGGCACTAAATAAAGATACTAGGCACTATGCCCTATCAATCTCATATCAAATTACATGAACAATATCATCCAATCCCTACTATCCCCTCACCTACAGCGGGGGAATTACTCACACATGGATGGGGGAGTCATGGATGATCGATGGAGGAGCGTCGGTGGTGATGGTGATGAAGATCTCCTCCGAATCCCCGTCCCGGCAGGGTGCCAGAACGGAGTTTCTGGTTCCGAATCGTGGTTTCTGATGGCGGCGGCGTAGCGGAAGTCTATCTGGGAAAAACGCCGTCTCCCCGATATTATGTCGTCAGAGGGTATATGTAGGCGAGAGGGGAGGCTGAGAGGGCTGCTGGGGCCTCCTCACGCCAGGGTGGCGCGGCCAGGGCTGGGCCGCGCCACCAGTGTGTGAGGAGCCCTCGGGCCTCCTCTCCGTCCTGTCTTCTGGCTCCGTGGGTCTTCTGGTGAAATAGGATTTTTGATGATTTTTCCCGAATTTTTACTGGAAGTTGGATTTCTGCACAAAAACGAGACACCAGAGTAATTCTGCTAAAAACAGCGTCAGTCCGTGTTAGTTGCATTCAAAACACACATATTAGAGGAGAAACAATAGCAAAAGTGTTTGGGAAAGTAGATACGTTTTGGACATATCAACTCCCCCCAAGCTTAGCTAATTGCTTGTCCTCAAGCAATTCAGTTAACAACTGAGAGCGATAAAAAGAAACTTTCACGAACACGTTTGCTCATATGATGTATATATACTAACTATGTGATCAAGTACTCAGGCAATTCATAATAAGAAATACGCAACTAATGTCACCTCATAGTCAAGCAAACTATGAAAGAGTGCCAATGGACTAATAACAAATAACATGTACATAAGAAGCTACAAGATTGTAATATGCATAGATGATAAGAAAGAGTGGTATCCCGCTTGCCTTTATTTGTAGAGCAAAACATAAATGCTGAGGCACCTCTGAAGTTCAAGAGAAGACTAGAAGTAGAAATATCAAAGATACAAGCATCAAAGTTATACCACAATTAACCGTGTTCTGGGACAAGCACATTACACTAAGAATAACAGCTATGCTCTCAAGAAGTGCTTAAAGTTAGAAGATGGTGACTCAACATAAAAGTAAACGAATGGCCCTTCGCAGAGGGAAGCAGGGATTTAACATGTGCTAGAGCTTTTCATTTGTAAAACAGAGATAAAAATTTATTTTGAGAGGTGGTTGTTCTATGTCAACGACTAGCAATGGGAACTTGCTATCTTCCATAATAAACAAGTGAGAGCGGTTCCGAGTTCTTTGAATTTTTGGCACATTGGTGCTCTTTTATAAAGCCTTGGCACTCCTCCCCACCTTTTTTTCTTTCTCAAACCATGGCTAACCGATTCCATCGGGTGCCCACCAACTTTCACATTCCATTGGAGGAGTGCCTTTTTTCTTTCTTTTTTAGAATTAGATTATAATGGTCTGACCAGCTCTCATGCAAATTAATGACGAGCAGGTGAAGCTGCCTAGTCGAGGGGTACTTAATTTAATATGGAAGATAGCAATTCCGACCACTACGTCCCCATGAGCTAAAAATAGTGGCACAAAATGAGAAGTAGTTGAAAGTTTTGAAAGGTAGCACATGAAAATTTACTTGGAATGGCTTACAAATACCATGCATAGGAATTTATAGTGGACTCTTTGGAAGACTTGGTTTTTGGTAATTGGATGCACGAGTAGAGCTCATACTCAGTACAAGTGAAGGCTAGCAAAAGACTGGGAAGCGACAATCGAGAGAGCAATAACTGTCATAATCATGCTTGCGACAAAACAAAATTAATATAGGCATAAAAATGATACAAGAACTCTGAGGCAAAGTAAATCATCGAGGCTTAATTGACTTTTTGTTTAGTCATGTGCATGCTTGAGCATGTGCCAAGTCAATTCAAATGAAGCTTTCAGAGGCGGATACCACAATATCATACCATATTATGAATAAAACAATGCATGCAAGCGTCTACATGACATGCTACAAGCTAATAGTAAATTGAAACTAATCATATGAGAGCAAGAACTACAAAGCATCCATTAGATAACATATACCTTACATGAACCGACTAAGCATGTCCACATAAATGAGTATATGTACAAAAATGAAAACAAATAGAGTTCATACCAGCCTCTTACCACATCTCGGATTGTCATATGTCGTCATCATTGCTCTTCACTTGTGTGGCTTGAATAATATAAAGTGAATACCAAGCTCCAATGGAGTAACGGGAGACTGAACTCTGCAACAAACTTTGCAAAACCGAAGAAGAACAACAAATATTTTTGGGGTTTTTAATTTTTGAAACAAAAGCAGAAGGAAATAGCAAACAAAGCAAAATATTTTTGGATTTTTCAAATAGCAAACCAAAAATAGCAAGTAAAGCAAACCAATGGTAGAAAACCAAAGAACCAAATAGAGAGAAACAACGGAAATATTTTTGGTCTTTTTGTGTTTTGGAAAGCAGAAGTAAGAACTAGAACAATAAAGAAGGTGAAACATGGATATACAAAGGTCCGACAAAATATAATGTGTAGATGAGTGCATCGTCGGCATACCTCCCCCAAAGCTTAGGCTTTTAGCCTAAGTGGAGATCAATCCCAACTCGGCCAACTTGGCCATGAGGTGGCGCCTCCGTAGTGTGACAAAGAAGCACCATCGTCCTGATACGAGCTCGAGGATGCCCCGGAGTGGTACGTGGTGAAGTGATAGGCCGGCTCCTCCTCTTCCTCCTGGACTACTGCACCGTGTTGGATATTGAAACCAAGCAACCTAAGCTGATCGTCCAACTCCACCTTCATGCGCGACCATGGCCTCATGTGAATGCTGAACAAGTTAGGCTGAGGCAAGGGAACTTCCCTTTCCTCTCCATCAATAAATAACATCCTGTAAACTAATTTCCCTGCACAAGAGTTAGCAGTAACAAAATGATGGAGTTTCATAGCAGCAAGATCAAGCCTTTGTGGAGCCAACAATACATCATTAGGAGTAATAGAAAGTCCTAGCTCAGCAACAATGCGCGCGGCAATAATACCTCCATAAATAGGTCCCCTAGCGGCTAGGCGACGAGCAATAATGGCACCAAGGTTATACTTCCTACTAACATCGAGAGCGGTAGCTAGAAAAGCTAAATGATAGTTGAAGATATTGCTAGTGTTTTCTCTACCAAGTACACTAGTTGCAAGATAGTAAGTGAAATATCTAATAGCTGGGAGCTGGATGTTTCTTATCTTGCCACGCTGTGCGGTGCGGTCATCATCATTGGTCACTCCTCGGTAAAGCTCCACCAAATCAGTGGGGTGATTTTGTATCCTCTTGGCCGTTCCAAACATGGGAATACCTAAAATAGAACAAAACCTCCCCAAAGGCATGGTGATAGACTTATCATAAATCTTAAATGCAACGGAAGGATTGAAATGAGCGTTAGTAAATTTAAAACTTTCAACGAAAATCTTTGTAAGCATAGCATATTGGTCACTTTCATCTGTCATGTAAGCAGTCAACCCAACCCTATTAATAAGGAGCAACAAATCATCAAGAATCCCTACATTACTCAAAAAGTTAATACAAGGGAAGGTGGATGGATGTGCATCTCCATCGTCCCCTTCAAGGTTTGGTGACATGAGATCCTCATTATAAGACATCCTATATTGAGCGGTGGATCTTGTAGGCCTTGATGACCTTGGTGCATCACTTTGAAACACTTCTCCATATGTGAAGTTGTCCATCTCCCTTCTCTGAAATTTTTCAACAAACTCATAAAAAGTGATTTAAAGACAAGCAAGTGTAGGAAACTACTATAGCGAGTTACTAGAGAGCTATCATGCATCAAAATAACAATTCTAAGCAATAGAACAAGCATGCATACTCATTTATACTGCCACCTACAAAGCTAAAATACTCAAGAAATACTTTACCAAAAGAAATTCTACTTGGACAAGTGGAGGAGTCACATACCGGAGAACAAATGATCCAAATTTCAGTAGAAATGTTGGGCTGAGCAAGGAGATCGAAAAATCGAGGTGAAGAACAGCAAGAACTCGAGTTTGAGCTGAGTGTGTCGTTGTTTTCGGGAGAGAGAAAGAGCTGGGGAAGAAGAGATGAGTGAGGGGCCAGGTGGGGCCCTCTCCCACCTGGGTGGCGCGGCCAGGGCTGGGCCGCGCCACCTATGTGTGAGGTGGCTTGGCAGCCCCTCTTGGTGCCTCCCAGGTGTCTCTCTGCCCCATTTTTGACATAAAAATTTATAAAGAATTTTCTGGAATTTTTCGAGAAACTTTATTTTCGAGGATTTTTCAGAAATTGGCATATCGATAAAACTCAAAAAAATGAGAATGAAAAGATTTCAAGCAAATCAAAACTAAGCATGTAGCAGCTCTGAGATACTCTTAATCAAGCAACTAAACTGAAGGAACAAAATTGATGAAAGTAAATACAAGTGTGATGGAGTGGATGCGGTGAAAACGAAGTTTCGTTCATATAAAATCACTTTGTTAACAAGGTTGATCAAGTCTTGTTACCAAACTAACTTTGTATGAGGCAAAACTTTGCACTTCACTAAATGCTTATGTTACCTCAACTTTGATAGGCATAGTCCCAACCATAACAATTTGATATTCTTCCTTGGGCTTTCGCTCTGAACAAATAATTTGACCAACTTTGATGGTCTCAACATGCTTGATTGAACTTAGAGCATTCTTCCTATCAATCTTCTTGGGAAAATAGACCGTATACTCTTTGTCATTGACATTGAAAGTCACTTTTCCTTGATTGCAATTAATAACAGCACCTGCGGTGTTTAGAAAAGGTCTCCCAAGAATAATAGACATATTATCATCTTCAGGCATTTCCAACACAACAAAATCAGTTAATATTAAACAACTGTTAGCAACTTGAACATGAACATTTTCACATATACCACTAGGAATAGTAGTAGACTTATCAGCCATCTGCAAAGATATATCAGTTGATACTAATTTTTCTAAATCAAGTCTCTTATAAAGAGAAAAAGGCATGACACTAACTCCAGCTCCCAAATCACATAAAGCAGTTCTAACATAGTTATTTTTAATGGAGCAAGGAATAGTAGGTATACCTGGATCTCCAAGCTTCTCTGGAACTTTACCATCAAAAGAGTAGTTAGCAAGTAAAGTGGAAATTTCCTCACTAGGAATTTTCCTTTTGTTAGTGACAATATCTTTCATATACTTTGCATAAGGAGGCATTCTATAGCATCAGTCAAAGGAATTTGCAAAAATAAAGGTCTCATCCATTCACAAAACCTGTTGTAGTGTTCTTCTTCCTTGGACTTGTGTTTCTTACTAGGAAAATGCATTGGTTTCTGTACCCAAGGTTCTCTCTCTTTACCATGCTTGTTGGCAATGAAGTCTTCTTTGGTGTACTTTGCATTCTTATCAATCTTCTCTGGTTCTTCTTCAACTTCTTCTTTATCAGAAGCATTTCCTGGTTCAGTTTCAGCATCAGAAATAGAAACACTGTTAGGATTTTTACCTGCATTAGAGGATTCTGCAGTTCTTTTATGCTTCTTCTTCTTCTTCTTAGAAGGAATATCATCACTTGCAGTTCGTTGAGAATCTTGCTCGACCCTCTTAGGATGTCCTTCAGGATATAATGGGTCTTGAGTAGCAGCACCACTTCTTGTGCGTATTTCACATGCTTGCTTCTCTCTTGCAGCATTAACTAGCAAGTCTTTTTGCACCTTGGTAAGCTGATCAATTTGTGTTTGAACCATTTGAAAATGTTTAGCAAGTATCTTTACATCATTGGCGGTTCTCTCCACAATATCCTGCAGCTTGTTAATAGCTCTAGAATTTTCCAACAAATGATTATGCACCATTCTATTAAAATTTTCTTGCTTAACAATAAAATTATCAAACTCATCTAAGCATTGATCAGGAGGTTTAGTATAAGGAATATCTCTTTTATCAAAGCGTTGGAGAGAGTGTACCTCAATAGTAGATGAGTGAGGGATTGGCTTACATAATTCTTCTATAGGAGGTAAATTATTCACATCTTCGGCCTTAATACCTTTCTCCTTAAGAGATTTCTTAGCTTCCTTCATAACTTCATCATTTAATTCAATCATCCCTCTCTTCTTCGGCGTAGGCTCTGTAGATGGCGCAGGGGTGGGTGCTGGTGTTGGCTCAACTAAAGTCCAATCATCATGATTCCGGCTTATTTTAGCCATTAATTCTTCAGCTTCAGCCGGAGTTCTTTCCCTGAAAACACAACCAGCACAACTATCCAAATATGACTTAGATTCATCCGTTAGTCCATTATAAAATATATCAAGGAGTTCGTTTTTAGGCAATGGTTCTTTAGGCAGCGCTCTAATTAAAGAACAAAACCTTGTCCAAGATTTAGGCAATATCTCTCCTTTTCCATGTTCAAAATCAAAGATTTTCTGCACAGCAGCATGTTGAGCACTAGCAGGAAAATATTTCTGAAAGAAAGCATTAACCAAAGCAATAGGACTAGTAAGAGATCCAGGAGACAAGCTATTAAAACAATTTTTAGCACCATCTTTCAACGAGAAAGGAAAAATCTTAGCAACAAAGTAAGTGCGGAGCTTAATATCATCAGAAAACAAATTACTCAAAGTAGAAAGTTCATTCATGTGCTCCATAGCACTCTCATCTTTAGTACCACAAAAAGGAGTTTTCTCAACAATAGATATGTAAGATAAATCCAAAGAGAAATCATAATCCTTGTCTCTAATATTTATGGGAGAAGCAGCAAACTTAGGATCAGGAGACAAATTATATCTAACAGAGCGTCTTGCAAGAAGTTCTTTAACATTACCAGCATTACGAGCAGCACGTGCTTCAGCAATAAAATCATCATTAAGCTCAATATAAACATCATCATCATAATCATCACTAGGACATTCCCTAGACTCAGGTGAACTAACAGGTGTAACAGTGGTGTTTCCCAACTTAGCTCTAGCAATTGTAGCATCTAAAAAGGAACCTAGTGAACCACTCTCATCAAGCACAGTAGAAGCATCATCTAAATTATCAGTGGCATTTTCAATCTCAGCAGAAGTAGTAGCAGTAGCGTGTGGGTGTGGTGGTGTAAGCAACTTACTCATAACAGATGGCGAATCAAGAGCAACAGAGGTGTTGAGAGTCGTACCTCTTCTTGTAGTGGATGGCAATATAGGAACTTTTCCATCACGAGGTTTACCCATGATGAAAGGATTGCAGCGAACAATATGAATACCAAGTGAACTTACAAATAAAGCTATGCTCCCCGGCAACGGCGCCCGAAAATAGTCTTGATGACCCACAAGTATAGGGGATCGCAACAGTCTTCGAGGGAAGTATTACCCAAATTTATTGATTCGACACAAGGGGAGCCAAAGAATATATGTAAGACTTAACAGATGAGTTGTCAATTCAGCTGCACCTGGAACAGTCTTGCTCGCAGTGGTTTATCAGTAACAACAGTTTTAGAGTAGTGACAGTAGTGAAACAGTAACAGCAGTAGTAAAATAGCAGCGGTAATAGTAACAGTTGTAAACAGTAGGAACAAATACTGTAGGCATAGGGATGGATTATGGGCGTTGCATGGATAAGATAATTCATGAAATCAATGAGACATGGGCATTGCAGATAAATAATGATAAAGCATCTTAGTACAAACAATCATAGGCATGTGTTCCGTATATAGTCGTACGTGCTCACAAGGAGAAACTTGCACGACATCTTTTGTCCTACCAGCCTGTTGCAGCAGGGCCTCAAGGGAAACTACTAGTAATTAAGGTACTCCTTTTAATAGAGTACCGGAGCAAAGCATTAGCACTCGGTGAACACATGTGATCCTCACATCATAGCCATCCCCTCCGGTTATCCCAATTTCTGTCACTTTGGGGCCTCGGGTTCCGGACAACAATATGTGTATACAACTTGTAGGTAAGACCATAAACAACAAGTATCATCATAGAAATAATAACATGTTCAGATCTGAAATCATGGCACTCGGGCCCAAAGTGACAAGCATTAAGCACAACAAGTTGCAACAATGTCATAGGCACTAAATAAAGATACTAGGCACTATGCCCTATCAATCTCATATCAAATTACATGAACAATCTCATCCAATCCCTACCATCCCCTCACCTACAGCGGGGGAATTACTCACACATGGATGGGGGAGTCATGGATGATCGATGGAGGAGCGTCGGTGGTGATGGTGATGAAGATCTCCTCCGAATCCCCATCCCGGCAGGGTGCCAGAACGGAGTTTCTGGTTCCGAATCGCGGTTTCTGATGGCGGCGGCGCAACGGAAGTCTATCTGGGAAAAACGCCGTCTCCCCGATATTATGTCGTCAGAGGGTATATGTAGGCAAGAGGGGAGGCCGAGAGGGCTGCTGGGGCCTCCTCACGCCAGGGTGGCGCGGCCAGGGCTGGGCCGCGCCACCAGTGTGTGAGGAGCCCTCAGGCCTCCTCTCCGTCCTGTCTTCTGGCTCCGTGGGTCTTCTGGTGAAATAGGATTTTTGATGATTTTTCCCGAATTTTTACTGGAAGTTGGATTTCTGCACAAAAACGAGACACCAGAGTAATTCTGCTGAAAACAGCGTCAGTCCGTGTTAGTTGTATTCAAAACACACAAATTAGAGGAGAAACAATAGCAAAAGTGTTCAGGAAAGTAGATACGTTTTGGACGTATCAGCTATCTTGGCCGAGTAGTTGCTAGTGACTCCAAGAGGGGGTATTTATGCTCGATAGTGGGTTCATGCCTCTATTTAACCTGGGGGAGTGATAGAAACCTCTAAGGTTGTAGATGTGCTATTGCTACTAGGGAGAAAACAACATTCATATGCTCAAGGGCATATGATTTGTTTACATTACACACTTTGCTTAATGCAATTATCTGTTGTTCGCAACTTAATACTTGTGGAGTTCTCGGATTGATTCGCCACAAGTGGATTATTAGTCATAGATGCAGTTGGATGGCGGTCTATGTATTTTGTTGTAATGCCCAGAGTAAATCTCATAGTGATCTTCTTGACATATCACGTTTATCTTTATTCTATCAATTGCCCAACTATAATTTGTTTACCCAGCATGTGTTATTTATCTTATGGAGAGACACCACTAGTGAACTGTGGACCCCGGTCCTATTTCCATCATATTGCTATCACATATTTACTTTACTCGCATACTTCTACTGTTTTCCACTCGATACGCTCATAACCTTTGTTTCAAGCAAACCGGTGAGATTGACAACCTCATCGCAAGTTGGGAGCAAAGTATTTGGTTGTGCTGTGTGCAGGTTCCGCGTTGCAGCTAGCAAGCAAAGCTTGGATGAGGCGCCATATATAAATTGTCTGAAGCTGTCGCAAACTAACAAGCATCACCTTCAGTCGTCATTGTCTGCTTTTCTCCTGAATGATATACCTTGGTTCTTAACTGAGGGAAAACTTGCTGCTATATTCATCAAAACCTTCTCTTGGGGTTTACCAACTGGCCGGTCATTTACTACAAGCCAACAAGTTTCCTGGCACCATCATCACCACGCCATCAACAAGTTTTCTGGCGCCGTTGCCGGGGAAGAGTGGAAGACCTCTGCAAGGGGAGTTTTTCACGTGCACATCCTTTACTTTGTTATTGTTTTGCTTTACTTTATTTATTTTACCTGCGTCGTTTTATATCAAAAATCCAAAAAAATAGAATCCTTCGTAGTTGTTATTTCTTTACTTTTAGTTTATTATGTTGATCCCTAAGTACGTTCTGGAGGACCTCTCAGTAGGTAGTGGTTCTATCATTGGAAAAGGTAACATTGAGGAGTTCTTTAATCACATTAGTATGCATGAGGAAGTTGAGGAGAAATCTTTGGTTGAGCTAGCTCCTAGTATTGAAGTTGCTTCTGCTTATTTGATTCACATGTTGGAAACTAGGTTTGCTAGTCTTAATCCTTTTATGCAATACATGTTCCTTAAGCTTCACGAAATTGAGGATCCCGAAAAGAAAGCTTTTATCTTGGAAACTTTGCGCATAGAATTTAGAGATGTTGCAATTGAGGCTAGGAAAGTTTTTAAGAAGTTTAATAAGCTTGGCTCGCCTGTTGAAATTGTTGGTACACCCAACGAAGATTCTAGATTGCCAATACCTTGTAAGCTGGGAGGAATTCATAATGCCTTGGTAACTAATTTTAGTTGGATTTGTCCTGAAAATATTTTTGATGAAAATAGTGTACCAAAGCGTGACTACATGGGATACTCAAAACCTCAATTGGATAGTATTCATTTCTTTATTCCTATAGTGGATCCTAATCCCCCTTTTATTATTACTTGATTCGCAATTTTCTGCGCCTAGCTCAAAGGCATTAAAGAAAAGCACTCTTGGGAGATAACCTAATGTTTTATTTCTAGTACTTTTTCTTTTATTTGAGTCTTGGAAGTTATTACTACTGTAATGACCGCTCCTTATCTTGTTTATTTCATTTTTGTGCCAAGAGAAGCCTCTAATTCGAGTGAGGTAAAGATTTGGGGATGTTGCTGTCCTGAAACTGTTTTCGGTGCTGTACCGTAAAAATTCGTATAAATTCTCTGTATATCTTTTGGACCTGCGATTTCTTGTGCATATGCCCCAGGTTATATCCAAACTTTCGTTAATTGAACACTTTTTGATTTGAGCAACAGAAAACCCCTCAAAAATTCGACCTTTGTCAGCTGTTCTGTTTTGACAGATTTCTGCCAATATTTGTGTTTGCCGCTTTATTGCTTTCTTTTGAGTTCTTTTGATCACGGAACTTTTGGGGAAGTTGCTACAGTAGTATTTGCTATATATGTGGTGGTTTTGGGTTGAAACCTGAAGCAAAAAGAGGTTGATTATATGTTATGCTTGCACTAATGTTGCTAATAGAATTGTGTTTAGTTTTGTATGAAGGAAGTTTTCAAGTGTAGGGATTGGAGAATGATGAGATGAGTTGAAGAATGGACAAAAGCTCAAGCTTGGGGATGCCCATGCATCACCCCAAGAAATATCCAAGAAGTACAAGCGTCAAAGCTTGGGGATGCCCCCGAGGCACCCCTTCTTCATCGGCAAAAATCAGGTCACCTTTCAAAACACTATATTTTTATTGCTTCATGCACTATGTGTTTTTCTTGGAGCGTCAGTTGTTTTAGTTTTATTTGTTAGTTTGTTTTGTTTGCTGCAATAAATGGTTGGACCCCAACAAATTTTCTTTGGAGGAGATGTACTCATTTTCATTTGCCAAGAACGCTCTAGTTTTCATTCTTATCAAAAACTGAGTGTTCTTCTTTTTCCGCTACTGCTTTTGGTTTTCGTTTTCGCCTTGATTTGCGTTCAGACCTTGTCATATCTTTTCATCAAGGTGTATTTTTGCCTCTGATCTTTATTGGTTTTCATCAAAAGAGGTGTCTTTAAAAATTTCAAATGGTGTTGGAAAAGAGAAAAAGCTTTATGCAAAATAGTGGTACAAGAAGGAGCTTGTGTAGACTGCGGCTTAGGCTTTTTCATGTCATGCTTGATGTCTTTTTGATAGTATGCTTAGTGGTTTTGCTGTAGCATGACTTGTCTCAAATAACTGAGATTGCTTAATGAGCCTTTGAAAAAAAATCATGCGTTGTTTTTATTGTATGGAGGCATTATTTTGGTTTTCTCCTTGATGCTTTATTTGGGTTGACTTTGCGCATGCTCACACATGTTAGACTCTTACAAAGTCGCCAATAGCCTTCATGATCATTTAGTTTTTGACTTTTGATGCCATCTTATGCTTCTTTTAATGTCGCTTTGTCGCTTTGCATGATTATGGCCATTATTGCTCTCTTAGTTGGTCGCTCCCAGTCTTTTGCTAGCCCTCGCCTTGTACTGAGTATGAGCTCTACTCGTGCATCCAACTCCTAAAAGCCAAAGTTTTCCAAAGTGTCCACCATACATACCTACTAGCAATTTGCTATTCCAAGTAAATTTGACTTGCTTTTATTTTCTCTTCAAATTAAACTCTTACCAGTGTTATGATAAATTCGGTTAGTAAAGCTCTCACGAACCGGAAGGCACACTTTACTTTTTCCTGTTCTTAAAAATTTGACATTGTGGTCTCTTATGTTGAGTTGTTATGCTTGCAAGTTGTAAGTTGGAGACTAGCCCAGCCATGCAGTCATGGGCAAGCTTTCAACATTGCACTTCTTATTTGAGTTGATATCGTGATCTTTTGTTTATGGATGCCCGCGGTGTGAAATGAATTGGGAATCTTGTGGGGATCATGGAATTTGTATATGTGTTAGGGAAACGTCGGGCCGCTAATCTAAGTCATGCATAATTCATGGTGGAAATTTGCAGCATACCCATGGTGAACATTTGACGACGCATCTCACAATAAAAAGCTAAACAAATGGCAAATAAAAGAGATGTCGAGGTGTTCATTGTCTGCTTGTCCTGTCATTTTGGCGTGGGCTTGTTCCATGTCATCGGGCACGGAGGTACCCCATTGGCGGTTCTCAATGATATGCATATACTTACAATGACAAGAGCCTTGCTTGGGACTCTAAGTAAAGTAGCATGAGGTTTGGGTACTTGTATTCACGGGACACGAGGTTTTCAACTTATGATTTGTCAAGCATATGCATCATAATTGTTCTCGCATTAACTTTAACCATTCAAGATGCTTATGATGGGGGCAATGAGAGCTCAAAGCCGGTAAGTACCATAATTTTTGAAGGTTATAAAACTTGCAATCACTGCTTCCCTCTGCGAAGGGCCTTTCTTCTACTTTTATGTTGAGTCACCACCTTCTATCTTTATGCACCATTAAGAGAGCATAGTTGTCATTCTTAGTATAATGTGCATTGTCCCAAAGTTTTCATTGATTGATTCATATTGTTGGTTTCACTTGTTCTTAAATTATTTGTATCTAGTCGCCCTCTTAAACTTGAAGGTGTCCTATGCATTTATGTTTTGCTCTCTTTGAAGGACAAGCTGAAGACCATTTGTATGTTTTTCCTTATGATTTGAACACACGTTTGACTTTCATTATTTCATTTTCATGATCTTTTGTTTGTGTTCAATTGCATGTTTACAACATGGTTGCTAAGTTCTATTGTCATGATTATATCTTTCATGCCCATGTTTTAAGTTCTTATGATCCCAGCTCACAAATGCTTACATATATGATCAAGATTGTGTAGGTGCATGTCACCTCAAAAATTATTCTTTGTTATCACTTACCTACTCGAGGACGAGCAGGAGTTAAGCTTGGGGATGCTTGATACGTCTCCAACGTATCTATAATTTTTGATGCTCCATGCTTGTTTTTACACCATTTGCCTAATGTTTCGTTACACTTCATGGCACTTTTATGCATTTTCTGGAACTAACCTACTAACAAGCTGCCACAGTGCCAGTTCCCTGTTTTCTGCTGTTTTTGTGTTTCAGAAGTGATACACAGGAAATATTCTTGGAATTGGACGAAACAAGTTCCTGAAGTCTTATTTTGTCTGGGAGCTTCCAGAGATCCGAAGGAGAGTAGGAGGGGGGCCACAGGGGCCCCACACACCAGGCTGGCGCGGCCAGGGCCTGGGCCGCGCCACCATGGTGTGAGGGCACCTGGCCCTACCTCTGACATCGCCCCTTCGCCTATAAAGACCCCCCGACGGGAAAAACCTAAGTACCCGATCACTTTTCCAGAACACATCGCGATCCGCCGCCGCCGTCCGGAAGCTCTTCCCGGCACCCTGCCGGAGAGGGGAATCGCCACCGGAGGTCTTCTTCATCGCCATGCTTGCCTCCGGAGCGATGAGTGAGTAGTCTACCTTGGACTATGGGTCCATAGCAGTAGCTAGATGGTTGTCTCCTCCACCATGTGCTTCATGTTTAGATCTCATGAGCTGCCCTACATGATTGAGATCACCGTTATGTAATTCTACATGTTTGGTTTGTTGGGATCCGATGAATATTGGTGTTATGATTGAGTTGCTATACTGAAATATATCTTATGTTATCTCTATGTTGTTTATGATCTTGCATGCTCTCCGTTGTTAGTAGCTATCTTGGCCGAGTAGTTGCTAGTGACTCCAAGAGGGGGTATTTATGCTCGATAGTGGGTTCATGCCTCTATTTAACCTGGGGGAGTGATAGAAACCTCTAAGGTTATAGATGTGCTGTTGCTACTAGGGAGAAAACAACATTCATATGCTCAAGGGCATATGCTTTTTTTACATTACACACTTTGCTTAATGCAATTATCTGTTGTTCGCAACTTAATACTTGTGGAGTTCTCGGATTGATTCGCCACAAGTGGATAATTAGTCATAGATGCAGTTGGATGGCGGTCTATGTATTTTGTTGTAATGCCCAGAGTAAATCTCATAGTGATCTTCTTGACATATCACGTTTATCTTTATTCTATCAATTGCCCAACTGTAATTTGTTTACCCAGCATGTGTTATTTATCTTATGGAGAGACACCACTAGTGAACTGTGGACCCCGGTCCTATTTACATCATATTGCTATCACCTGTTTACTTTACTCGCACTGTTTACTTTACTCGCATACTTTCACTGTTTTCCACTCGATACGCTCATAACCTTTGTTTCAAGCAAACCGGTGAGATTGACAACCTCATCGCAAGTTGGGAGCAAAGTACTTGGTTGTGTTGTGTGCAGGTTCCGCGTTGCAGCTAGCAAGCAAAGCTTGGACGAGGCGCCACATATAAATTGTCCGAGGCTGTCGCAAACTAGTCCGCATCACCTTCAGTCATCATTGTCTGCTTTTCTCCTGATCGATATACCTTGGTTCTTAACTGAGGGAAAACTTGCTGCTATATTCATCAAAACCTTCTCTTGGGGTTTACCAACTGGCCGGTCATTTACTACAAGCCAACAAGTTTCCTGGCGCCATCATCACCGCGCCATCATAGCAACAGCACATCTACAACCTTAGAGGTTTCTGTCACTCCCCCAGGTTAAATAGAGGCATGAACCCACTATCGAGCATAAATACCCCCTCTTGGAGTCACTAGCAACTACTCGGCCAAGATAGCTACTAACAACGGAGAGCATGCAAGATCATAAACAACGTAGAGATAACATAAGATATGTTTCAGTATAGCAACTCAATCATAACACCAATATTCATTGGATCTCAACAAACCAAACATGTAGAATTACATAACGGTGATCTCAATCATGTAGGGCAGCTCATGAGATCTAAACATGAAGCACATGGTGGAGAAGACAACCATCTAGCTACTGCTATGGACCTATAGTCCAAGGTAGACTACTCACTCATCGCTCCGGAGGCAAGCATGGCGATGAAGAAGACCTCCGGTGGCGATTCCCCTCTCTGGCAGGGTGCCGGGAAGAGCTTCTAGACCCTCCCGATCTCGGGTCGACGACGGCGGCGGATCGCGATGTGTTTCTGGAAAATTGATCGGGTCCCCTAGGGTTTTCCGTCCCGAGGATTCTGTCGATGGATTTCGTGTCGCAAGAACACGGGGTACCACGCGACGGACCCAAGGATTCGAACGCAGGGGGCTGAACGTGTGAGATCTTGGATCGCAACGAAACACGGTGACGGAAGCCTCGAGTGTCGAACGCGCAATGCACTGCAGAGAAAGAGACCGAGCTTTACCCAGGTTCAGGGCCCTCGTGGTGAGGTAAAACCCCTACTTCCTGCCTTCTTGTATTGCAACGCGACACCTCGCGAGGAGTACAAGGTCTTGGTTACAAAGCTCTAGCTGGCCAGAGGTTGAAGAACCTGCGTGCCCAGCTAGCAGCTTGAAGAAGATGAAGATCCGATCTCCCTAAGGGGTGCCCCCCCTTTTATAGCGCCAAGGTCCTCCTTCCCCTTATCTTCTTGGGGAAGGGGTTGCCACACACGGCCAAGGAGGGAGGACAGCTGTAGATTCTGTTCTTCCGTGGATGTAGTCTTCGTAGGGTAGTGGCGCCGGTCCACAGGAGTGGGTGGAGGAAGCTGACGTCCTCCTCTGGCGCCCTGCACCGTCCACGCTATTTTTAGGGGGGTGGCCAACAACCACTGTGCCGCTTTGGGCAGGCACAGCGAAAGTTGGTCTCCTCCCTGTCGGGGGTAGCGTGGGCGGTACGCGGTCTTCTGCCCGTTATCTTCTTGCTCTGCACGCAAACGTGCTGAGCTGACGTGGGCGTGCTTCCTCTCCTCACCAGCGGGGGCTCGTGAGGAGGTCTTCTGGTCCTTAGCCGTTTATGTCGTCGTTCTCCTCACGAGGCGCCTCCTCGTGAGGGTCTTCTCCGCAGCTTGGGTCGTTGATTCTGAAGATGGGCCGATGACGTGGCCCAGGAGCAGGTGGACCGGGATACCCCGGTATCCATAACACCGACAGTAGCCCCCGGGAGCCCGGCCCGCGAACGCGCCCTCTCGAGGGAGCGAAGGGCCGGGGGCCCCAGAAGCTGCTGGGCCCTCCAATGGCACGCGCCAACCGTGCGGTCAGAGGACCATGTGAAGAGGCAGACGCTGCGGACGCGTGGCGCGGCCGCAACTGGCGAAACGAAACGGCGGGTGATGTTACAGTCTCCGAGGCGCCAAACCGTCATAATGACGCGTCGCTTGACTGTGGAGCACTGCGCCAACGCTTCGATTCCCGCGCAGGGATTTGACGCATCGACGCTCGACGCCCCCCTTAAATAGATCCTCCTCGAGACCTCCGGTACTTCACCTCCTTCCTCCAGTGCCACTTCTGCTTCTGCGCCCCTGAGCTCATGAATCCTTCCAACTCCGCCGCCGCCGCCAGAACGAGCTTTGGAGCGAAACGCCGCGGGCGTCCCCCGGGCAGCGGGATCAAGGTGAAGATCCCGACCCGATGGACGCCCGGCGCCGGCGGCCCCCTCCGCATCGGCGCGCCGCGGCATGAAGAGGCAAGCCGCGCCGCCCTGGGGACCTCCAGCGCCATGACCCTCCGGGGTTCCGCGCGCGGAGGCGCTCTGAACTCGCCGTCGCCGCTGGCGGCGGCGCCTGCTCCCCGCGCCTCGGGGAGCATCGACCGAGTCCTCCGGGAGGTGGAGGCCGCCCTGGGCCCCCCTCCCCCTGCTGCAGATCTTCCGGCCCCGCCGGCGAATGGAGTGGTTGCCACTCCGCGCCACCTGGCGGCGGCGATGTTGGGACCCCTCACCGGCCCGGGGTCCCACTTCTTGGAGCTCCTCGTCGTCGTCGACGCCTCGGTCTTCAACTCCCTTCGGCTGCCCGACGCCGTGCAGAGGGTGATTTACGCCCCCGGCGCGGCCGCCGGGGAGATCGCCCTGAGGGAGCAGAGCAGGCCAGATCTCCTCTGGCCTGTGGACATCCTTCTTGGGGTGGGCGGCAACGCCGCCCTCTCCGGCCGCTGGAGGGCCTTCGCCCTCGGCCATCGTCTCCGCGTCGGCGACCACCTCGTCTTCCGCTTCAAGCTGGGGACGCTGGAGGCCTCGGTACGGATCTTCACCGCCGGTGGCGTCCGCCGCACCTTCCCCCAGCTCGCGGCGCAGTGAAGAGGAGGCCCTGGCGCGGTAGTCCTCTGGGGAGGGGAGCTAGTCTCCTCCCCTCTTTTGTCGTGTAGTCCTCGCCGGTGGGGTATGCCCCACCGTGCTTTTGCTCCTCCCTATGAGGGGATTATGTCAATGAAGCCCACTTCTGTCCTGCATTTCGCTTCTTATTGTTCTTCGTAGTCCTGGTCATTCGCACGCTCGAGAGCCCTGATGAGCTGTTGGCATCGATAGGAGGCCTCCCTTTGCCTCAGAGCTCGAGACGGGGTCGGCGTCGACGACACATTGGACGATTCCTGAGACAAGAAGTTGAAGAAAGAGTTGGAAAAGAAAAAACCCCAAATCCCCGAAAAACGGAAAAACAAGTCGATAAAACAAACGAAAAAAGAAGGCGAATAAGATGCCCCTGTGACCGGCACAGGGACCTTCTCCGTCGTGGAGGAGCGCGGCACTATCTGTGCCTGCAGCTAAGAGCAAATTGCCGCGCGTGGCGATTCACGGGGCCTTCCTCGTCGTTGAGGGAAGCTGGACCCTCACGGACGTGAAAACGTCGACGCTTAAGAGAGCCCAGAGACCGTCGACACCTCACAAGGATTGCTCATGAGGTGAAGGGCCTGGCGCGGACCTCCGGATCTGCGTCTCCTTCGCAAGATGATCGGAGCGGCCTTGGTCTTCAATAATCCTGCCACGTTAGGCCTTCCTCGGAAGAGGGAATCTTCCTGCGGATGCTGGTGCATCGACGCGTCCTTGCTCCCTCGTGAGGGTTGCTCACGAGGGGTAGGTCCTTAACGGGTGCCTTGGGCACACCTTGGACTTTCCTCGAAGATTTTTTATTTTTCGATGTACTTCGCGAGGAACTAAGCACCATGGGTATTTGGAGGTGATCGATAGCAGGGCCGTCGCCCCCGACCAGAGCTCGCTCCCTTCGGGTTTTTCGGGCTTGCTGTTTTCCGGGCGAAGGCCCCAGCATAGACACCGTGCCTAGCCCCCTTCCGCGTGGAGTACAACAGAAAATAAATGGACTTCATGCCATTTGATGTCATGCCGAAGCAGAGGCGCTACATTGCGCATTAACTTAATATCAGTGCTTAAGAGCAGGATGAGCTGATACAAGTGCCGTGAAAACGGTCTTTTTCTCCTCGTGAGGAACCTAAGGGTAGAACTTTCGCAGATGAGCTATGTTCCACGGGTTCCCCACCGACACGCCTTCTGCGGTTTCCAGCCGCACCGAGCCTGGCCTAGCGATGTGCGTCACCTTGAAGGGCCCTTCCCACATTGGAGACAGCTTGTGTAGGCCCTCGCGAGAGAGTATTCTCCTCAGCACCAGGTCGCCGACCTCCAGAGTCCTTGCTCGAACATGGCGGCTATGGTAGCGGCGTAGTCCTTGTTGGTACCTCGCAGCGCGGAGCGCGGCTTGGCACCGAGCTTCTTCGAGCAGGAGGAGGCGATCCTTGATGAGGTCTTCTTGACGAATTTCGTCGAAGGCGAGCACCCTTGGCGACCCGAACTTGACATCGGTGGGAAGAACAGCCTCCGCCCCATAGACCAGGAAGAAAGGGGTTTCTCCATTGGGTTTGGTGGCGGTAGTCCTGATGGACCACAAGATGGATTGGAGGTTGTCTAACCATTTTTTGCCGCAGGCTTCGAGCTTGGCGCTGAAGCTTTTCGTCTTGAGCCCTTTGAGCACTTCAGCATTGGCTCGCTCGGCTTGGCCGTTGCTCCGGGGGTAGGCGACGGAGGCGAAGTAGATCTTGATGCCGACCGATGCGCAGTATTCCCGGAACAGTCCGCTGGTGAACTGGCTGCCGTTGTCGGTGATTATGCGGTTAGGCACACCAAAACGATAGACCAGCCCACGGATGAACTTGACCGCGGACCTGGCCGGGATGGTGCACACCGGCTCCACCTCCACCCACTTGGTGAATTTGTCGATGGCGACATAGAGGTAGCGGTAGCCCCCTTGCGCTCTGGGGAATGGACCAAGGATGTCCAGCCCCCAAACTGCAAAGGGCCAAGTGAGTGGGATGGTTCGCAGCTCCTGCGCCGGCTGGTGGATCTGCTTGGCATGGAATTGGCACGCCTCACACCTCTTGACCATCTCCGCTGCATCCCCAAGCGCTGAGGGCCAGTAGAAACCGCTTCGATATGCCTTGGCGGCTAAAGTTGTAGCAGAAGCGTGATGACCACACTCGCCGGCGTGGATGTCCTTGAGAAGCTCTTGGCCTTGGTGAGTGGAAATGCACTTCAGAGCGACGCCGTTTGGGCGACGCCGGTACAAGTCACCATCCTTGATGCAGTAGCCCGAAGCTTGCCGCACAATCCTCTCGGCTTCCTCTTCAACCTCGGGAAGCCTGCTGCTGGTGAGGTAGGCCTTGAGCTCGATGATCCAATCCACTCCCTCCTGCCGTGCCAATGCCAGAAGGACGCGGTCACCCGAAGGAGGCCCGCAATCCGGAGCCCCCTGCTCTGGCGGTGGCGGCAAAGCAGAAGGAGGAGGTGATTCGGATGTCGACGGAGAAGCGGACGGTTTGAAGAGACGCTCCTCAAAGACGCCGGCAGGCTGTGCCAGGCGATGAGAGGCGCGCTTGGCGATCTCGTCAGCTTCCACATTTTCTCCTCTCGGGATGTGCTTCAGCTCCAAGCCTTGGAAGCGTTTTTCCATCTTTCGATGCTCCTCGAGATAAGCCGCCATGTGCTCATCCTTTGGAGTGTAGCTCTTGTTCGAGAAGTTCACAACCAGTTGTGAATCTCCCTTGACGATGAGGCGCTTGATGCCCAAAGCGTTTGCCGCCCTTAGGCCAGCAAGTAGTCCTTCGTACTCCGCGATGTTGTTGGAGACCTTGTGCTCAGGCCCAAAGCAGAGCTGCACAGCATAGAAGAGCTTGTCTCCAGAGGGAGAGGTTAGGACAGCACCTGCTCCCGCGCCGGGGAGGTTGAAGGCGCCGTCGAAGTGCATGATCCAGAGGCCTGGGGCCTCCTCTCCAGGGAGCGTTGACTCCACCTCTGGAGGCTCGTCGACGAATGGATCAGTCCATTCTGCAGTGAACTCGGCCAAAACCTTGCTCTTGATTACCTTTGTAGTTTCGAAGGAGATCTCGAAAGGCTGGAGTTCCACGGCCCATTCAGCCACCCGCCCGGTGACATTGGGGTTGCATAGAATGGTTTCCAGGGGACGATCGGTTACCACCTTAATCGGATGACCCTGGAAGTAGTGGCGTAGCTTCCGCGAGGCGATGAGCAAGGTGTAGAGCAGCTTTTGCTGCATGGTGTAGCGTTCCCGCGCGTCGCGCAGTACCGTGCTGACGAAGTACACATGCTTTTGCACCTTGATGACACCCTCGGAAGGCTCCTCCTCGGGAGGCTTTTGAGCGTTGCTCTGAGAGAGCGGCTCGGTCGGCGAAGATACCGCGGGCGGCTCCTCTTGAGGGACGGGAGATGAAGCGGCTTCTTCCTCGCGAGGAGCCCCCTGGCCGGGAGGATTGATATTCTCCTTGGCGATCACCTTGGCGTCCCTTTCCGCGACGAGAATGGCACTTGCAGTCCTTGGAGTTGCCGCGATGTAGAGTAGCAAGGGCTCGCGGGGGGTCGGGGCAACCATGATCGGTGGGTTCGTGAGGTACCTTTTCAACTCAGCGAAGGCCTTGTCGGCTTCTGGAGTCCACTCGAACTTCCCGGCGCGCTTCATAAGCTTGAAGAAGGGCAAGGCTTTCTCCCCACTCCTCGCGATGAAGCGTCCTAGGGCTGCCATGCACCCCGCGAGACGTTGCATCTCCTTGAGATTGCGCGGTGGACGCATCTCTTCGATGGCCTTGACCTTGTCAGGGTTTGCCTCTATCCCGCAATGAGACACGAGGAACCCCAACAGTTTTCCCGACGGTACGCCGAAGGCGCACTTGGCGGGGTTGAGCTTGATGTTTACCTTTCTCAGGTTGACGAATGTTTCCTCCAGATCTTCGATGAAGGTGTGACCCTCGCGAGTCTTGACGACGATGTCGTCGACGTAGGCTTCCGCATTCCTTCCCATCTGAGCCCCCAGGGCCTTACGCATGAGCCTTTGGAAGGTGGCTCCTGCGTTCTTCAGGCCGAAGGGCATACAGACGTAGTAGTACACCCCACAGGGCATGATGAAGGCGGTCTTCTCCTCGTCCTCCTTTGCCATCTTGATCTGATGATAGCCGGAGAAAGCATCCAAGAAGCAAAGGAGGTCGCAGCCGGCGGTAGAGTTGACGATTTGATCTATCCTCGGGAGAGGATAAGGATCCTTGGGACAGGCCTTGTTGAGACTTGTGAAGTCCACGCAGAGGCGCCCACTGCCGTTAGCCTTTGGGACGACCACCGGATTAGCAATCCAGGTGGGGTGGGCCACCTCGCGTATTAACTTGGCCTTCTTCAGCTTCTCTATCTCCTTGACGATGAAGTCCTGCTTCTCTTGCGCTTGCTTCCTAGTCTTCTGCTTCACGGGGTGTGCCTGGGGGCACACGGCTAGGTGGTGCTCAATCACCTCCCTGGGAACGTCGGGCATATCTGACGGAGTCCAAGCGAACATGTCAGAGTTTGCCCGCAGGAAGGTGACGAGCGCGCTTTCCTATTTGGGGGAAAGCCCTGCCCCAATGGTGATGAAGTTTTCACAGCCCCCAGCCTGAAGAGGGACCTTTTTGGTTGCCGAGCGCTCTTGGGTAAACTGGGGCCTCCTGCCCGAGGGTACCGCAGCTTCCCCAATGCTCATGTCCAGCATTGGATGGACCAGGTCCTCGCCCGGAGTAGGCGATGCAGAGGCGGCGAACTTCTTCCCTGTCGAGCCCAGAGGGTGGGGCTCGAGAGAGGCCTTCTTCGCAGCAGCCCGCTCTTGGGACACGAGCTGCTTCTTCCTCGTGAGGTCGCCGGAGTGTTCCAGTAGATCTTCGTCGGCGGGGAACATGGTGGCGGCCTCACGGTAGACATGCTCAACTGATCGGAGAGCATCCTTCTCATTGCAGCGCACGGTGATCGTGCCGTTGGCGCCCGGAATCTTGAGGACGTTGAAGCCATGGTGCGTTGCTGCCATGAACCTCGCCAAGGCTGGGTAGCCGAGGATGGCATTGTATGGCAGGGCGATGTAGGCGACGTCGAAGTCGAGGCTTTCTGTCCTGTAGTTGTCTCGGGTGCCGAAGGTGACGGGCAGGCTTACCTGCCCAATTGGCGTTGTAGACCCCTCGGTTACCCCGAAGAATGGTCGAGTTGGCATGAGCCGGTGGTACGGCACCTGCATCTTTTCGAAGATCTCGACCGAGATGATGTTGAGGCCCGCCCCTCCGTCGATGAGAGTGCGATTGACGACGACGTTGTTGATGGTTGGCATGCACAAGAGGGGAATTGTGCCCACGCCCCTTGTGGAAGCCGGGTGATCCTCCTCGTCGAAGCCTATCTTGCACGTCGACCACTTCATTAGGCGATTACCGACGTTGGGCTGCGCCGCCGCGATTTCTCGCGACAGCTGCTTGAAGTGTTGATTTGACAGAGGAGCCTGAGCTCCACCCAGGAGGCAAGCGGCGAAGTCCCGCGGCTCTTGATAGCCCCCCTGGTCCTCCTCCCTATGATCGTTTGCTGGTGGGGGCAGCGGCAGCGGCTCGGGATCGGCTCGAGACAGACCCCCGCGGCGGCGACCTTCCTCGCGGTCGTCGTCGCGGCGATCGCCCCGGGATCCACTCTTGCCGTGGCTGCGGCCGTCCCCGCGACGCTTGGCGACGCCGTTTTCCTCGTGAAACTTCCGGACAATCCAACAATCTTCGGTATTGTGGGTGTCCTTCTTGTGGATAATGTAGTGGCGGCGACGTCGACCTTTATCGCGATCGGAGTGGTCCCCGCGGCGTTGCTTATGATCTGGCTCCGCCGCGAGGACAGCAGCCTCCTTTCGCTTGGGGTCCTTGGACTTCGGCTTTGGGGGAGGCGCCTCCGGCAGATTGTGCACGAAGAGCCTCCCCTCCTCAGCCTTGGCGCAGCGGTCGGCGATCTCGAAGAGCCTGATGACGGAAGTCAGCTCATCATTCACGGACAGCTTCTCCCGCATCTTGACGTCGGAGACGCCCGTGGAGAACGCGGAGATGACCTCCTCGTTGGAGATCCTGGGGATCTTGTTCCTCATCTGACTGAAGCGCTGGATGTACTGACGAAGCGTCTCGCCCTTGTACTGACGCACCGCCTTAAGATCGTTCTTGGTAGCAGGGCGCTCGTACGTGGGCATGAAGTTGGCAACGAACTGACGACATAAATCCTTCCACGAAGTCACGGATTCGTGAGGAAGATTCATGAGCCAAGTTCGCGGAGCGTCCTTGAGGGCCATGGGGAACCAATTGGCCATGGCGCGCTGATCTCCACGCGTAGCCTGGACGGCGACGACGTAGAGTTGGAGGAATTCGACAGGGTTTGTGGTCCCGTCATAGCGCGTGGCGATGTCCGGCTTGAACTTGTCAGGCCAGACCACGTAGCGCTGCTGGCGAGTGAGGGCGAGACACCCGGGGTTGTAGATAGGCTCGCCGGGGGTCCTGACGTTCTTGCCAGCTTCGCCGATGTCATCGATGGCGCGGTCATGATTTTCGCGGCGGCGCTCGAGGGAGACGCGTGCGTCTTCCGGAGCGCGTTGGACGATTTGGCAGCTGGGCTCCCCGCGCGGCGAGGATGCGGCGCGGGAAACCACCTTGTTGGCCTTGTTGGCCCTTCCATCTCCGGCGCCCGGGGCGCGACGCCCCGCCGCCGCATCTGGGTTCCCCGCGCCCTGGGCTCCTCCCTGGGCCGGGTCTTCGTTGGCGATGGCGACGAGCTCGGCAATTCGAGCGCGCCACCCCTCACGCCCGTCGTCGGTGGGTTGATAGCACAGCAGCTCCTGCGCCATGGCGAGAGCCTGCGCAGGAGACATCTGACTCCCAGAACGAGCGCGAGAAGTGGCGGTAGCGGTGAAGGAGAGCGAAGGCTCTGTACGCCCGGACGGGAGGTAGGAGGACTCCAGATCTTCCTCCTCTTCCTCCTCGGCCGAAGCTTCATGACGACGGAAGATGGGCTCGGTTTGCCCCCGAGCAGCGTTGCGACGGCGAAGACGCTCGAGCCTTGCGTTGGCGTCGGCCATGTCGAAGCAGATCTAGAAGAAAACACACCACAGCCCCCTACCTGGCGCGCCAAATGTCGATGGATTTCGTGTCGCAAGAACACGGGGTACCACGCGACAGACCCAAGGATTCGAACGCAGGGGGCTGAATGTGTGAGATCTTGGATCGCAACAAAACACGGTGACGGAAGCCTCGAGTGTCGAATGCGCAACGCACTGTAGAGAAAGAGACCGAGCTTTACCCAGGTTCAGGGCCCTCATGGTGAGGTAAAACCCCTACTTCCTACCTTCTTGTATTGCAACGTGACACCTCGCAAGGAGTACAAGGTCTTGGTTACAAAGCTCTAGCTGGCCAGAGGTTGAAGAACCTGCGTGCCCAGCTAGCAGCTTGAAGAAGATGAAGATCCGATCTCCCTAAGGGGTGGCCTCCCCCCCTTTTATAGCGCCAAGGTCCTCCTTCCCCTTATCTTCTTGGGGAAGGGGTTGCCACACACGGCCAAGGAGGGAGGACAGCTGTAGATTCTGTTCTTCCGTGGACGTAGTCTTCGTAGGGTAGTGGCGCCGGTCCACAGGAGTGGGTGGAGGAAGCTGACGTCCTCCTCTGGCGCCCTGCACCGTCCACGCTATTTTTAGGGGGGTGGCCAACAACCACTGTGCCGCTTTGGGCAGGCACAGCGAAAGTTGGTCTCCTCCCTGTCGGGGGTAGCGTGGGCGGTACGCGGTCTTCTGCCCGTTATCTTCTTGCTCTGCACGCAAACGTGCTGAGCTGACGTGGGCGTGCTTCCTCTCCTCACCAGCGGGGGCTCGTGAGGAGGTCTTCTGGTCCTTAGCCGTTTATGTCGTCGTTCTCCTCATGAGGCGCCTCCTCGTGAGGGTCTTCTCCGCAGCTTGGGTCGTTGATTCTGAAGATGGGTCGATGACGTGGCCCAGGAGCAGGTGGACCGGGATACCCCGGTATCCATAACCCCGATAGCTTCTTATAGGCGAAGGGTGATACGTCTCAAACGTATCTATAATTTTTGATGCTCCATGCTTGTTTTTACACCATTTGCCTACTGTTTCGTTACACTTCGTGGCACTTTTATGCATTTTCCGGAACTAACCTACTAACAAGTCGCCACAGTGCCAGTTCCCTGTTTTCTGCTGTTTTTATGTTTCAAAAGTGATACACAGGAAATATTCTAGGAATTGGACGAAACAAGTTCATGAAGTCTTATTTTGTCCGGGAGCTTCCAGATATCCGAAGAGAAGTAGGAGGGGGGCCACAGGGGCCCCACACACCAGGCCGGCGCGGCCAGGGCCTGGGCCGCGCCAGCCAGGTGTGAGGCCGCCTGGCTCCACCTCTAACATCGCCCCTTCGCCTATAAAGACCCCCGACGGGAAAAACCTAAGTACCCGATCACTTTTCCGGAACACATCGCGATCCACCGCCGCCGTCGACCCGAAGATCGGGAGGGTCCAGAAGCTCTTCCCGGCACCCTACCGGAGAGGGGAATCGCCACCGGAGGTCTTCTTCATCGCCATGCTTGCCTCCGGAGCGATGAGTGAGTAGTCTACCTTGGACTATGGGTCCATAGCAGTAGCTAGATGGTTGTCTCCTCCACCATGTGCTTCATGTTTAGATCTCATGAGCTGCCCTACATGATTGAGATCACCATTATGTAATTCTACATGTTTGGTTTGTTGGGATCCGATGAATATTGGTGTTATGATTGAGTTGCTGTACTGAATTATATCTTTTGTTATCTCTATGTTGTTTATGATCTTGCATGCTCTCCATTGTTAGTAGCTATCTTGGCCGAGTAGTTGCTAGTGACTCCAAGAGGGGGTATTTATGCTCGATAGTGGGTTCATGCCTCTATTTAATCTGGGGGAGTGACAGAAACCTCTAAGGTTGTAGATGTGTTGTTGCTACTAGGGAGAAAACAACATTCATATGCTCAAGGGCATATGCTTTGTTTACATTACACACTTTGCTTAATGCAATTATCTATTGTTCGCAACTTAATACTTGTGGAGTTCTCGGATTGATTTGCCACAAGTGGATTATTAGTCATAGATGCAGTTGGATGGCGGTCTATGTATTTTGTTGTAATGCCCAGAGTAAATCTCATAGTGATCTTCTTGACATATCACATTTATCTTTATTCTATCAATTGCCCAACTGTAATTTGTTTACCCAGCATGTGTTATTTATCTTATGGAGAGACACCACTAGTGAACTGTGGACCCCGGTCCTATTTCCATCATATTGCTATCACCTGTTTACTTTACTCGTACTGTTTACTTTATTCGCATACTCTACTGTTTTCCACTCAATACACTCATACCCTTTGTTTCAAGCAAACCGGTGAGATTGACAACCTCATCGCAAGTTGGGAACAAAGTACTTGGTTGTGTTGTGTGTAGGTTCTACGTTGCTACTGGCCGAAGATGAGTCAACAAGTATCGTTAAACGGCGCCCTTGTTGGAGTGTTACTAAGCCAGTCTGCATCACCTTCGGTCGTTTGTCTCTCCTCTCCAAGAACGATTAAACCTTGGTTTCTTAACTGAGGGAAAACCAGCTGCTATACTCATCACACCTTCCTCTTGGGGTTCCCAATGGGTTGGTCATTCACCACGCACAAGGATCATCTCGCCCACATCAATTGGGCATCAGCTGTTTTTCTGGCGCCGTTGCCGGGGAGGAAGTAGAAGACTTCTGCGAGGGGAGTTTTTTGCACGCACATCCTTTACTTTGTTATTGTTTTGTTTTACTTTATTTATTTTACCTGCATCGTTTTATATCAAAAACCCAAAAAAATTAGAATCCTTGGTAGTTGTTATTTCTTTACTTTTAGTTCATCATGTTGATCCCTAAGTACGTTCTGGGGGACCTCTCAGTAATTAGTGGTTCTATCATTGGAAAAAGTAACATTGAGGAGTTCTTTAATCATATTAGTATGCATAAGGAAGTTGAGGAAAAGTCTTTGGTTGATCTAGCTCCTAGTATTGAAGTTGCTTCTGCTTATTTAGTTCACATGTTGGAAACTAGGTTTGCTAGTCTTAATCCTTTTATGCAATACATGTTCCTTAAGCTTCACGAAATTGAGGATCCCGAAAAGAAAGCTTTTATCTTGGAAGCTTTGCGCATAGAATTTAGAGATGTTGCAATTGAGGCTAGGTAAGTTTTTAAGAAGTTTAATAAGCTTGGCTCGCCTGTTGAAATTGTTGGTACACCCAACGAAGATTCTAGATTGCCAATACCTTGTAAGCTTGTAGGAATTCATAATGCCTTGGTAACTAATTTTAGTTGGATTTGTCCTAAAAATCTTTTTGATGAAAATAGTATACCAAAGCGTGACTACAAGGGATACTCAAAATCTCAATTGGATAGTATTCATTTCTTTATTCCTATAGTGGATCCTGATCCCCCTTTTATTGTTACCTGATTCGCAATTTTCTGCGCCTAGCTCAAAGGCGTTAAAGAAAAGCACTCTTGGGAGATAACCCAATGTTTTATTTCCAGTACTTTTTCTTTTATTTGAGTCTTTGAAGTCATTACTACTGTAATGACCGCACCTTATCCTTTTTATTTTATTTTTGTGCCAAGAGAAGCCTCTAATTCGAGTGAGGTAAAGATTTGGGGATGTTGCTGTCCTGAAACTGTTTTTGGTGCTGCATCGTAAAAATTCGTATAAATTCTCTGTATATCTTTTGGACCTACGATTTCTTGTGCATATGCCCCAGGTTATATCCAAACTTTCGTTAGTTGAACACTTTTTGATTTGAGCAACAGAAAACCCCTCAAAAATTCAGCCTTTGTCAGCTGTTCTGTTTTGACAGATTTCTGCCATTATTTGTGTTTGCCACTTTATCGCTTTCTTTTGAGTTCTTTTGATCACGGAACTTTTGGGGAAGTTTCTACAGTAGTATTTTCTATATATGTGGTGGTTTTGAGTTGAAACCTGAAGCAAAAAGAGGTTGATTATATGTTATGCTTGCACTAATGTTGCTAATAGAATTGTGTTTAGTTTTGTATGAAGGAAGTTTTCAAGTGTAGGGATTGGAGAATGATGAGATGAGTTGAAGAATGGACAAAATCTCAAGCTTGGGGATGCCCATGAATCACCCCAAGAAATATCCAAGAAGTACAAGCGTCAAAGCTTGGGGATGCCCCTGAGGCACCCCTTCTTCATCGGCAAAAATCAGGTCACCTTTCAAAACACTATATTTTTATTGCTTCATGCACTATGTGTTTTTCTTGGAGCGTCAGTTGTTTTAGTTTTCTTTGTTAGTTTAGTTTTGTTTTCTGTAATAAATGGTTGGACCCCAACAAATTTCCTTTGGAGGAGTTGTACTCGTTTCCATTTGCAAAGAACGCTCTAGTTTTCACTCTTATAAAAAACCGGGTGTTCTTCTTTTTCCGCTACTGCTTTGGTTTTCATTTTCGCCGTGATTTGCGTTCAGACCTTGTCATATCTTTTCATCAAGGTGTATTTTTGCCTCTGATCTTTATTGGTTTTCATCAAAAGAGGTGTCTTTAAAGATTTCAAATGGTGTTGGAAAAGAGAAAAAGCTTTATGCAAAATAGTGGTACAAGAAGGAGCTTGTGTAGACTGCGGCTTAGGCTTTTTCATGTCATGCTTGATGTCTTTTTGATAGTATGCTTAGTGGTTTTGCTGTAGCATGACTTGTCTCAAATAACTGAGATTGCTTAATGAGCCTTTGAAAAAATCATGCGTTGTTTTTATTGTATGGAAGCATTATTTTGTTTTCTCCTTGATGCTTTATTTGGGTTGACTTGGCGCATGCTCACACATATTAGACTCTTACAAAGTCGCCAATAGCCTCTATGATCATTTAGTTTTTGACTTTTGATGCCATATTATGCTTCTTTTAATGTTGCTTTGTCGCTTTGCATGATTATGGCCATTATTGCTCTCTTAGTTGGTCGCTCCCAGTCTTTTGCTAGCCCTCGCCTTGTACTGAGTATGAGCTCTACTCGTGCATCCAACTTCTAAAAGCCAAAGTTTTCCAAAGTGTCCACCATACATACCTACTAGAAATTTGCTATTCCAAGTAAATTTGACTTGCTTTTATTTTCTCTTCAAATTAAACTCTTACCAGTGTTATGCGAAATTCGGTCAGTAAAGCTCTCACGAACCGGAAGGCACACTCTACTTTTCCTATTCTTAAAAATTTGACATTGTGGTCTCTTATGTTGAGTTGTTATGCTTGCAAGTTGTAAGTTGGAGACTAGCCCAGCCATGCAGTCATGGGCAAGCTTTCAACATTGCACTTCTTATTTGAGTTGATATCGTGACCTTTTGTTTATGGATGCCCGCGGTGTGAAATGAATTGGGAATCTTGTGGGGATCATGGAGTTTGTATATGTGTTAGGGAAACATCGGGCCGCTAATCTAAGCCATGCATAATTCATGGTGGAAATTTGCAGCATACCCATGGTGAACATTCGACGACGCATCTCGCAATAAAAAGCTAAACAAATGGCAAATAAAAGAGATGTCGAGGTGTTCATTGTCTGCTTGTCCTATCATTTTGATGTGGGCTTGTTCCATGTCATCGGGCACGGAGGTACCCCATTGGCGGTTCTCAATGATATGCATATATTTACAATAACAAGAGCCTTGCTTGGGACTCTAAGTAAAGTAGCATGAGGTTTGGGTACTCGTATTCACGGGACACGAGGTTTTCAACTTATGATTTGTCAAGCATATTGTCGTGGGAATTTGGAGACAATAGCCATGGGTAGGCTTATCGGAGGGGCTCGACGGTGGAGACAAGGGGCCCGGCTCGGGATTATGCCTACTGAGACACCACGGTTTACCCAGGTTCAGGGCCCTCCCGGGTGGAGGTGAAACCCCTACTTCCTACCTGCTTCGTATTTCTTAGACAGTATCGATTACAATGCTCCTCGAGCTGTTCGGGCTGGAGGAGGAAGAAGAAGATTCCATCCCCCAGACTAAGGGTCCAGGCCCCCTTATATAGGCAGGGGCCTGGTTACAGGTTGGGTAATGATTCAGCCGGCTGCCGGCTCCTCGGCGGCGGCGTCCTTGGCGTGATCCCTTCGCCCTGCTCTGACAGCTTCGCTTTATAAAGTACCTTTCCCCTGGGACCGGCATCTGGGAGGCATATGCCATCCCTTTTGCCTTGGATCCTATCGTGGGGAAGGGTTCTTGGTCGCTGATTGGTTGGACTTGGTCGTGGCGCTCGTCACTCCTGTCATTGGCCTCTGTCGCTCTTGTCGGGGCCAGCCCACTTTCGGCGAAACAGCCGTTGGTGGGTTCTTGTCTTCGTCGCCCGGCTCCGGTCTTCCACGGTGGAATCACCAGCTGGCCCTCCAGGCGGAGCCGGTCTTCTTGTCTTCGAGCCGTGGAGACTCCTGGGACGCCAGCCGGCAAATAGCTCGGCACGTGGTATCCCCCATAAGTCATCCCCACGACACTAGCCCCCGAAACTGGCGAAGTCTCATGGGCTAGCATGGGGCTTCGGCGGGTTCCTCTTCTCGCCGAAGTCTTGCTCGTCCTCGTCGAAGTCCCAGGATTCTTTATTTGATTCGGAAGCGATTGGCCTCGAGGTCAAGTCTTGCGGAGTGTTACCTGCTGTCTCGGGACGAGCCGGTTCCGGAACCGATCCGGCTGGCGACCGCCACGCGGCCGTCTGCCGTTGTCCGGCTCCTTGGGACTTGCTCCCTCGGGGGCTGGACCAAGGCACCACTTGTCCGCGCGCCGTCGCGTCACGTCCCATCGGCCCTGGCCCACGGCGGTTGCCCGATCTTTGCAGCAACCACGGCGGTTGCCCGATCTTTACGCGATCGTGGTTCATGACGAAAGGGGTCAGTTACCGTCCCATCGTGGGTGAAATAGGCAACTGACCCGCCCCCTCACTTTTAAACCAGGGACCGTTCCTGAAACAGAACATCGGTCGCCCGCTTCTCTTCTTCCTTCTGCATTTGCTCCACCTAGAATCCCCTGCTCCCGAGCTTCGTTCCCAAGGGATTAGGGTTCTTCGCTTGCTCCGCCACCATTCCGCTCATCCAGATCCGCACCCGGATGGCTCCCAAAGCGTCCCGGCCCAAAGGGAAGGGGGCGGCCGCGGACAAAGACGCCGCTCCGCCCGCTTTGCCAAAGGGATCCTGGGAAGGCTCGTGGGTGAAGGAGAAACAGATCGAGCTGCTACGCCAGGGTCGAGTGCTTCCGCCCGCGGACCTCGTGGGCTGCCGTCCCACCGGCAGCGAACGGGTCCCCGCTCCTAGGCCTGGGGAGGCGGTGGTCTTCTATGACCATTTCCCCCGGGGCTTCGCGCTGCCCGCCAGCAGCTTCATGCGCCAATTCCTGGACCACTTTCGCCTGCAGCCGCATCACATTGGGGCGAACGCGATGATGATATTGTCCGCGTTCTCAACCCTTTGCGAGGCGTATTTGGGCATCTGGCCCAATGTTGAGTTGTTCCGCCGGCTGATCTACTTCAAGACCCAGATGGCGGAAACCGTTCCGGTGATATGCGGCACCGCCTCCTTCTACGCACGCAAGACCGCGGACTTCCCCGGCATAAAAGGGAAGGAGTCTTGCAAGAAATGGCAGCGCTCCTTCTTCTACGCGAAGAACCTGAAGGAGGGCGAAGACCATATCAATCTGCCGCCCTTTGAGGCGGGCGGGCCCGAGCGGGATAACTGGAGCGCTGCTCTTCCTCGCCCATCGCCGGACATGGAGGAGATTCTTCTGCGGATCACCACCCTGCAAACGGAGGGTGGCCTGGAGCCGACCGACCTCCTCCTCGCCTTCCTGGTCGCTCGCGTGTCACCGCTCCAGCGCCGCTCGCACAAGATGTGCTTCTTGGGGTCCGCCAGGGATCCTACTCGTCATTCCTCCAAGGCGCTGTCAGCATTGGAGGCGGCTCGGAAGGCGAACCGCATCGCCGATGTCAAGCTTCAAGCCTCGTGGACGTGGGGACTGGAATCTCATGACCGGGACAACCCAATTGCTGAGGTGAGCTCATCGGGCCTGGCCCCTGTCCTTCTCCCCCTTTGCGACTCTGATCTACTGACCTTTGTTTACTTGGTCTGGGCAGAACTTGTTTGCCCTGCAGGCGACGGAGAATTTGACCCAGCGTCAAGCTGGCTTTGCCGCTGACAGAGCCGAATCGGATGATAAAGTCGTTTGGGACGAAGCCGAGGAGGTAGAGGACGCTAGCTCTCAGGCCGCCATCGAGAGCTCAAGCGCCACCCACAGCGACGAAGGAAGTGAGGAGTTCGTGGACTCGGGCGAGCCCCTCAGTCATTCCAGTAAGTTTCCAGGCCCCTCCCTCTTAAGAGATTGGTTCGAGGATGATGATGGTGAAACAGGACCAGCTACCACCCTCGGGGGCGTTGCCCTTCATGTGGCCGCCGCAGCCGCGGCTGGGGTTCAAGCTCCCCCAATCGTGGATTTGCCGGAGTCTCCAGAGCCACATCCTGTCACTTCAGAGCCGGCAGGTCGCGAAGAGGCTGGAAACGACCCAGCCGGCACCAAGAGAAGGGCTCAGCCGGCCTCCTCCGAGCCGGCTGAGAAGCGCAAGAAACCGGAGCCGGCAGCGAGGGACCTGCGCCATCCTAAGACAAAGAAGGTGGCCAAACGGCGGGCTATCGCCGTAGCCGGGTGAGCTTCCCGCTTCCTTGCTTCTCATCCTTACTTTACCGTTGCGGCCCCAATTGACTTGGTCGTGGGACGCCCTCTTTGCAGGTCGCCCCTTTCTGTTGATTCGGTTGCCCAACCTCCTCCCGCCGTCGCTTCCGGGGGAATCGTGACCCCGGCTCTCGAGCCCTCCTGCCACAAGAGGGCGCGCAGGGAGGATATTGGCGGCGACTCGGGTCGCATTGAAGATGATCGCTGCTCCCCGCGGTTGAAGCTTGTGGCGGGCGAATCTAGGGTAGAGGATCCTGCGCATCCAGAGGTGCCTGCGGATGCTGTGTCCCACCCGGCTGCCGCACCTGAGACCGACTCCACGCCCGCCGAGGAGACTACTCCGGCCGGGGTTGTCACGCCCCCACCTCCTACCACCGAAGACGTCACGGCGGGGAACGGCGCCGCTATCCACGCGTCCTCCGACCCGCCCAGTCAAGAAGGTGCATGCGAGGCCGCAGCGGGAGCCACAGAGGAGGCCCCGGTACGCGCGAGGCCGCTGGAGCTCCCGGGGCCGGCTGCCTAGACCCCTTCCAGCCTCGAGCTTGTGCCGAGCGTGCAGGATGCGGTGCCTGCGACCGGGACGAGGGCTGGCGTGACTGTTGATTCCCTGCTCCTTGGGCTGGTCTCCGGCTCTGGCGAAGCTTCGCAAGGGCTCCTCACCACTCGAGTGGCGAGGAACGAACGTGGTGATGACTTGGCAGCTCCTGAGGTAGTGACCAAGAGCGCCTCCAGTGGAAAGGCTCTTGTCGCCGTGGCTGAGCCCAGCATTGGGAGCTTGAGCTCTGCCAGCCAACTTCAGCAGGAATGGGCAGACACCGCCTCGAGCGCCGATGCTGGAGAGAAGCTCAAGGTTCAGGGCAGCAAGCCAACTCTAGCAGAGCTGGACAAGCAGTTTGCTGTTGTCAAGGGGTCACTTCAGAACGCCGGTTTTCAACTCCTTGACGCTATACGGACGACCAATGTGAGTACTGCGCCTTTAGCCTCTGGTTTCTTCTGCTAGTTGGGAGACATGATCTGCGGCTTCATGATCCATCTTACCATACATCCTAGCCCCCGAGTTTCGAGGTAGCTGTAGAAATAGCTAGCTCGAAAATGGACTTCGCTAAGAATCGTTGCCCTTCCGCTTCCCGCAGGAGCTGAACGCGCTTCGAGCCAACATCTTTCAGAAGCTGCTGGCGAAGTACCGCACCGGCAAGGTTCAGTACCAAGATTTGAAGAAGGAGCTGGAGAGGCTGTCAGGTAAGCTCGGGACCCCTTGCTTTGAAGACTCTGCTGCTGTCCTTTCCGCTCTCATATCTCTGTTTCCAGATTCCGCCTTGCTCATTGCTTCGCTTGAGTCCCAGTTGGCTAACTCGATGTCGGCCGACGTTGTTGAGTCGCTCAAGCGAAAGCACGCGGAGGAGCTTCAGGGCCTGCAAGCCCAGGCCGTCCGGGCTCAAGAGTTGGAAACTGAGCTAACGAAGGCTCGAGAGGCGGAGTTGTCACTGCGGCTGGAGTTTGATCGCCAGCTGGCCGAAGATAAAAGAATCCTCTCCGCAGAGTTCGACAGCAAGGTGAACGAGCTTCGCGCGACCTTGGGGAGCGAAGTCGAGAACCGCGGCGCCCAAATCGACGAGCTAAAGACTCTCCGGAGGCTCGACAGTGAGCGTTATGACAAGGAGATCAACATTTGGCATGCCCGCGACCGCAAGGTTCAGTCCGGCCTGCTGGGGCTGGAGGAAGCTCTTCGTGGTATACTTCCTTTCTTGTTTCTCAGCTCTTGCCCTTTCATGCCGCCTCCTCACTCTCTGATTGCCCTCGCAGGAGCTTTCCCTGACTCCAACGAGACTGCCGCAGCGGCGCTGAAGGAATACAGGGTGGAACAAAAGATCGTCCCCAGCAGTGATCCCAAGGCCGAGCTTTCCTCAGGGGAATTGGTTGCGTTGGCCAAAGGCCGACTTCATCCGGTCGCCAAGCTGGGCAGGGATCTCCGCGAAGCCATTGCTTCCGTCTTCGAAACCTTGTGGCCGGGACGAGTGGTGCCTAGCGAGATCTAGGCGCTCCTCCAGTGGATCCCTCTCGCGCCCAACCGGCTCGATATCTGGAAAGAGTCCGCGGCTCGAGCCGGTGCTGAACAGGCTCTGGAGTTCGTGCTCTCCTGGTATCCAGGCGTTAACCTGGACCAGCTGGAGAATCTTCGTGAGGGCGGATTAGCAGGCCTCGACAAAGTCAAGTTCCGCCAACGCGCCCGTACGATCGCCGAGTGTGCCGAGACCGACGTGCTTTTTGACGCTGGGGATAGTGACGAATCCTTGGATGGTATGGACTTCGAGGAGCCCGGCTCTGCGGAAGAGCCTCAAAAAGCCCCCGAGGATCTCGCTGATAACTCCATTCCACCGTCCCCCAGTGGCGATGACTTCGTCTTAGCATCTCGAACTGGCGACGCTGCTCCGCTGGAGCCGGCTGGCCCGCCAAGCGCCCCCTGACCGTGTCAGGATTTTCTTACTTGTTTCTATGTACACTGAACTCATGTCGTGCCCAACAACATTTCGTTCGTGTGTACCGATGACATTTCACCCTGAATTTCCTACGTATTGGTTTCTAGTTGTTTGTGAACCGGATTTGACCTGACCCCTTTTGGCTTTTTCCTTTATCTCCCCATCCTTTGGCCCTTCTACCCCCAGCCGGCAGCCTGGTCTCCCTTGGACCGACAGCCGAATGCCGGTCTAGGGTGGGAGCGTGCCGCGGGATGAGGAGTAGTACTTCGGCACATGAGAGATTTGGCTTGGTCCAGTCCACACACAACTATTAACCAATGCGCACGGTTTTTGGGTGAACGCTCGTTAATGGCTTCGCGTTCTGTCCTCTTAGCGATTTTCCCGTGTGGGTGACCTGCCGGCTCCATCACCCTCGACTTGGGATGGAGGTTGGGCTCGGGGTCCGGTCCGCACACAGTACTCGTTCGTCTAACAAGGGGTTCGATTCGTCGGGTCGCGGGCGTTTCCTCTTAGCGACTTTCCTAGGTGGGTGACCTGCCGGCTCCATCCCACACGGCGCAGGACGGGGGTTGGGCTCGGGGTTCGGTCCACACACAGTACTCGTTCGTCTGACAGGAGGATCGATTCGTCGGGTTGGGGCTGCCGGCTCCCATTTGGAGCCGGATTCCAGCCCCCGTGAATAACGCTTAGAAAGG
Organism: Dactylis glomerata; assembly: GCA_007115705.1. Classification (NCBI taxonomy): domain Eukaryota; kingdom Viridiplantae; phylum Streptophyta; class Magnoliopsida; order Poales; family Poaceae; genus Dactylis; species Dactylis glomerata. Next base: position 276,263 of record QXEO01001105.1, on the reverse strand, counting down.
TAAAAGGCACTTCAGAGTGCTTTTTCCAGGGATCAGTCGTATGCCGCCCAACTTTCTTTTATTCAGCGACACTTGTTCGGGATACAAGGTTTTTGCCTTGGCTTGGCCAAAGGTCTTAAGCGATCTCGACCTGTCTCAGGCGAAGCTGTGAAGCGCTCCCTCCTACCTCAAGGAGGCGCCAGCCCCCGAGACAAGAGCTTCTTCCACCTTGCCCGCTTCGGGCGGGACTTCCTTGGGGTGGCTTGCCGGCTTGAGGTGTGGAGTCGGCAGTCCCGACGCCAGGCGGCCCAGCTGAACTGCCGCCACCCTCTGCAGCAGTTGTCGCTTCTCTTCAGCAATGATCAAGGCCTCCGCCAGCTTAGAGCTGGCTCTCGCGCACTCTATTGACTTCTTGTAGCATCCAGTGACAGTAATCACCCCGCGAGGGCCTGGGAGCTTCATCTTCAAGTAGGCGTAGTGCGGGACTGCCATGAACTTGGCCAAGGCTGGTCGACCAAGCAGCGCGTGATAGGGGCTGTTGAGGTCTACCACCTCGAACCAGATCGGCTCGGGACGATGATTGTCCTTCTCACCGAACAGCACCTCCAACTCAATCCTTCCCATCGGCGTACAGGAGTGCCCGGGCACAATCCCATGGAAGGTGAGCTTGGTTGGCTTCAGTTGGATCTCTGGGATCCCGAGCTTCTCCATCGAAGTGCGGTAGAGAAGGTTGATGCTGCTGCCTCCATCAATGAGTACACGTGAGAATCGGCAGGCATGCGTCTCAGAGAACACGATTGGGTTCAAGACCAGCGTGTAGCCCCCGGGCTTCGGCATGAGTGGCGGGTGGTCCTCGCGCCCCCAGGTAATCGACGCATCAGACCAATGCATGTACTGCGGTCCAACTTGTATGACTGCATTCACCTCGACACCAAACCACGGCTCATCCTTTGGATCATCCATCTGGGTAGTGAACACGTGATACTGCTCCACGTTTGCTTCCTCGGGGTAATCCCCTGCTGCCTTGGCCGGTTGTCGATTCTTGTTTCCCTGCGCTTCAGCTGGCAGGCCCGGTGGAGGTCCAGGCAGTTGGTGGTTTCCTTGCTCTAGATCCCTGGTGAAGCTGCACTGGCGAGTGGTATGCGCTGCCGGCTTGCCTGAAACGCTATGGAACTTGCAGGGTTGATCTAGCATCACCTCGATGGTGTACTTGTCCTTGCTGAATTTGTCTCCTTTGCGCTTCTGGCTTCCAGCCGCAGCCCCCGGGCTTCCTTGAACGGCAGCCACTTGCTGAGAGCCATACTTGTTGTCACGGCGCTCATCTTTCCTCTTGCCGTGTCGATCACGGTTGTGATGCCCTCCTTGGCCGGCTGCCGGCTGAGATTGGCCTCCGGCTGGCGCTGGCTCAACGCACTGCACCCTTGCAGCAGAGTCGGCGGAAGCATACTTGTCCGCTATCGCCATGAAGTCCGCCATCGACTTCGGCTCGGCTCTGTGGAGCTTGTGCTTCAGTAGGGTTCCTTCTCTGCATCCGTCCGTGAAGTAGCCGATGGCTTGCTCCTCGCCCACTCCTTCGCATGAGTTGCGCAGCTCGGACCATCTCGTGAGGTAGTCACGATCTGGCTCATCGGGGCCTTGCTTGCAGAGGGCCAGCTGTCGCGGGCGGGGCGGTCGCTTATAGGTTCCTGTTAAATTCTTGATAAACGCCTCTTGGAAATCATGCCAGGAGTAGATCTGTAGAGCCGGCAGGCTGTTGAGCCACGTCCGAGCAGATCCTGTCAGCATGAGCGGCGCATAGCGCACCGCTGTCCTCTTGTTGCCGCCCGCGATGTCGACGGCGGTGACATAGTCCGACAGCCAGTCCTCTGGCTTCACCGCCCCGGTGTACTTGGGCATGTCGCGCGGGAGCGCAAACTTGGCCGGGAAGGGCTCGTTGCGGATGCGAGGGCCGAAGCAGACCGGCCCCACTGAGGATTCCTCCTCATCGAACTTGGAGTCCGCCAGTAGGTTGAGCCGATGGCGTGCGTCGTCCTTTGGCGGGTCGACGCGTTCCCCGATCCTCTGGCTCACATGTGAGCGAGCTGGCTGATGACCTTGAGCGCCTTGGCCGGCTCCCTGAACCGGCTGGGCTGGCGCCGCAGACTTGCCACACGCCGGCTCCACCGCATCTGCCCGAGGAGGGTGACGCGGCTTGCTGGTGACCGCAGCCGGGTCTCAAGGCTGCCGGTTGTGGTGGCCAGAGGGCTGGGCGCGGTGATTTCCACCGCTTTTGCTAGGAGCTCGGTTGCTCCGGTTGTGCTCCGCCGGGCCATGGTTGGGCGACGAAGCTTGTCCCTGCGACTTGTTCTGGCCGGCCACGATGATGCGGTTCTCGTATCGTGAGCCGCTCGCCTCTCCGCACGGCTCCATCGCCTGCTGCTGTAGATCGGCAGCGTTCAGGATTTCCTGGATCCGAGCTTGCTTCTCCCGCAAGTCCTCGCCTTGCAGTCCATCCAGTTCAGAGGTGATGTAGCGCGCAGCGCGGAGGTTCTTCGTGGGCGTGCTGTAGGTCGGCTTATTGATGATCGAAGGTAGCTTCGCCGAGGGCGCTGCCTGGTTCAGCTCCGCGCCCAGCTCGCGGCCTCGTTGATGAACTTGTCCCGCCTGTCTTGGGCCATCTCCAGCCGGGGTGAAGCCGTGTGCAACGTTGTACTCGTTGATCGTGGAGAGTACGCGTCGACGTGTGTCATCGACGTCGACCAGTTCCTTGACGAGGTTGAGGCGCATCCATTCTAGATCCTCGGAGACCTTGACCGGATCCGCAGAGATGTTGAGTGGAGCGCGCAGGTCCGTGATGGCTGCGTCCAACACGTCCCGCTCTGGAGGTGGAAGACCATGTTCCGGTGGAGGTGAGCGTTCGAGCGGTGGGCGCGCGGAGTGCGATGGGCCGCCGCCACCATCCTCCTCCAGGGCCAGCACTTCAACCATGCTGCAAAAGTCGCTGCTTCCGCCGTCTTCGGAGTCTGCGTCACAGAGAGGGTCAAGCACATCGGTTACCTCCTCCGGGAAGGGCTTGGCGACGTAGAAGCGGTGGCTGCCGACGTCGAGGAAGGAGCTGTTGTCACCGAGGCCGTTCTTGAAGTAGGCCAAGTTGTCGTCGACGCAGTCGAAGGTGCCAAACCTCCAGATGAGGCCGGAGGCGACCTTCTCGCCGGAGGGTCCCGGCCGGAACTTGACTCCGCTCGCCGCCGCGCTTTGCCCCATGGTGGGCGCCAACTGTCGTGGGAATTTGGAGACAGTAGCCATGGGTAGGCTTATCGGAGGGGCTCGACGGTGGAGACGAGGGGACCGGCTCGGGATTATGCCAACTGAAACACCACGGTTTACCCAGGTTCAGGGCCCTCCCGGGTGGAGGTGAAACCCCTACTTCCTGCCTGCTTCGTATTGCTTAGACAGTATCGATTACAATGCTCCTCGAGCTGTTCGGGCTGGAGGAGGAAGAAGAAGATTCCATCCCCCAGACTAAGGGTCCAGGCCCCCTTATATAGGTAGGGGCCTGGTTACAGGTTGGGTAACGATTCGGCCGGCTACCGGCTCCTCAGCGGCGGCGTCCTTGGCGTGATCCCTTCGCCCTGCTCTGACAGCTTTGCTTTATAAAGTACCTTTCCCCTGGGACCGGCATCTGGGAGGCATATGCCCTCCCTTTTGCCTTGGATCCTATCGTGGGGAAGGGTTCTTGGTCGCTGATTGGTTGGACTTGGTCGTGGTGCTCGTCACTCCTATCCTTGGCCTCTGTCGCTCTTGTCGGGGCCAGCCCACTTTCGGCGAAACAGCCGTTGGTGGGTTCTTGTCTTCGTCGCCCGGCTTCGGCCTTCCACGGTGGAATCACCAGCCGGCTGCTGGCACAGCCGGCCCTCCAGGCGGAGCCGGTCGTCTTGTCTTCGAGCCGTGGAGACTCCTGGGACGCCAGCCGGCAAATAGCTCGGCACGTGGCATCCCCCATAAGTCATCCCCACGACACATATGCATCATAATTGTTCTCGCATTAACTTTAACCATTCAAGATGCTTATGATGGGGGCAATGAGAGCTCAAAGCCGGTAAGTACCATAATTTTTGAAGGTTATAAAACTTGCAATCACTGCTTCCCTCTGCGAAGGGCCTTTCTTCTACTTTTATGTTGAGTCACCACCTTCTATCTTTATGCACCATTAAGAGAGCATAGTTGTCATTCTTAGTATAATGTGCATTGTCCCAAAGTTTTCATTAATTGATTCATATTGTTGGTTTCACTTGTTCTTAAATTATTTGTATCTAGTTGCCCTCTTAAACTTGAAGGTGTCCTATGCATTTATGTTTTGCTCTCTTTGAAGGACAAGCTGAAAACCATTTGTATGTTTTTCCTTATGATTTGAACACACGTTTGACTTTCATTGTTTCATTTTCATGATCTTTTGTTTATGTTCATTTGCATGTTTACAACATGGTTGCTAAGTTTCTTATTGTCATGATTATATCTTCATGCCCATGTTTTAAGTTCTTATGATCCCAGCTCACCAATGCTTACATATATGATCAAGATTGTGTAGGTGCATGTCACCTCAAAAATTATTCTTTGTTATCACTTACCTACTCGAGGACGAGCAGGAGTTAAGCTTGGGGATGCTTGATACGTCTCAAACGTATCTATAATTTTTGATGCTCCATGCTTGTTTTTACACCATTTGCCTACTGTTTCGTTACACTTTGTGGCACTTTTATGCATTTTTTGGAACTAACCTACTAACAAGTCGCCACAGTGCCAGTTCCCTGTTTTCTGCTGTTTTTGTGTTTCAGAAGTGATACACAGGAAATATTCTCGGAATTGGACGAAACAAGTTCCCGAAGTCTTATTTTGTCCGGGAGCTTCCAGATATCCGAAGAGAAGTAGGAGGGGGGCCACAGGGGCCCCACACACCAGGCCGGCGTGGCTAGGGCCTGGGCCGCGCCAGCCAGGTGTGAGGCCGCCTGGCTCCACCTCTGACATCGCCCCTTCGCCTATAAAGACCCCCCGACAGGAAAAACCTAAGTACCCGATCACTTTTCCAGAACACATCGCGATCCACCGCCGCCGTCGACCCGAAGATCGGGAGGGTCCAGAAGCTCTTCCCGGCACCCTGCCGGAGAGGGGAATCACCACCGGAGGTCTTCTTCATCGCCATGCTTTCCTCCGGAGCGATGAGTGAGTAGTCTACCTTGGACTATGGGTCCATAGCAGTAGCTAGATGGTTGTCTCCTCCACCATGTGCTTCATGTTTAGATCTCATGAGCTGCCCTACATGATTGAGATCACCGTTATGTAATTCTACATGTTTGGTTTGTTGGGATCCGATGAATATTGGTGTTATGATTGAGTTGCTGTACTGAATTATATCTTTTGTTATCTCTATGTTGTTTATGATCTTGCATGCTCTCCGTTGTTAGTTGCTATCTTGGCCGAGTAGTTGCTAGTGACTCCAAGAGGGGGTATTTATGCTCGATAGTGAGTTCATGCCTCTATTTAATCTGGGGGAGTGACAGAAACCTCTAAGGTTGTACATGTGCTGTTGCTACTAGGGAGAAAACAACATTCATATGCTCAAGGGCATATGCTTTGTTTACATTACACACTTTGCTTAATGCAATTATCTGTTGTTCGCAACTTAATACTCATGGGAGTTCTCGGATTGATTCGCCACAAGTGGATTATTAGTCATAGATGCAGTTGGATGGCGTTCTATGTATTTTGTTGTAATGCCCAGAGTAAATCTCATAGTGATCTTCTTGACATATCACGTTTATCTTTATTCTATCAATTGCCCAACTGTAATTTGTTTATCCAGCATGTGTTATTTATCTTATGGAGAGACACCACTAGTGAACTGTGGACCCCGGTCCTATTTCCATCATATTGCTATCACCTGTTTACTTTACTCGCACTATTTACTTTATTCGCATACTCTACTGTTTTCCACTCGATATACTCATACCCTTTGTTTCAAGCAAACCGGTGAGATTGACAACCTCATCGCAAGTTGGGAACAAAGTACTTGGTTGTGTTGTCTGCAGGTTCCGCGTTGCTACTGGCCGAAGACGAGTCAACAAGTATCGTTAAACGGCGCCCTTGTTGGAGTGTTACTAAGCCAGTCTGCATCACCTTCGGTCGTTTGTCTCTCCTCTCCAAGAATGATTAAACCTTGGTTTCTTAACTGAGGGAAAACCAGCTGCTATACTCATCACACCTTCCTCTTGGGGTTCCCAATGGGCTGGTCATTCACCACGCACAAGGATCATCTCGCCCACATCAATTGGGCGTCAAAGGGGCGTTGTCAGGAGTGGCCCCAGGCCTCCTCACACCTAGGCGGCGCGGCCAGGGCCTGGACCACACCGGCCTAGTGTGAGGCTGGCCTGTGGCCCCTCTCCTTCGCCTCTTCGGATCTCTGGAAGCTTCCGGGCAAAATAAGACTTCAGGAACTTGTTTTGTCCAATTCCGAGAATATTTCCTGTGTATCACTTCTGAAACACAAAAACAGTAGAAAACAGGGAACTGGCACTGTGGCGACTTGTTAATAGGTTAGTTCCGGAAAATGCACAAAAGTGCCACGAAGTGTAACAAAACAGTAGGCAAATGGTGTAAAAACAAGCATGGGGCATCAAAAATTATAGATACGTTTGAGACGTATCAGTAATCCTGAAGTAGAAGTTCGTAGTTTTAAGCAACAAGGGGGAGAAAGTTTAAAAGATGCTTGGTATCGTATTAACAATGCTCATCATAGGTGTACCAAAAAGCACTCTACCACGATCCTCCTTAGAAATTTTTATGTTGGTATATCTAGTTGGAATAGGTATGTTCTCGATACTCTTACAGGAGGTAATTTTCTGGGTACTCCCGCTGGAGAAGCATGCACTATAATTGAAAGTTTAGTGGGAATATCACCTATTCATGTTGCTAAAACCGAGACCACCTTGGAGGAGGTGGTAGAAAGGCTCAGCTCTTTAGAGAAAAGTTTGCCAAGTATCCTAGAAAATGCTAGCCGAGTTAGTGAATTAATAGAAAATATTGGTAAGAGAATCACCGTTTTAGAGGCTAGCATTACTCTTGATAATCAAAATTTAAGGATTGGTAAACTAGAGGAGTCTATGGAAACTCTTAGTTTAATCTTCTCTTCTCTTAAATTTAAGAAAGAGAAAGTGTTTGTTGGAAAAGAGCAAAAATTTATGTATGTTCCCAAGGTTTTTGCGCTTAAACCTCAACATGTTCTTAAAATTGGTAAGCCTCTTAGTTCCACTAAGGGTGACTTGCAGGTTGAATCATCTTTGGGAACTTCCAAAGTGCCTACAGAGGTAATTCATGCTCCATCACTTGATGTTACTTGATTCGCAATACTGTTTGCTCTTCTCCTGAACGATAAACCTTGGTTTCTTAACTGAGGGAAAATCTGCTGCTATACTCATCACACCTTCCTCTTGGGGTTCCCAACGGGCTGGTCATTCACCACGCAACAAGCAACAGCGGGTTCCTCCGTCGCTGGAGTCGGTGCAGCAGATGTGGCAGAGGCAGCCGAAGGAAAAATAATAGACACCAGGGCGGGCGCTAACTTCTTTGCCTTCTCGAAGAAAGCTTTTAGCTCTGAGCAGGTGTGGCCATGAGGAGAGCTAACCTTCTCCCAGTCAAAGTCTCCGCCATGGGCATATGAAAGTGCGATAGCACCCTCAGCACCTCACTTCAGAGAAAGCCCCTTCAGCTGGAGGATGGGGTCTTCGGTAGTGTCGAAGGCCTTTGCAATCTTCTTCACAACATCCTTTGGGACATCCGCCTTCTGCTTCGGCCACAACCCGACGAACATCCGCGTCAGCACGCGGCTCGCCAACTCGAAGATTTCCTGGATAGATATCCAGTTTTCTTCGAGCAAGTTTACCGCAGACATCAGAGGATCATCGCCGGGCTGCAGAGTCGACAACGATACCCCGGTGAATCCTGTATAACAGAAGGAACAAGAAAAGCGGGGAAGGAAAGTTTTAGCAAAGTACAAGAAAATAGACAGTAGTCGAAAAAGGGGGAAGGCAGAATCTATACCCTCAGCAGCAGTGGACATCGTCTGAAGTCGCTCAGCCACGGCTTGCTCTCGCAGACGATGTTCTTTCTCAGCATCGGCCAAGGCCTTCTCCGCTTTCTTCGCCTTAGCCAGTGCCGATTTTTGCGACTTATCAGCAGCTACTTTGGCAGCAGTCGCAGCGTCATAGGCTTTTCGCGAAGCGCTAAGTTCGGCTTCCAGCGACGCAATGTGGGCTTTTGCCGCTGCTAGAACACCTACATTCCAGCAGAGAAAGAAAAGAAGTCAAACAAAACAGCAAGAAGGAATCAGAGAAGACAAGCAAAGACAAGGCAACAGAATTTACCTTCGGAAGCTCTCGCTACCTTTAGGTACTCAGCACATTCTGTGCCCAAGGCGATGAATTTCTTCATCAAAGCCTGGAAAAAGAGGCATGAGTAAGCATACAGACTATACAAAGAAAGTAAGTCAAGGGTATTTACTAACATCATCAGAAGAAGCAGCAGATCCATGAGCTTCAAGAGCAACGTCCGTTTCCTGGGATTTTTTCGAGCGCTTGAGGCTTTGGGTCACAGGAACCTTCTTGACTGAAGCCCTGGTAACCCTCGGCGTAGCCCCTTGGGCAGAAGGCTCATCGGCAATCACAGGAGAAGTCGAAGGAACAGCCGTAGTATCTTTTGGCAGCTCCTTGTCGTCACTACAAGAAGAAACAAGTTATATACAACGCGAAAGAGAGAAGGCAAGTATGATGCCATCGCAGAACTCGAGGAAAACTTATGATGCCATGAGGTCAAAGAACTCAACACCCTCTTCAAGAACAGGGGCTTCGTCAGCCATAGTTCTCTGTGCAGAGGTACTCGAAGAAGCAAGCTCATCGACGCACTTCCTCTTCTTGTCTATACCAGTGTCTTCGGAAAGCGCAGGAGGAGGCGATGTCGTTGAGCTGGTATCTTCCTCTGATTCTTCGGCTTCATCTCCGTCCTGGCTTTCTTCAGCCTCGGGGGCTTCAGATACAGTGGAGGCCAGATCAGCCGCAAGAGGCCCTTCTTCGGGAAGAGGAGGAAGTGAAACGAGGAATTGGTGGTCCTGCACGCGAGCAAGTCAGCAAAGTAGCAGACGCAAAAGAAACACATCCCGAAACTAATGAAATTCGACAACAGGTGAACAAAAGCAAACAAACGTATACCTCGGGTAGGGGGTGCACGGAGTCGAAGTAACCAGCAGCCAATTCAGCAACCGCATGGTCCTTGGTGAGCTTGGTGAGGCTCCTGACTCGCTTGTCGACATCTTGCTTCTGTATCAGATCTTCAGAGATGCGAGCAGGATCCTCCAAGCCAGAGTAGCTCCAAAGCTTGGTAAGGCGATGCTGCAAGGGTTGAACTCGACGTTGCACGAAGAACGCCATGAGTTGAATACCCGACAATGCACCTCCTTTGCCTCCTTTAAGAGCTTGAATGCGAGACAACAGAGGAGTAATCTGTTCTATTTCTGCATCTAAGGGAAGCGAATCCCATGATGCCAATTTCTTCACTTCCTTGGAGGCGTCGAAGGGGGCTGATGTCTACACACGCTTCTGTTCTTGTAGACAGTGTTGGGCCTCCAAGTGCAGAGGTTTGTAGAACAGCAGCAAGTTTCCCTTAAGTGGATCACCCAAGGTTTATCAAACTCAGGGAGGAAGAGGTCAAAGCTATCCCTCTCAAGCAACCCTGCAATTACGATATAGAAAGTCTCTTGTGTCCCCAACACACCCAATACACTTGTCAGATGTATAGGTGCACTAGTTCGGCGAAGAGATAGTGAAATACAAGTGGTAGTGATGATTATAAGTAGCAAATGTGATCTGAAATAAAAATGGCAGCAAGCAAACATGTAACAAAACAGCAAGTAAACGGTGTGCAAAGCTTGGAAACTAGGCCTAGGGATCATACTTTCACTAGTGGACACACTCCCAACAAATATAACATAATTGAACAAATAAATAACTTCTCTTCACTATGGTACTCTGAATTACTCTCCTATTGAATAACACTAATCATTGTGTAGGGCTACGAAGCACTCCTTAAAGTTCATTAAGTACTTGACAAACACCACTCATAGAGATATCCAAATCAAATCACAACTCAAGATAAATATTATTGCAACTTAGACCAAGTACTAACACGGTGCACACATTGTCAACATTACACCATGAAAGGAGGAATAGATCACTTCAATACTATCATAGTGATAATTATTCTCATAATCCATAAGAGATCACAATCGTAGCCTAGACCAAGTACCACCATGATGCACGCACTGTCACCATTACACCATGGCAGGAGGAATAGATTACTTTAATAACACACTAGAGTACACATAATGAAGAAGAGTAACATCTACTTATTCAACATGATACAAAGCTCACGATCACATAAAGATCACATCATGGGAGAGAGAGGTGAACCACATAGCTACCGGTAGAGCCCTCAGCCCTGGGGATGAACTACTCCCTCCTCATCATAGGAGACGGCAAGGTTGATGGAGATGGCGGTGAGGTCGATGGAAACGGTGGAGACGGCGATGGAGACCGATGGAGATGGCTCCGGGGGAACTTCCCCGTCCCGGCAGGGTGCCGGAACAGAGACTTCTGTCCCCCAAAATTCATCGACGGCGGTGGCGGAGCTACAGAACTGTTCTGGAAATTTTGCCGACTCCCCTAGGGTTTTCCGTCCCGAGGCTTTATATAGGCGAAGGGGCGTCGTCAGGGGGCTGCCAGGGTCTCCTCACACCAGGTGGGCACGGCCAGGGGCAGGGCCGCGCCCCCTACGTGTGAGGGCGGCCTCTGGCCCCCCTCCGGCTCTCTTTCGGTCTTCGGGAAGCTTCCGGGAAAAATAAGACTTCTCAAACTTGTTTCGTCCAATTCCGAGAATATTTCCTGTGTAGCTTTTCTGAAACACAAAAACAGCAAAAAACAGGGAACTGGCACTGTGGCATCTTGTCAATAGGTTAGTTCCGGAAGTCGCATAAAAACGCCACGAAGTGTAACGAAACACAAGGCAAATGGTGTAAAAACAAGCATGGAGCATCAAAAATTATAGATACGTTTGAGACGTATCAGCATCCCCAAGCTTAACTCCTGCTCGTCCTCGAGTAGGTAAGTGATAACAAAAGAAATAATTTTTGAGGTGACATGCACCTACACAATCTTGATCATCGATGTAAGCATTGAGTGCTGAGATCAAAGAACTTAAAACATGGGCATGAAAGACATAATCTTGACAATAAGAAACTTAGCAATCATGTTATAACATGAAAAAGAACACAAACAAAAGATCATGAATAATGAAACAATGAAAGTCAAACGTGTGTTCAAATCATATGGAAAAACATAGTAAATGGTTTTCAGCTTGTCCCTCATGGAATAGCAAAACATAAATGCATAGGACACCTTCAAGTTTAAGAGGGTGACTAGATACAAGTAATTTAAGAACAAGTGAAACCATAGTCATGAATCAATCAATGATAAACTTTGGGACAATGCACATTATACTCAGAATGACAACTATGCTCTCTTAGACGGTGCATAAAGATAGAAGGTGGAGACTCAACATAAAAGGAAAAAGAAAGGCCCTTCGTAGAGGGAAGCAGTGATTAAACATGTGCTAGACCTTTTCATTTGTAAAACAGAGAGATAAAAATTGGTTTTGAGAGGTGGTTGCTTTTGTCAACGACTGGCAATGGGGTTCTTACTATCTTCCATACAAAAATGAAGCAAGTTTTTGAGAGAGAGATTGGCACTTTTTGTGCTCTTTTCATAAAACTTGGCACTCCTCCCCACCTTTTTTCCTTTCTCAAACCATGGCTAACCGATTCCATCGGGTGTCCACCAAAATTCACATTTCATGGAGGAGTGCCTTTTTTTCTTTTTCTTTTTCTTTTTGGAATAAGCAATATGGAAGATAGCAAATCCGACCAGTACGTCCCCATGAGCTGAAAACAGTGTCACAAAACAAGAAGTGTTTTGAAGGTTTTTGAAAGGTAGCATATGAAAATTTACTTGGAATGGCTTACAAATACCATGCATAGGAATTTATAGTGGACACTTTGGCAAAACTTGGTTTTCAGGAGTTGGATGCACGAGTAGAGCTCATACTCAGTACAAGGCGAGGGCTAGCAAAAGACTGGGAGCGACCAACTAAGAGAGCAATAACGACCATAATCATGCAAAGCGACAAAGCGACATTAAAAGAAGCATAAGATGGCATCAAAAGTCAAAAACTAAATGATCATAGAGGCTATTGGCGACTTTGTAAGAGTCTAACATGTGTGAGCATGTGCCAAGTCAACCCAAATAAAGCGTCAAGGAGAAAACCAAAATAATGCTTCCAAACGATAAAAACAACGCATGATTTTTTTCAAAGGCTCATTAAGCAATCTCAGTTATTTGAGACAAGTCATGCTACAGCAAAACCACTAAGCATACTATCAAAAAGACATCAAGCATGACATGCAAAAGCCTAGGCCGCAGTCTACACAAGCTCCTTCTTGTACCACTTTTTTGCATAAAGCTTTTTCTCTTTTCCAACACCATTCACACTTTTTTATAAACACCTCTTTTGATGAAAACCAATAAAGACCAGAGGCAAAAGTACACCTTGATGAAAAGATATAACAAGATCTGAACACAAATCAAGGCGAAAAATGCAAGCTAAACCCAGTAGCAGAAAAAGAGAACACTCGTTGAAACGATAGGAGTGAAAACTAAAGTGTTCTTGGCAAATGAAAAGCGAGTTCATCTCCTCCAAAAGAAACATGATGTGATCTAACCATTTATTGCAGCAAACAAAGCAAAAGAAAACTTATAACAAAAGCAATTGACGCTCCAAGAAAAACGCATAGTGCATGAAGCAATAAAAATATAGTGTCTGGAAAGGTGACCTGATTTTTAACGATGAAGAAGGGGTGCCTCGGGGGCATCCCCAAGCCTTGATGCTTATACTTCTTGGATATTTCTTGGGGTGATACATGGGCATCCCCAAGCTTGAGCTTTTGTCCATTCTTCATCTCATCTCATCATTCTCCAATCTCTACACTTGAAAACTTCCTTCATACAAAACTAAACACAAATCTATTAGCAACATTAGTGTAAGCATAACATTGAATCAACCCTTTTTGCTTCAGGTTTCAACCCAAAACCACCACATATATAGCATATACTACTGTAGAAACTTCCCCAAAAGTTCCGTGATCAAAAGAACTCAAAAGAAAGCGATAAAGCGGCAAAAACAAATATTGGCAGAAATCTGTCAAAGCAGAACAGCTGACAAAGGCCGAATTTTTGAGGGGTTTTCTGTTGCTCAAATCAAAAAGTGTTCAACTAACGAAAGTTTGGATATAACCTGGGGCATATGCACAAGAAATCGCAGGTCCAAAATATATACAGAGAATTTATACGAATTTTTACGGTGCAGCACCAAAAACAGTTTCAGGACAGCAACATCCCCAAATCTTACCTCACTGAAATTAGAGGCTTCTCTTGGCACAACAGTAAAATAAAAAGGATAAGGAGAGGTCATTACAGTAGTAATGACTTCCAAGACTCAAATAAAAGAAAAAGTACTGGAAATAAAACATTGGGTTATCTCCCAAGAGTGCTTTTCTTTAACGCCTTTGAGCTAGGCGCAGAAAATTGCGAATCAAGTAACATCAAGTGATGAAGCATCACTTACCTCAGTAGGCACTTTGGAAATTCCCGAAGATGATTCAACCTGCAAGTCACCCTTAGTGGAACTAAGAGTCTTACCAATCTTAAGAACATGTTGAGGTTTAAGCGCAGAAACCTTGGGAACATACATAAATTTTTGCTCTTTTCCAACAAACACTTTCCCTTTCTTGAATTTAAGAGAAGAGAAGATTAAACTAAGAGTTTCTAAAGAGCTGAGCCTTTCTACCACCTCCTCCAAGGTGGTCTCGGTTTTAGCAACATGAATAGGTGGTATTTCCACTAAACTTTCAATTATAGTGCATAATTCTCCAGCGGGAGTACCCAGAAAATTACCTCCTATAAGAGTATAGAGAACATACCTATTCCAACTAGATATACCAACATAAAAATTTCTAAGGAGGATCGTGGTAGAATGCTTTTTGGTACACCTATGATGAGCATTGTTAATACGATACCAAGCATCTTTTAAACTTTCTCCCCCTTGTTGCTTAAAACTACGAACTTCTACTTCAGGATTACTCATTTTAGCAAAACTAAAAGCAAACAAATAAAAACAGCTACCAAGGATTCTAATTTTTTTGGGTTTTTGATATAAAACGATGCAGGTAAAAATAAATAAGGTAAAGCAAAACAATAACAAAGTAAAGGATGTGCGTGCGAAAACTCCCCTCGCAGAAGTCTTTCACTCTTCCCCGGCAACAGCGCCAGAAAAGAGCTTAATGTCTACACACGCTTCTGTTCTTGTAGACAGTGTTGGGCCTCCAAGTGCAGAGGTTTGTAGAACAGCAGCAAGTTTCCCTTAAGTGGATCACCCAAGGTTTATCGAACTCAGGGAGGAAGAGGTCAAAGCTATCCCTCTCAAGCAACCCTACAATTACGATATAGAAAGTCTCTTGTGTCCCCAACACACCCAATACACTTGTCAGATGTATAGGTGCACTAGTTCGGCGAAGAGATAGTGAAATACAAGTGGTAGTGATGATTATAAGTAGCAAATGTGATCTGAAATAAAAATGGCAGCAAGCAAACATGTAACAAAATAGCAAGTAAACGGTGTGCAAAGCTTGGAAACAAGGCCTAGGGATCATACTTTCACTAGTGGACATACTCCCAACAAATATAACATAATTGAACAAATAAATAACTTCTCTTCACTATGGTACTCTGAATTACTCTCCTATTGAATAACACTAATCATTGCGTAGGGCTACGAAGCACTCCTTAAAGTTCATCAAGTACTTGACAAACACCACTCATAGAGATATCCAAATCAAATCACAACTCAAGATAAATATTATTGCAACTTAGACCAAGTACTAACACAGTGCACACACTGTCAACATTACACCATGAAAGGAGGAATAGATCACTTCAATACTATCATAGTGATAATTATTCTCATAATCCATAAGAGATCACAATCGTAGCCTAGACCAAGTACCACCATGATGCACGCACTGTCACCGTTACACCATGGTAGGAGAAATAGATTACTTTAATAACACACTAGAGTACACATAATGAAGAAGAGTAACATCTACTTATTCAATATGATACAAAGCTCACGATCACATAAAGATCACATCATGGAAGAGAGAGGTGAACCACATAGCTACCGGTAGAGCCCTCAGCCCCGGGGATGAACTACTCCCTCCTCATCATAGGAGACAGCAAGGTTGATGGAGATGGCGGTGAGGTCGATGGAGACGGTGGAGACGGCGATGGAGACCGATGGAGATGGCTCCGGGGGCACTTTCCCGTCCCGGCAGGGTGCCGGAACAGAGACTTCTGTCCCCCGAAATTCGTCGACGGTGGCGGCGGAGCTACGGAACTGTTCTGGAAATTTCGCCGACTCCCCTAGGGTTTTCCGTCCCGAGGCTTTATATAGGCAAAGGGGCGTCGTCAGGGGGCAGCCAGGGTCTCCTCACACCAGGTGGGCACGGCCAGGGGCTGGGCCGCGCCCCCTACGTGTGAGGGTGGCCTCTGGCCCCCCTCTGGCTCTCTTTCGGTCTTCGGGAAGCTTCCGGGGAAAATAAGACTTCTCAAACTTGTTTCGTCCAATTCCGAGAATATTTCCTGTGTAGCTTTTCTGAAACACAAAAATAGCAGAAAACAGGGAACTGGCACTGTGGCATCTTGTCAATAGGTTAGTTCCGGAAGTCACATAAAAATGCCACGAAGTGTAATGAAACACAAGGCAAATGGTGTAAAAACAAGCATGGAGCATCAAAAATTATAGATACGTTTGAGACATATCAGGGGCCAGACCATATTCGTCTTCAGGAGCGGCCTTGCGGTCTTTGATATATAACCATTTTGTCCTCCACTCTTGGACAGATGCGGCCATGGAAAATTCGAGATATTGTGCCTCAGGACGCACAGAAACAACGGCTCCGCCCAGTTCGGGTTTTCTGGCCAAAGCAACATTGGGGCGGAGCCGGAAGATCGACCTCCAGAGAAGAAAATGGGGCTCAATGCCCAGGAATGACTCGCAAAGAGTCACGAAGCAAGCAATATGGAGGATGGAGTTAGGTGTGAGCTGGTGAAGCTGCACACCATAAACAAAGAGAAGCCCATGAAGAAATTCGTGGGCAGGAAGAGAAAGGCCGCGGAGGAGGAAGGCAAGGAACATTACCCGATAACCGCTCGGGGGCTGCGGGATCCGCTCGGTGCTGGGGAATTTGATGGAGTCGTTGCCGGAGATGAGGCCGTCCGTCCTGGCCTTCTCCACCTCCTTCTTCGTGATGGCAGAGGTCACCCAGCTGGTCGCAGAGTTTGCCTTTCCTTTGGTCATGGTGTTCTTGGTCGCCAGGTGCTTTACGCGCATCTATCAATCCGCGCTTGGAGGCTATGCATGAGCGGAGAAGGGAGCAGAGATCGACAATGGCGGCGGCGGAGAGGAAGAGCTGGTAAACAGTAAAAATCCCCCACTATCCCCTTATATACCTTCTCAGAGAAGGAACATGGGCTGAGACGTGGCGCAAGGAGTGGAAACGGCAGCCCACTAACGGGCAGAAAAATAAAAATTACCGCGCTACCCATGAAATGGTACGCGCTCAGATGACGTATAGGTAAATGTGGTCGCTGACGTCACAAAGAGGTTAGAGATCAATTCAATAGATGCATATAATTGGCGAGCATCAAATATGGCGACTATCAAATATGAAGATGATAGACACGAGTAAACAAGGTTGGCGCCGACAATGCAAGAATCAGTTGATGAGACTATACCCGAAAAATATTCGACTATAGCCTTGGGGGCTACTTCCATCGGAAGCGCTGAACGCGCACCTGACGAAGATTATCGATAAATCTTTTCGAGTTGCAGTGTGATGATGGACTACACTATATTTGAGCCTATATTCGAAAAAAGAATTATTCGACTATAGCCTCGGGGGCTACTCCCATCGGGAGCGCTGAGCGCGCACCTGACGATATTTATTGACATAACACTAAAGCATGGGAAGTGAAGGAGTATGCACTAGAACATTGTCACTCCCATCGGGAGCGAGTTTTTTATGGTTGTATAACCCGAATATTTTCAGTCAAAATTTAACTGTGACGTGAGATTCTCGAGTTACGTTATCGCAACGAAACTCGAATGCCGTGATTTATCACGAAGGTAAGACCCCGGGATCCGTCCTGTGTGGCCTAGTATACGCACATGGATGCGCTCTGCTGGTATGTATCCGTGTCTACGACATGAAGAAAATCCTGGTGGACGCACTGGGTACCCTGAGAATCACTGGGATTCATTCTTTGTAAGTCCTAAATGCGGCAAAAGAGTGGGTTTGACCGGTATCCCGAATTCAAGTCCAAGGGGATTGAATTTGAAGTAGGTGACAAGTATCTGTTCCGGCAGTTAACTGACCTCTTGATCCGTCAGAGTTGTCAGGCTTGTTCATCAAAACCCCTTGCGAATATTATCATGAAAATAAGTCAAAAGACCAAGTCAAAGATTTGAAGATATGAAGAAGTCGAAGATATGAAGAAGTCGAAGAATTGATCAAAGTGAAGATTTAGAGATTAGAGATTCAACCTGAATCTGCAATTCTGGTAGAATCTCAGGGGCTACTGACAAGGGTATAGCTAATAGAGCCCGTTAGTTGAGTACCCCTGAGGCCCGTTAAGCTAGGCCCAATTGTAATGATAGTCGAGATACGAGTTCTTACCGTATGTCGATATTGTAATCTGTATCGGACCCTACCCGATCCTCGAGACCTGGCCACCTATATATAGGGGCCAGGAGGGGATGGTGTAGGCCAGATTGAAAGCAAGCCAGGTTCAACACCCAAGTTTACTTTTGATATATACCTATTTTGACTAACCTTACCTTCGAGTTCATCCGACGCCCTATCTCCCCGATCCTAAGTCCTTCATCTAGGACATTTGTCGAGTTAACCCTCGTCAATGCCTGTGATAAAAGAGGGTATGCTGGTCACCGACGAGTTTTGCGCTCAATATCGAGTTCTGGAAAAGGAGGTTGAGATGCTTCAAGAAGAGAATATCAGACTTCGCAGGATGCTGGAATATTTCGTTAATCTAAGGCTGCTTCCACTACCACCAAAGGAGTAATTCGTCATCGGTATAGGCATCCCCTTGGCTTGTTCCAAGCTTGGGGGAGTGCCATGATACGTCTCCAACGTATCTATAATTTTTGATGCTCTGATCACTCTAAGATTTACACATATATCTGAACCTTGCAACCATAAAACTTGTCTGTTTTACCTCATTTCTACCAGTGTTGCACCAACATTTTACATCATTTGATCCTTTGTCACAGATCAGTGCGCCAAGGCACTTAAATCTACAAGTCAGAGTAATTCAAACATCAGACCAAGCCACCAGGAATGGAGGAGTACATCTTGAGGAGCAAGAAAGAAGCCATCGGCAGAAACAGGCTGCCACGGCACAAGAAGACAGAAAAATCGGCAAAAGCAGAAAAGCCGATGCCGCCACCAACTTCCCACTACTCCACTTCGCCGCAGCAAGAATGCTACAAAAAGCCTTTAAAAGGAGAGGTCTAGGTTCACTCCCACAATAATCCATCTCTCACCCCATCCATCCATCACCACCCATCCACTCCATCCATCCACCACTCCACCAAAACCTTCCTCCTCCATAGTCCAACACACCGAAATCTTCACCTTTTCCACCCACTTTTCCCTCTACTCCTCTGCTGCAACAAGAACAGATCAACGGCGCAAGCAAGAACACCAAGAACACCTCCAAGAACGTCAAGATGGACAAGGCTCGAAGGATCTGAAGGCCAAGCTCTTCCTCATCCCTCTTCATCCTCTGCCACGACAGCAACATCTCTGCCTTCTTCTACTTTCTCTGCCACGACAAGCCTTCGGTGACCAACAACAACCTCTCTTCCTTTCCCTCATGCTCTGTGATCTGTTGTGTTGATCTCGCGTTGTAAAACAGTTTGAACCTTGTCCTGGATCTTTGCTATGGTTTGAGTGACACACTCCATTGTAAACTCCAAGATTACTGTGATTTCTGTGTTGCATCCGCCTGATCTGTTAGGTGCAAGACTAGCCTCTGCATCTAGTCCCAAAAACGCATCCCTGCCTCACTTGCTCGTTTGTCCTTTGTTTCCTTGCCTGACAAACAAGAAACATTGGATTTGTTATGTTAAAACTCCCCTGCCTCACTTGCTCGTTTGTCCTTTGTTTCCTTGCCTGACAAACAAGAAACATTGGATTTGTTATGTTAAAAACTTCCAACCTAAAACCTCCTGTTATTTTCCTGTTTACAACACCAAAAACCCCACTTTTCTGCTTAGCTTCTGGAAATTAGGAAATAGTCTCATTTGTGTTGATCCCTGTGGAGACGACTAGAAAAACCCCCCTATAATCTCACTCTGATCAAAATTGGCGCCGTTGCCGGGGATCAACTTTTGATTGTTTCCTTAGATTACAGTAGACTAAGCTGTGTAAATACTTGTTCCAATTTGCAATCTTTGATTGTCTGTTTTAATGACTTGTCTGTGATCAAGCTTAGAACTTTTATTAGGGGATTTAGTTCACTAACCCTTGATCAAGTTCTTGTCTGTGATTGTGTGTAGAACAATGATTTCATCTAATCTCCGTGGGAATTCAGTTGATGCAGTCCTCTGAAGATTCTCCACTAGCCCCATTTGATCCTGAGCCAGAGAGGACTTTGTTTGCAAGAAAGAGAGCAGCTTCTGAAGTTTCTGCTAAAGATTTGGAAACCTCTGTCTCAGATTTGGAATCGTCATCCTCAGATTTCAGCATGGGTGATAAGAAGTTGAGAGATTTGTGGATTCCCAAGGACCAGATCAACAATGCAGATGTGATTATGCCTGCAATACAAGCAAACAACTGGGAAATCAAGCTAGCTCTGATCAATATGGTGCAACATAATCCCTTCAAAGGTTCTGCTTTGGAGAGCCCCCATGAGCATATCAGAAACTTTCTGGAGTACTGCAACACTTTGAAGCACAATGGTGTTCCTCCTGAAGCCATCAGGATGCAATTGTTTCCCTTTTCACTGTCTGGACTTGCAAAAGTTTGGTTCCACTCTCTTCCTATTCACTGCAGAGACACATGGGAACATGTTCTTCAAGCCTTCTTTGAGAGATATTTCCCTCCAACCAAAGCAGCCGAGTGCAGAGACAAGATAACAAGATTTGTGCAATATGAAGGAGAAAGCCTGTATGATACTTGGCAGAGATACCAAGGTCTCATCAGGATGTGTCCCAACCATGCCCAGGAGCAATGGCTCATCTTGCAAACCTTCTACAAGGGTTTGACAGAGCAAACCAGATCATTTGTTGACTCAGCTGCTGGAGGTGGAATCATGAACAAGACCCTTGATGAAGCTACTGAGTTGATTGAGAGCATGGCATCACACAACTTCTCCTGGACAAATGAAAGAGCTGTCCACCCCAACAATCAGCTGCAGATTCAGTCAAGTGGCCAGAATGCTTTGGAAGCCAAGTTGGAGAGTTTAACAACTCAGCTTGCCCAGCTCATGACAGAAAGAAACAGCCAAGCTTTGGTTCCTGTCAACCAAGTTACTTCTGCCTGTGCAATTTGTGGAAAAGAAGGCCATTCTTTCATGGAATGTACCTTGTCTGCACCTCCTGAAGCCATGATATCAGAGGTGAACTATGCCCAGAATCAAGGGCCATATTCCCAAAGTTACAACCCCTCTTGGAGAAACCACCCCAACCTTTCTTACAAGAGCAATAATCAGCAAAGTTACCCAGTACCAGGGCAGCAGCATTACGCCCAAGCATCCCAGCAGAGTTACCATCAGCCTGGACAACAAAATTTCAGACCCCAAGGTCAAGTGCAACACCCACAACAACAACACCACCCAGTACATCAGCAAACTACTTCATCCAGCAGTAGCAGCCAATCTGAGCTTGGAGAAATGATGAAGCTACAGAAGGAAATGTTCAGTGGAATGCAAGAAACTATGAAAATGCAATCTGAACTTTTCTACAAGACTATGCAGCAACTCACTGCTGGAATCCAGACCAACAACATTGGAAAACAAGCTGAAGGAAAACTGCCAGCCCAAGCAGAGAAAAACCCGAAACAGTGTGGTGCCCTTTCCACTACTGAAGTTATTGATGCAGTCACCACTAGGAGTGGGGTGAACACTGAACCCTTACTCAAAACCCCACCAAATGTCACTTATGTTGCTCCACAGAGAAGACCCACCGTGCAGCAACAATCACCTCCAGAAATTGTTCTGCCAAGGCAGGAAAAATCTACAGGACAGCCTGCCCAGACAGAAAACCCTGCCAAGGCACAGATCTCTGCCACAGAACCAACAGAGAAGCCTTTGTTGATGAAAGTGCCATTTCCAGAGAGATTGGACAAGACCAAGGAGGAGAAGCAATACTCTAAATTCCTTGAGACCATGAAGGAAGTGCAAATCACCATCCCCATCTTGGATGCAGTGTTGCACATTCCCCTATATGCAAAGTTTTTCAAAGATCTGATCACAAGGAAGAGGAGTTTGGACAGCCCTGAGTTAGTAGCCTTGACAGAAGATTGCAGTGCTGTAATCTTGAACCACATGCCAAAGAAGCTGCAAGACCCTAGAAGTTTCAGCATTCCCTGTGTAGTGGGAAGAAAAACCTTCACAGCCCTTTGTGACTTAGGTTCCTCTGTGAGTGTGTTACCCTCTGCTGCAAGCCAGATTCAGCAGCTGGGAACGTTGAAGCCTACCCCAATGACACTTCAACTTGCTGATAGAACCTTGAGAAAACCAGTAGGAGTCCTTGAAGATGTGCCAGTCCAAGTTGGCAACTTTGCATATCCTGTGGACTTTGTTGTGCTAGAGATGGAAGACAATGCTGAATCAATGATTCTAGGCAGGCCATTCTTGGCAACTGCTGGTGCCATCATTGATGTCAAAGGTGGAACCCTCAAATTACAATTTGGATCAGAGCAAGCTGAATTCAGCATGAAACATGCTACTCACTTACCCAATGTTCCTGAACATTGCCATTCCATTGATATTGTTGAAAGAAGTGTGCTAGAAACTTTGCCAGAACCTGAGCAAGAAGAGCCTGAAGCTGAAGTCTTTGTTACTGCTGAAACCACCAATGTACAGCAGCTCTGTGAAGTGAAAATTTGTGAAATTGTACCTGTGTCAAGTGCAAGAGAACCAGCTCATCTAGCTCACCATTCTGTTGTGGAGCTCAAAGAATTGCCTTCCCATCTGAAATACTCATTCTTGGAGAAGGAAAAGTTACACCCTGTGATTATTAGTTCAGCCCTTTCAAGTGAGCAAGAGGAAAGTCTTCTGTCTATTCTGAAGCTGTACAAGAATGTCATTGGATATTCCATTGATGACATCATGGGCATTAGTGAGAAAGTGTGTTCTCACAGGATCCACTTAGAAGAAGGCAGCAAGCCAACAAGAGAAGGACAGAGGAGACTAAACCCTGCTATGCAAGATGTAGTAAAGAAGGAAGTTCTGAAATTGTTAAAGGCTGGAATGATATACCCCATCTCTGACAGTGAGTGGGTGAGTTCTATCCACATTGTGCCCAAGAAAGGTGGCTACACTGTTGTTGAAAATGAAGAAGGAAGGCTCATGACCACAAGACCTGTTACAGGATGGAGGATGGTGAATGACTTCAGAAAATTGAACAAAGCTACAAGAAAAGATCACTTCCCTCTGCCATTCATGGACCAGATGCTAGAGAGACTTGCTGGCCAGAAGTACTACTGCTATCTTGATGGTTACTCTGGATTTCTGCAGATTCCAATCCACCCTTCTGACCAAGACAAGACCACATTCACCTGCCCTTATGGAACCTTTGCTTACAAAAGGCTACCATTTGGCCTTTGCAATGCTCCAGGCACCTTCCAGAGATGCATGATGTCCATATTTTCTGATTACATTGAGAAGATTATGGAAGTTTTCATGGATGATTTCACTGTGTATGGAAAAGACTTTGAAGCCTACTTAAAGAACCTCACCTTAGTCCTTCACAGATGCTCTGAGCAAAATTTGATCCTGAACTGGGAAAAATGTCACTTCCTTGTCTCTGAAGGCATTGTGTTGGGCCACCTTGTGTCTGCTAGAGGAATTGAGGTGGACAAGGCTAAGGTAGATGTGATTGCCAAGCTACCCCCTCCGGAAAATGTGAAGGGAATTCAAAGCTTCCTAGGCCATGCTGGCTTCTACAGGAGGTTTATCAAGAACTTCTCCTATCTTGCCAAGCCACTCACCAATCTCCTGAATCATGAAGTGAAGTTTGTGTTTGATGACACTTGTTTGCAAGCATTCAACCAATTGAAAGATGCTCTCATCATAGCCCCTGTTGTTCAACCTCCTGACTGGACACTGCCATTTGAACTTATGTGTGATGCAAGTGACTTTGCTGTTGGAGCAGTCCTTGGCCAGAGGAAAGACAAAGCTGTACATGTTATACATTATGCAAGCAAGACTTTGGATGATGCTCAGATCAATTACACCACCACAGAGAAGGAGCTGCTTGCTGTTGTGTTCTCATTTGATAAGTTTAGACCATACCTGGTTGGACACAAGTGCATTGTCTACACAGACCATGCAGCAATCAGATATTTAGTGAGCAAAAAGGATGCTAAACCAAGGCTCATCAGATGGATCCTTCTGCTCCAAGAGTTTGACATAGAAATTAGAGACAAGAAAGGGTCAGAGAACTCAGTTGCTGATCACTTGTCCAGAATCAACATTGATGAAAACAGAGAGATTCAAGACTTGATGCCAGGAGAACAGCTCATGGCAGTCAGTGCCACCTCACCTTGGTATGCTGACTTTGTGAACTTCCTAGCTTGTGATATTGTGCCAGCAGATCTCTCCTACCAGCAAAAGAAAAAATTCCTCCATGATGTCAAGAGTTACTATTGGGATGAACCTTTTCTGTACAAACATTGTGCTGATGGCATTGTGAGAAGGTGTGTTCCCTCTGATGAAAAAAGTGATGTGATGTTCCAATGCCATTCAGGATTGTATGGAGGACATGCTGGAGTGCACAAGACTCAAGCCAAGATTTTGCAAGCTGGTTTCTTTTGGCCAAGTATGTTCAGAGATGTTCATGAGTACATAATGAAGTGTGATCCTTGTCAAAGAGCAGGAAAGATGTCAAAGAGAAATGAAATGCCCCAAACAGGAATCTTAGAAGTGGAATTGTTTGATGTTTGGGGAGTTGATTTTGTTGGACCCTTGCCATCTTCTCAAGGCTACAAGCATATTTTAGTTGCTGTTGACTATGTGTCAAAATGGGTTGAAGCCATTCCCACTGTTAACGCTGATGCCAAGGCAGTTTGTAGAATGTTCAAGACTGTCATTTTCCCAAGATTTGGAGTGCCAAGAGTTGTAATCAGTGATGGTGGTGCTCACTTCAATAATGACCAGTTTGAGAAGCTTCTGACCAAGTATGGAGTGAAGAATCACAGAGTGACAACTCCTTATCATCCGCAGGCCAATGGCCAAGTGGAGTTGTCAAACAGGGAAATCAAGCAAATCTTGGAGAAAGTTGTGTCCAAGACCAGAGGAGATTGGTCAATGAAACTGCCCGACACTTTGTGGGCTTACAGGACAGCATACAAGACACCCATTGGCATGTCACCTTTCAGAATTGTCTATGGCAAGGCTTGCCATCTGCCAGTCGAATTGGAGCACAGAGCACATTGGGCAATCAGGAAGCTGAACTTGGACATTGGCAAAGCAGGAAACATGAGGAAACTGCAGTTGTGTGAGCTTGAAGAGCTCAGGAATGATTCCTATGAAAGTGCAAAGATTTACAAGGAGAAGACCAAGAAATGGCACGACTCCCACATTCTGAGAAGGGAATTCAAGGAAGGGCAGTCAGTGCTGGTGTATGATTCCAAGTTACACTTATTCTCTGGAAAGTTCAAGTCCAGATGGTTTGGCCCTTGTGTTATCAAGAAAGATCTAGGCCATGGTGCTTTTGAGGTTTATAGCTCAGCTGAGGGAACATTCAAAGTAAATGGCCAGAGGTTGAAGCACTACAGGATTGGAGATTTGATTGAAAACCAAGTTGAAGAAGATGATGAACCAGAGGATGGCTCCAATGCATCCTCTACCCATGCAAACTAGTGATGATGAAGCTATAGTCAAGCTAGTGACTTTAAACAAGCTCTCTTCCAGGAGGAAACCTGGTATCCCTTGTATCATATATTTCCCTTTCACCTTTTTATGTTTTTGCCTTGTGTGTTTGTTTCTTTTTGTTGTTTCAGTGATAACTTGGATGAGGAGAAAGATTGCTGTTGATTGACAAGGCAGAGAAGCAGGAAAACCACCAGGTGAACACTTTCCATTTCCACACATTTGTTAAAATCTGAATCAGAATATCCTATACTGTTGGTTGATCTTGTGTGAAAGTACTTTGTTAAGGAATGAATCAATTTCGCTTGCTTGGACCTGAAAATATCACTTTGCATGCTATGAAGAACTTTGCTTTGAATCTGCTTATAACTCTCGCAAATGCTTTGTTCAGAGCCTAGTTCCACTTTAGAACCTTTGTATGTCTCTACTCAAAGAACCTGTGAAACATCAGTATATTTGTTAATTGCCCTAAGAATGAAGTTCATGATCCATTTCTTAGCCCCTAACCAATTGCATCTGTTGCATTTTTTTGCATTAGCAAACATGATCTCTGGATTGTGATTTGTGAAGCACTAACATACTAACAGAAAGGAAAAAGTTTAGCATTAGCAACCATGATCTCTGGATTGTGGTGTGTGAAGCACTAACCTGATGATGCTAAGTAAAACTTGTTGTAAATATCCAAAGCACTAGCACCTATGATCCTGGGATTGTAGTGTGTGAAGCACTAACTAAGTTGACCCATCAAGCTAAGTTACTAACTGACTAACTTGTCTATGCATTAGCCTATTATGTTCCTGGGAACTGTAATAGGTGAAGCACTAATTTTGCATTACATATTGGGCTATGTACTGGATCTTGAGTTTTCAATCTCAGAGTCAATTACTTTATACTCATGTGTCCATGTTGTTTGATCTAGACATACTCAAATTCTCTTGTGAAACTTGTTTTTGAATTGGCAATTGCAAGATTTATCTGCATTGAGTCAGTAATGTCCCTCATCATGCTCTGTTACATTTTGTTTGGTACAATGCACCATTCTTTACTTGAGGACAAGCAAAGGTTTTGGTCTGGGGGTTTTGATCACTCTAAGATTTACACATATATCTGAACCTTGCAACCATAAAACTTGTCTGTTTTACCTCATTTCTACCAGTGTTGCACCAACATTTTACATCATTTGATCCTTTGTCATAGATCAGTGCGCCAAGGCACTTAAATCTACAAGTCAGAGTAATTCAAACATCAGACCAAGCCACCAGGAATGGAGGAGTACATCTTGAGGAGCAAGAAAGAAGCCATCGGCAGAAACAGGCTGCCACGGCACAAGAAGACAGAAAAATCGGCAAAAGCAGAAAAGCCGATGCCGCCACCAACTTCCCACTACTCCACTTCGCCGCAGCAAGAATGCTACAAAAAGCCTTTAAAAGGAGAGGTCTAGGTTCACTCCCACAATAATCCATCTCTCACCCCATCCATCCATCACCACCCATCCACTCCATCCATCCACCACTCCACCAAAACCTTCCTCCTCCATAGTCCAACACACCGAAATCTTCACCTTTTCCACCCACTTTTCCCTCTACTCCTCTGCTGCAACAAGAACAGATCAACGGCGCAAGCAAGAACACCAAGAACACCTCCAAGAACGTCAAGATGGACAAGGCTCGAAGGATCTGAAGGCCAAGCTCTTCCTCATCCCTCTTCATCCTCTGCCACGACAGCAACATCTCTGCCTTCTTCTACTTTCTCTGCCACGACAAGCCTTCGGTGACCAACAACAACCTCTCTTCCTTTCCCTCATGCTCTGTGATCTGTTGTGTTGATCTCGCGTTGTAAAACAGTTTGAACCTTGTCCTGGATCTTTGCTATGGTTTGAGTGACACACTCCATTGTAAACTCCAAGATTACTGTGATTTCTGTGTTGCATCCGCCTGATCTGTTAGGTGCAAGACTAGCCTCTGCATCTAGTCCCAAAAACGCATCCCTGCCTCACTTGCTCGTTTGTCCTTTGTTTCCTTGCCTGACAAACAAGAAACATTGGATTTGTTATGTTAAAACTCCCCTGCCTCACTTGCTCGTTTGTCCTTTGTTTCCTTGCCTGACAAACAAGAAACATTGGATTTGTTATGTTAAAAACTTCCAACCTAAAACCTCATGTTATTTTCCTGTTTACAACACCAAAAACCCCACTTTTCTGCTTAGCTTCTGGAAATTAGGAAATAGTCTCATTTGTGTTGATCCCTGTGGAGACGACTAGAAAAACCCCCCTATAATCTCACTCTGATCATGCTCCATGCTTGTTTTTATACCATTTGCCTACTGTTTCGTTACACTTCGTGGCACTTTTATACATTTTTCGGAACTAACCTACTAACAAGTTACCACAGTGCCAGTTCCCTGTTTTCTGCAGTTTTTGTGTTTCAGAAGTGATACACAGGAAATATTCTCGGAATTGGACGAAACAAGTTCCTGAAGTCTTATTTTGTCCGGGAGCTTCCAGTCATCCGAAGAGGAGAAGGAGAGGGGCCACCAGGGGCCCACACACATGGCTGGCGCGGCCCAGGCCCTGGCCGCGCCGCCATGGTGTGAGGGGGCCTGGGGCCACCTCTGACATCGCCCCTTCGCCTATAAAGACCCCCCGACGGGAAAAACCTAAGCACCCGATCAATTTTCCAGAACACATCGCGATCCGCCGCCGCCGTCGACCCGAAGATCGGGAGGGTCCAGAAGCTCTTCCCGGCACCCTGCCGGAGAGGGGAATCCCCACCGGAGGTCTTCTTCATCGCCATGCTTGCCTCCGGAGTGATGAGTGAGTAGTCTACCTTGGACTATGGGTCCATAGCAGTAGCTAGATGGTTGTCTTCTCCACCATGTGCTTCATGTTTAGATCTCATGAGCTGCCCTACATGATTGAGATCACCGTTTTGTAATTCTACATGTTTGGTTTGTTGGGATCCGATGAATATTGGTGTTATGATTGAGTTGCTGTACTGAATTATATCTTATGTTATCTCTATGTTGTTTATGATCTTGCATGCTCTCCGTTGTTAGTAGCTATCTTGGCCGAGTAGTTGCTAGTGACTCCAAGAGGGGGTATTTATGCTCGATAGTGGGTTCATGCCTCTATTTAACCTGGGGGAGTGACAGAAACCTCTAAGGTTGTAGATGTGCTGTTGCTACTAGGGAGAAAACAACATTCATATGCTCAAGGGCATATGCTTTGTTTACATTACACACTTTGCTTAATGCAATTATCTGTTGTTCGCAACTTAATACTTGTGGAGTTCTCGGATTGATTCGCCACAAGTGGATTATTAGTCATAGATGCAGTTGGATGGCGGTCTATGTATTTTGTTGTAATGCCCAGAGTAAATCTCATAGTGATCTTCTTGACATATCACGTTTATCTTTATTCTATCAATTGCCCAACTGTAATTTGTTTACCCAGCATGTGTTATTTATCTTATGGAGAGACACCACTAGTGAACTGTGGACCCCGGTCCTATTTCCATCAT
Source organism: Dactylis glomerata (assembly GCA_007115705.1). Classification (NCBI taxonomy): domain Eukaryota; kingdom Viridiplantae; phylum Streptophyta; class Magnoliopsida; order Poales; family Poaceae; genus Dactylis; species Dactylis glomerata. The sequence continues at coordinate 247,402 of QXEO01001105.1, read as the reverse complement.
ATTGCTATCACCTGTTTACTTTACTCGCATACTCTACTGTTTTCCACTCGATACGCTCATAACCTTTGTTTCAAGCAAACCGGTGAGATTGACAACCTCATCGCAAGTTGGGAGCAAAGTACTTGGTTGTGTGTGTGCAGGTTCCGCGTTGCAGCTAGCAAGCAAAGCTTGGACGAGGCGCCATATATAAATTGTCCGAAGCTGTCGCAAACTAGCAAGCATCACCTTCAGTCGTCATTGTATGCTTTTCTCCTGGACGATAAACCTTGGTTTCTTAACTGAGGGAAAACTTGCTGCTATATTCATCAAAACCTTCTCTTGGGGTTTTCCAACTGGCCGGTCATTTAATTTCATACACCATTGACTTGGCCCCATCAAGTTTTCTGGCGCCGTTGCCGGGGAAGAGTGGAAGACTTCTGCGAGGGGAGTTTTCGCACACACATCCTTTACTTTGTTATTGATTTGCTTTACTTTATTTATTTTACCTGCATCGTATTTATATCAAAAACCCCAAAAAAATTAGAATCCTTGGTAGTTGTTTTTACTTGTTTACTTTAGTTTTGCTGAAATGGCCAATCCTGAAAACACCAAGTTGTGTGACTTTACTAGCACGAACAATAGTGATTTTATCTGCACTCCTATTGCACCACCTGGTACTGCTGCAAACTTTTATGAGATTAAGCCTGCTTTGTTGAACCTTGTTATTAAAGAGCAATTTTCTGGTGCTAGTACTGAAGATGCTGCAGCTCATCTCAACAATTTTGTTGAGCTATGTGAGATGCATAAATATAAGGATGTAGAAAGTGATATTATTAAGCTCAAGCTGTTTCCTTTTTCTTTGAGAGGAAAAGCTAAAGATTGGTTGATGTCTTTGACTAAGAATAGTATTGATTCATGGGCTAAGTGTAAGGATGCTTTTATTGGTAGATACTATCCTCCTGCTAAGATTATATCCTTGCGTAGCAATATTATGAAGTTTACTCAGTTTGATAATGAACATGTTGCTCAAGCTTGGGAAAGAATGAAATCTATGATAAAGAATTGCCCCACTCATGGACTGACTACTTGGATGATTGTCCAAACTTTTTATGCAGGACTGAATTTTTCTTCGAGGAATCTACTTGATTCAGCTGCTGGAGGCACTTTTATGTCCCTTACCTTGGGCGCCGCAACAAAGCTACTTGACAACATGATGGTAAATTATTCCGAATGGCACACCGAGAGAGCTCCACAAGGTAAGAAGGTAAATTCTGTTGAGGAAACCTCTTCCTTGAGTGATAAGATTGATACCATTATGGCTATGCTTGATAGGACTCATGTTGATCCTAATAATGTTCCTTTGGCCTCTTTGGTTGCTCAAGAAGAGCATGTTGATGTGAATTTCATTAGAAACAATAATTTTAACAACAATGCTTATAGGAACAATTTTGCTAGTAACAATTATAGGTCGTATCCTTCTAGTAATGGTTATGGTAACTCTTATGGTAACTCCTCCAACAACACTAGGGCCGCGCCCTCCGAGCTTGAGGTAATGCTCAAGGACTTCATCGGTAAGCAAACTGCTTTTAACAAGTCTGTTGAGGAAAAGTTAGGCAAAATTGATATTCTTGCTTCTAAAGTTGATAGCCATGCTCATGATGTTGAACTTCTGAAATTAAAAGTGTTGCCTAATGATGTAAAAGAGAACAATGTTTTTGCTACTGCTAATGCTATTCAAGTTGGAATTGATGAAAATATTAGATTGTTAGCGGAATTGCATGCCAGGTGGGAAAGAGAAGATGAGATGGCTAGAGAGATGAAGGTATGTACTATTACTACCTCTAATGATGTTGCTCCTAATGCTAGCAATCCTCTTACTTTGATTGGTGTAGAGAAAACTACCGCTCCTTGTGCTAAAAAGCCTAAAACTGCCAAAACTTTTTCTCAAAAGAGTGCTGAAATTTTTCGGAGTGTAGGAGATGATAGCTCTATTTCTTTTAATGATTTTGATGTTGATGGCTGCAATATATCTGAAGTTATTTTGTTCTTGCAAAAGCTTGCTTTGACTCCCAATGCTAGTTCTTTAAATATTGCTTTTACTAAGCATATTACCAATGCTCTCATGAAAATTAGGGATGAAAAGTTGAAGCAGAAAGCCTCTGTTCCCAAGAAGTGAGAAGATGGTTGGGAACCCATCATTGATACGCATGTTAATGGTTATGATTGCCATGCTTTATGTGATCTAGGTGCTAGTATTTCTATCATGCCTAGAAATATTTATGACATGCTTGATTTACCACCGCTTGAAAAGTGTTATTTTGATGTTCCTATTGATGATGTTGCTAAGAAGAAACCTTTGGGAAGGATTAATGATGTTCTTATTGTGGTTAACAATAACCTTGTTCCCGTTGATTTTCTTGTTATGGACGTTGAATGCCATGCTTCATGTCCTATTATTTTGGGAAGACCCTTTCTTTGAACTGTAGGTGCCATTATTGATATGAGGGAAAGCACTATCAAATATCAATTCCCACTAAAGAAAGGTATGGAACACTTCCCTAGGAAAAGGAAGAAATTACTTTTTGACTCTATTCTTAGAGCAAATTATGAGCTTGATTCTTCATCACTTGATGTTACTTGATTCGCAATTTTCTGCGCCTAGCTCAAAGGCGTTAAAGAAAAGCACTCTTGGGAGATAACCCAATGTTTTTATTTTCAGTACTTTTTCTTTTATTTGATTCTTGGAAGTCATTACTACTGTAATGACCACTCCTTATCTTGTTTTTTTCGTTTTTGTGCCAAGAGAAGCCTCTAATTCGAGTGAGGTAAAGATTTAGGGATGTTGCTGTCCTGAAACTGTTTTCGGTGCTGCACCGTAAAAATTCGTATAAATTCTCTGTATATCTTTTTGACCTGCGATTTCTTGTTCATATGCCCCAGGTTATATCCAAACTTTCTTTAGCTGAACACTTTTTGATTTGAGCAACAGAGAACCCCTCAAAAATTCGTCCTTTGTCAGCTGTTCAGTTTTGACAGATTTCTGCCAATATTTGTGTTTGCCACTTTATCGCTTTCTTTTGAGTTCTTTTGATCATGGAACTTTTGGGGAAGTTGATACAGTAGTATTTGCTATATATGTGGTAGTTTTGAGTTGAAACCTGAAGCAAAAAGAGGTTGATTATATGTTATGCTTGCACTAATGTTGTAATAGAATTGTGTTTAGTTTTGTATGAAGGAAGTTTTCAAGTGTAGGGATTGGAGAATGATGAGATGAGTTGAAGAATGGACAAAAGCTCAAGCTTGGGGATGCCCATGCATCACCCCAAGAAATATCCAAGAAGTACAAGCGTCAAAGCTTGGGGATGCCCCCGAGGCACCCCTTCTTCATCGGCAAAAATCAGGTCACCTTTCAAGACACTATATTTTTATTGCTTCATGCACTATGTGTTTTTCTTGGAGCATCAGTTGTTTTAGTTTTATTAGTTGGTTTAGTTTGTTTGCTGCAATAAATGGTTGGACCCCAACAAATTTCTTTGGAGGAGATGTACTCGTTTTCATTTGCCAAGAACACTCCGTTTTTCATTCTTACAATTTCACCGGGTGTTCTTCTTTTTCCGCTACTGCTTTTGGTTTTCGTTTTCGCCTTGATTTGTGTTCAGACCTTGTCATATCTTTTCATCAAGGTGTATTTTTGCCTCTGATCTTTATTGGTTTTCATCAAAAGAGGTGTTCATAAAAATTTCAAATGGTGTTGGAAAAGAGAAAAAGCTTTATGCAAAAAAGTGGTACAAGAAGGAGCTTGTGTAGACTGCGGCTTAGGCTTTTTCATGTCATGCTTGATGTCTTTTTGATAGTATGCTTAGTGGTTTTTCTGTAGCATGACTTGTCTCAAATAACTGAGATTGCTTAATGAGCCTTTGAAAAATTCATGCGTTGTTTTTATTGTATGGAAGCATTATTTTGGTTTTCTCCTTGATGCTTTATTTGGGTTGACTTGGCGCATGCTCACACATGTTAGACTCTTACAAAGTCGCCAATAGCCTCTATGCTCATTTAGTTTTTGACTTTTTATGCCATCTTATGCTTCTTTTAATGTCGCTTTGTCGCTTTGCATGATTATGGCCATTATTGCTCTCTTAGTTGGTCGCTCCCAGTCTTTTGCTAGCCCTCGCCTTATACTGAGTATGAGCTCTACTCGTGCATCCAACTCCTTAAAGCCAAAGTTTTCCAAAGTGTCCACCATACATACCTACTAGCAATTTGCTATTCCAAGTAAATTTGACTTGCTTTTATTTTCTCTTCAAATTAAACTCTTACCAGTGTTATGCGAAATTTGGTCAGTAAAGCTCTCACGAACCGGAAGGCACACTTTACTTTTTCCTGTTCTTAAAAATTTGACATTGTGGTCTCTTATGTGGAGTTGTTATGCTTGCAAGTTGTAAGTTGGAGACTAGCCCAGCCATGTAGTCATGGGCAAGCTTTCAACATTGCACTTCTTATTTGAGTTGATATCGTGATCTTTTGTTTATGGATGCCCGCGGTGTGAAATGAATTGGGAATCTTGTGGGGATCATGGAGTTTGTATATGTGTTAGGGAAACGTCGGGCCGCTAATCTAAGCCATGCATAATTCATGGTGGAAATTTGCAGCATACCCATGGTGAACATTCGACGACGCATCTCACAATAAAAAGCTAAACAAATGGCAAATAAAAGAGATGTCGAGGTGTTCATTGTCTGCTTGTCCTGTCATTTTGGTGTGGGCTTGTTCCATGTCATCGGGCACGGAGGTACCCCATTGGCGGTTCTCAATGTACCCCATTGGCGGTTCTCAATGATATGCATATACTTACAATGACAAGAGCCTTGCTTGGGACTCTAAGTAAAGTAGCATGAGGTTTGGGTACTCGTATTCACGGGACACGAGGTTTTCAACTTATGATTTGTCAAGCATATGCATCATAATTGTTCTCGCATTAACTTTAACCATTCAAGATGCTTATGATGGGGGCAATGAGAGCTCAAAGCCAGTAAGTACCAGAATTTTTGAAGGTTATAAAACTTGCAATCACTGCTTCCCTCTGCGAAGGGCCTTTCTTTTACTTTTATGTTGAGTCACCACCTTCTATCTTTATGCACCATTAAGAGAGCATAGTTGTCATTCTTAGTATAATGTGCATTGTCCCAAAGTTTTCATTAATTGATTCATATTGCTGGTTTCACTTGTTCTTAAATTATTTGTATCTAGTCGCCCTCTTAAACTTGAAGGTGTCCTATGCATTTATGTTTTGCTCTCTTTGAAGGACAAGCTGAAAACCATTTGTATGTTTTCCTTATGATTTGAACACACGTTTGACTTTCATTGTTTCAATTTCATGATCTTTTGTTTGTGTTCATTTGCATGTTTACAACATGGTTGCTAAGTTCTATTGTCAAGATTTTATCTTCATGCCCATGTTCTAAGTTCTTATGATCCCAGCTCACAAATGCTTACATATATGATCAAGATTGTGTAGGTGCATGTCACCTCAAAAATTATTCTTTGTTATCACTTACCTACTCGAGGACGAGCAGGAGTTAAGCTTGGGGATGCTTGATACGTCTCCAACGTATCTATAATTTTTGATGCTCCATGCTTGTTTTTACACCATTTGCCTACTGTTTCGTTACACTTCGTGGCACTTTTATGCATTTTCTGGAACTAACCTACTAACAAGTTACCACAGTGCCAGTTCCCTGTTTTCTGCTATTTTTGTGTTTCAGAAGTGATACACAGGAAATATTCTCGGCATTGGACGAAACAAGTTCCTGAAGTCTTATTTTGTCCGGGAGCTTCCAGTCATCCGAAGAGGAGAAGGAGAGGGGCCACCAGGGGCCCACACACATGGCTGGCGCGGCCCAGGCCCAGGCCGCGCCGCCATGGTGTGAGGGGGCCTGGGGCCACCTCTGACATCGCCCCTTCGCCTATAAAGACCCCCCGACGGGAAAAACCTAAGCACCCGATCAATTTTCTAGAACACATCACGATTCGCTGCCGCCGTCGACCCGAAGATCGGGAGGGTCCAGAAGCTCTTCCCGGCACCCTGCCGGAGAGGGGAATCACCACCGGAGGTCTTCTTCATCGCCATGCTTGCCTCCGGAGTGATGAGTGAGTAGTCTACCTTGGACTATGGGTCCATAGCAGTAGCTAGATGGTTGTCTTCTCCACCATGTGCTTCATGTTTAGATCTCATGAGCTGCCCTACATGATTGAGATCACCGTTTTGTAATTCTACATGTTTGGTTTGTTGGGATCCGATGAATATTGGTGTTATGATTGAGTTGCTGTACTGAATTATATCTTATGTTATCTCTATGTTGTTTATGATCTTGCATGCTCTCCGTTGTTAGTAGCTATCTTGGCCGAGTAGTTGCTAGTGACTCCAAGAGGGGGTATTTATGCTCGATAGTGGGTTCATGCCTCTATTTAACCTGGGGGAGTGACAGAAACCTCTAAGGTTGTAGATGTGCTGTTGCTACTAGGGAGAAAACAACATTCATATGCTCAAGGGCATATGCTTTGTTTACATTACACACTTTGCTTAATGCAATTATCTGTTGTTCGCAACTTAATACTTGTGGAGTTCTCGGATTGATTCGCCACAAGTGGATTATTAGTCATAGATGCAGTTGGATGGCGGTCTATGTATTTTGTTGTAATGCCCAGAGTAAATCTCATAGTGATCTTCTTGACATATCACGTTTATCTTTATTCTATCAATTGCCCAACTGTAATTTGTTTACCCAGCATGTGTTATTTATCTTATGGAGAGACACCACTAGTGAACTGTGGACTCCGGTCCTATTTCCATCATATTGCTATCACCTGTTTACTTTACTCGCATACTCTACTGTTTTCCACTCGATACGCTCATAACCTTTGTTTCAAGCAAACCGGTGAGATTGACAACCTCATCGCAAGTTGGGAGCAAAGTACTTGGTTGTGTGTGTGCAGGTTCTGCGTTGCAGCTAGCAAGCAAAGCTTGGATGAGGCGCCATATATAAATTGTCCGAAGCTGTCGCAAACTAGCAAGCATCACCTTCAGTCGTCATTGTCTGCTTTTCTCCTGGACGATAAACCTTGGTTTCTTAACTGAGGGAAAACTTGCTGCTATATTCATCAAAACCTTCTCTTGGGGTTTTCCAACTGGCCGGTTATTTAATTTCATACACCATCGACTTGGCCCCATCATGCCACGGTATCACATCATTACCTTTTGCTCATTTACTTTTCAAGTAGAGTCATATCATGAATAAAGAAATTATCCTATAGAATAGTTGCAGTGTGGAAGTATCCTCCTTAGTTGGTTACCTATGTATCCCTTGGTGTGAGTTGCGGTAATAAAATATTAATGAGAAGTTCTATCATTTACTTTCTGCACACTTTATTTTAGTTTGCAATCTCTCTTATACGACTAGTCTTGTTGATTAGTATTGGTATCACTTTGGGAGCATGAGTAAATTTAGTTGGTTTTGGCAAACCTAGTTTGGTCAGTAGCAACATTACCTTGAGGTTTGAGTAGAAAAGAATAAAGAAGTGTTTGTGGTTACATCACTTCAGTTTACCCTTCATGTTTGGTTTATAAGCATTATTATTCTCAAAGTTAAAACTGTTGTACCTTCAAGGGAGTTTGCATGATTATTCTTATTATATGTATGTATGTTTGTTTCATGCAACTCTTATGCTTGCTACCCAGCCTTGCTAGCCAAAGACCTGTACTGAGAGGAAATACTTCTCGTGCATCCAAATCCCAAAAGCCAAGTCACTTCCAAAGAGTCCACTATAAATTCCTATGCATGGTATTTTAAGCCATTCCAAGTAAATTTTCATGTGCTACCTTTCAAAAACCTTCAAATACTTCTCATTTTGTGCCACTGTTTTTAGCTCATGAGGACGTAGTGGATGGGTTTGTTATCTTCCATACTAAATTAAGTACCCCTCGACTAGGCAGCTTCATCTGCTCGTCATTAATTTTGCAAGGGAGCTGGTCAGACCATTATAATCTCAAAAAGAAAAAGAAGCACTCCTCCATGGTATGTGAAAGTTGGTCGGCACCCGATGGAATCGGTTAGCCATGGCTTGAGAAAGGAAAAAGGTGGGGAGGAGTGCAAAGCTATAAAAGAGCACCAATGTGCCAATTAATCAAACATCTCGGAACCGCTCTCACTTGTTTAGTATGGAAGATATCAAGAACTCCGTTGCTAGTAGTTGACAAAAGCAACCACCTCTCAAAATAACTTTTTACCTCTATTTTGCAAATAAAAAGCTCTAGCACATGTTTAATCCCTGCTTCCCTCTGCGAAGGGTCTGTCTTTTACTTTTATGTTGAGTCAACCTATTTCCCCTCTATCTCAAGCTAGCATTTGAGTTGTTATGTTTCACTCATTCATATGCTAATCCATTTAATCATGTTTACTATCTTCTTTGTTTTGTACAATGCTTTTGTCTGAAGGAATATATCTTTGAAAGCTTTCTATGAATGCAAAAAGTTTGTTTATTGAGCATATGGTCTTTGCTATATTAGCTCTGTTTTAAAAGGTTCCATTCAAAAGATAGAATAGCTAGTTCATCATTCTTTGACCAAGAACAAAGGTTTGCCATCACCAATTATAGTTTACTTCGTGCATCCTTATATGTGATTCCCTTTTACTTATTGCAAGTTTATATCTTATAAAGGGAAGTTGCTGTCTATGATAATTTGTGCTTTGGTGAATGTGATGCTTCTTGTCCGTATTTTGATTATCGACACTTCACTCCATAAACCAGTGGCCATGTTTACCGAGTTTAGTTTTCGCTTGGGGACAAGCGAGGTCTAAGCTTGGGGGGGTTGATACGTCCATTTTGCATCACTATTTTGTATCATAATTTACTGTTATTCATCGATATATTTCATATTTAGAGATGATACTTATGTTATTTCCTCTATTTTTACATGTTGATGATCATTGGAGGATTTGCTGCCGGAGTCAGGATTCTGTTGGAAAAGGACCATCAAGACACCATATTTCGGAAGATCAGGAAAATTCCAGAAAAATACCAGAAAATTATATTTTACCAAAAGACTCCGGAAGCCAGAAGGAGGAGTCGAGAGGGGCTAGAGGGCAGCCTCACACATAGGAGGCGCGGACTGGCCCCTGGCCGCGCCGGCCCTGTGTGAGGGCGCCCTGGCCCACTCCAGGACTCACCCCTTCGCGTACTTCATCGTCCCCAAAAACCTAAGTCAAGGGGGGGCTCAGAGAGAGACACAGCCGCCTCTGCGGGGCGGAAAACACCAGAGAGAGAAAAGCTCTCCGGCAGGCAGAAATCTGCCGGGGAAATTCCTTCCCGGAGAGGGGAGATCGTCGCCATCGCCATCACCATCGCACCGGACTTCATCGGGATCATCATCATCATCATCTCCATCACCAGCACCTTCATCTCCACCATCACCACGCCATCCCGCTGTAACATCTTGAGTTGGATCTTGTTATATTCTTAGGGGAAACTTTCCCGGTGTTGATTACTCTTGTAGTTGATGCTATTGAGTGGAATTGTTTGATACGTCCAAAACGTATCTACTTTCCCAAACACTTTTGCTATTGTTTCTCCTCTAATTTGTGTGTTTTGAATACAACTAACATGGACTGACGCTGTTTTCAGCAGAATTGCTCTCGTGTCTCGTTTTGTGCAGAAATCCAACTTTCAGTAAAAATTCGGGAAAAATCATCATAAATCCTATTTCACCAGAAGACCCATGGAGCCAGAAGACGAGACGGAGGGGAGGCTCGAGGGCCCCACACACACAGGGGGCGCGGCCCAGCCCTGGCCGCGCCCACCTGGTGTGATGGCGCCTCGGCAGTCCTCTCGACCCCTCCTTTCGCCTACATATACCCCCTGACTCAATTATATCGGGGAGACGGCGTTTTTCCCAGATAGACTTCTGCTGCGCCGCCGCCATCAGAAACCGCGATTCAGAACCAGAAACTCCGTTCTGGTACCCTGCCGGGATGGGGATTTGGAGGAGATCTTCATCACCATCATCACTGACGCTCCTCCATCGACCATCCATGACTCCCCCATCCATGTATGAGTAATTCCCCCGCTGTAGGTGAGGGGATGGTAGGGATTGGATGAGATTGTTCATATAATTTGATATGAGATTGTTAGGGCATAGTGCCTAGTATCTTTATTTAGTGCCTATGACATTGTTGCAACTTGTTGTGCTTAATGCTTGTCACTTTGGGCCCGAGTGCCATGATTTCAGATCTGAACATGTTATTATTTCTATGATGATACTTGTTGTTTATGGTCTTACCTACAAGTTGTATACACATATTGTTGTCCAGAACCCGAGGCCCCAAAGTGACAGAAATTGGGATAACCGGAGGGGATGGCTATGATGTGAGGATCACATGTGTTCACCGAGTGCTAATGCTTTGCTCCAGTACTCTATTAAAAGGAGTACCTTAATTACCAGTAGTTTCCCTTGAGGCCATGCTGCAACAGGCTGGTAGGACAAAAGATGTTGTGCAAGTTTCTCCTTGTGAGCACGCATGACTATATATGGAACACATGCCTATGATTGTTTGTACTAGGATGCTTTATCATTATTTATCTGCAATGCCCATGTCTCATTGATTTCATGAATTATCTTATCCATGCAACGCCCGTACATCCATCCCTATGCCTACAGTATTTGTTCCTACTGTTTACTATTGTTACTATTACCGCTGCTATTTTACTACTGTTGTTACTGTTTCACTACTATAAAACTATTGCTACTGATAAACCACTGTGAGCAAGACTGTTTCCAGGTGCAGCTAAATTGACAACTCATCTGTTAAGGCTTACATATATTCTTTGGCTCCCCTTGTGTTGAATCAATAAATTTGGACTTTACTTCCCTCGAAGACTGTTGCGATCCCCTATACTTGTGGGTCATCAAGACTATTTTCTAGCGCCGTTGCCGGGGAGCATAGCTTTATTTGTAAGTTCACTTGGTATTCCTATTGTTCGCTGCAATCCTTTCATCATGGGTAAACCTCGTGATGGAAAAGTTCCTATATTGCCATCGACTACAAGAAGAGGTACGACTCTCAACACCTCTGTTGCTCTTGATTCGCCATCTGTTATGAGTAAGTTGCTTACACCACCACACCCACACGCTACTGCTACTACTTCTGCTAAGTTTGAAAATGCCACTGATAATTTAGATGATGCTTCTACTGTGCTTGATGAGAGTGGTTCACTAGGTTCCTTTTTAGATGCTACTATTGCTAGAGCTAAGTTGGGAAACACCACTGTTACACCTGTTAGTTCACCTGAGTCTAGGGAATGTCCTAGTGATGATTATGATGATGATGCTTATATTGAGCTTAATGATGATTTTATTGCTGAAGCATGTGCTGCTCGTAATGCTGGTAATGTTAAAGAACTTCTTGCAAGCCGTTTTGTTAGATATAATTTGTCTCCTGATCCTAAGTTTGCTGCTTCTCCCATAAATATTAGAGACAAGGATTATGATTTCTCTTTGGATTTATCTTACATATCTATTGTTGAGAAAACTCCTTTCTGTGGTACTAAAGATGAGAGTGCTATGGGGCACATGAATGAGCTTTCTACTTTGAGTAATTTGTTTTCTGATGATATTAAGCTCCGCACTTACTTTGTTGCTAAGATTTTTCCTTTCTCGTTGAAAGATGCTGCTAAGACTTGGTTTAATAGCTTGTCTCCTGGATCTCTTACTAGTCCTATTGCTTTGGTTAATGCTTTCTTTTAGAAATATTTTCCTGCTAGTGCTCAACATGCTGCTGTGCAGAAAATCTTTGATTTTGAACAGGGAAAAGGAGAGATATTGCCTGAATCTTGGACAAGGTTTTGTTCTTTAATTAGAGCTTTGCCTAAAGAGCCATTGCCTAAAAATGAACTCCTTGATATATTTTATAATGGACTAACAGATGAATCTAAGTCATATTTGGATAGTTGTGCTGGTTGTGTTTTCAGGGAAAGAACTCCGGCCGAAGCTGAAGAATTAATGGCTAAAATAAGCCGGAATCATGATGATTGGACTTTAGTTGAGCCAACACCAGCACCAACCCCTGCGCCATCAACACAGCCTACGCCGAAGAAGAGAGGGATGATTGAATTAAATGATGAAGTTATGAAGGAAGCTAAGAAATCTCTTAAGGAGAAAGGTATTAAGGCCGAAGATGTGAAGAATTTACCTCCTATAGAAGAATTATGTAAGCCAATCCCTCACTCATCTACTATTGAGGTACACTCTCTCCAACGCTTTGATGGAAGAGATATTCCTTATACTAAACCTCCTGATCAATGCTTAGATGAATTTGATAATTTTATTATTAAGCAAGAAAATTTTAATAGAATGGTGCATAATCATTTGTTGGAAAATTCCAGAGCTATTAACAAGTTGCAGGATATTGTGGAGAGAACCGCCAATGATGTGAAGATACTTGTCAAACATTTTCAAATGGTTCAAACACAAATTGATCAGCTTACCAAGGTGCAAAAAGACTTGCTAGTTAATGCCGCAAGAGAGAAGCAAGCATGTGAAATATGCACAAGAAGTGGCGCTGCTACTCAAGATCCATTATATCCTGAAGGACATCCTAAGAGGGTCGAGCAAGATTCTCAACGCACTTCAAGTGATGATATTCCTTCCAAGAAGAAGAAGAAGAATAAAACAACGGCAGAATCATCTGATGCAGGTAAAGATCCTAATAGTGTTTCTATTTCTGATGCTGAAACTGAACTAGGGGATGCTTCCGATAAAGAAGAAGCTGAAGAAGAACCAGAGAAGATTGATAAGAATGCAAGGTACACCAAAGAAGACGTTATTGCCAACAAGCATGGTAAAGAGAGAGAGCCTTGGGTACAGAAACCAATGCCTTTTCCTGGTAAGAAACACAAGTCCAAGGAAGAAGAACACTACCACAGGTTTTGTGAATGGATGAGACCTTTATTTTTGCAAATTCCTTTGACTGATGCTATTAGAATGCCTCCTTATGCAAAATATATGAAAGATATTGTTACTAACAAAAGGAAGATTCCTAATGAGGAAATTTCCACTCTACTTGCTAATTATTCTTTTGATGGTAAAGTTCCGGAGAAGCTTGGAGATCCAGGTATACCAACTATTCCTTGCTCCATTAAAAATAACTATGTTAGAACTGCTTTATGTGATTTGGGAGCTGGAGTTAGTGTTATGCCTTTTTCTCTTTATAAGAGACTTGATCTAGAAAAATTAGTATCAACTGATATATCTTTGCAGATGGCTGATAAGTCTACTACTATTCCTATTGGTATATGTGAAAATGTTCCTGTTCAAGTTGCTAACAGTTGTTTGATTTTAACTGATTTTGTTGTGTTGGAAATGCCTGAAGATGATAATATGTCTATTATTCTTGGAAGACCTTTTCTAAACACTGCAGGTGCTGTTATTAATTGCAATCAAGGAAAAGTAACTTTCAATGTCAATGATAAAGAGTACACGGTTTACTTTCCCAAGAAGATTGATAGGAAGAATGCTCTAAATTCAATCAAGCATGTTGAGACCATCAAAGTTGGTCAAATCATTTATTCAGAGCGAAAGCCCAAGGAAGAATATAAAATTGTTATGATTGGGACTATGCCTATCAAAGTTGAGGTAACATAAGCATTCTAGTGAAGTGCAAAGTTTTGCCTCATATAAAGTTAGTTTGGGAACAAGACTTGATCAACCTTGTTAACAAAGTGATTTTATATGAACGAAACTTCGTTTTCACCGCATCCGCTCCACCTCGCTTATATTTACTTTCACCAATTTTATTCCTTTAGTTTAGTTACATGATTAAGAGTATCTCAGAGCTGTTGCATACTTGGTTTTGATTTGCTTGAAATCATTTCATCTTCGTTTTTCTGAGTTTTTATCGATATGCCAATTTCTGAAAAATCCTCAAAAATAAAGTTTCTCGAAAAATTCTAGAAAATTCTTTATAAATTTTTATGTCAAAATGGGGTAGAGAGGCACCTGGGAGACACCAGGAGGGGCTTCCACGCCACCTCCTACACAGGGGGCGCGGCCCAGCCTGGGGCGCGCCCACCTGGTGTGAGGAGGCCCCACCTGGCCTCTCACTTATCTCTTCCTCCCCTGCTCTTTCTCTCTCCCAAAAACAACGACACACCCAGCTCAAACCCGAGTTCTTGCTGTTCTTCACCTTGATTTTTTGATCTCCTTGCTCAGCCCAACATTTTTGCTGAGATTTGGAGTATTTGTTCTCCGGTATGTGACTCCTCCGCTTGTCCAAGTAGAATTTCTTTTGGTGGAGTATTTCTTGAGTATTTTAGCATTGTAGGTGGAAGGATAAATGAGTATGCATGCTTGTTCAATTGCTTATAATTGATATTTTGATGCATGATAGCTCTTTAGTAGCTCACTATAATAGTTCCCTACATTTGCTTGTCTCAAAATCATATTTTATGAGGTTTGTTAAAAAAATTCAGAGAAGGAAATGGACAACTTCACATTTGGAGAAGTGTTTGAAAATGATGCACCAAGGTCATCAAGGCCTTCAAGATCCACTACTCGATATAGGATGTCCTATAATGAAGATCTCATGTCACCAAACCTTGAGGGAGATGATGGAGATGCACACCCATCGACCTTCCCTTGTACTAATTTTTTGAGTGATGCAGGGATTCTTGATGATTTCTTGCTGCTCGTTAACAGGGTTGGATTGACTGCTTACATGATGGATGAGAGTAATCAATATGCTATTCTCACAAAGATTTTCGTTGAAAGTTTTAAATTCACTAATGCTCATTACAATCCTTCCATTGCATTCAAGATTTATGATAGACCTATCACCATGTCTTTGGAAAGATTTTGTAACATTCTAGGTATACCCATGTTTGGGACGGCAAGGAAGATGCTTCAGCAGCCCGCTGATTTAGTGGAGCTCTACCGAGGAATAACTAACGATGATGACCGCACCGCACAGCGTGGCAAGATAAGAAACATTCAACTCCCAGCTATTAGCTATTTTACTTACTATCTTGCCACTAGTGTACTTGGTAGAGGAAACACTAGCAATATCTCCAATTATCATTTTGCTTTTCTAGCTACCGCTCTTGATGTGAGTAGGGAGTATAATCTCGGTGCTATTATTGCTCGTCGCCTAGCTGCTAGGGGACCTATTTATGGAGGTATTATTGCTGCGCGCATTGTTGCTGCTCTTGAACTTCCTATTGCTCCTCATGATATATTGTTGACTCCACAGAGGCTTGATCTTGCTGCTATGAAGCTCTATCATTTTGTCACTGCTAACTCATGTGCAGGGAAATTAGTTTACAGGATGCTCTTCACTGATGGAGAGGAAAGGGAAGTGCCTTTGCCACAACCCAGTTTGTTCAATATTGATAACAGGCCATGGTCACGCACAAAGGAGGAGTTGGACGAGCGACTTAGGGTGCTCGGCTTCAACATACAGCATGGCATTGTGCACCGGGAGGAAGAGGAGGAGCCGGCCTATTACTTCACCACTTACCACTCCGGGGCATCCTCGAGCTCATATCAGGACGATGGTGCTTCTTTGTCACACTATGGAGGCGCCACCTCATGGCCGAGTTGGCCGAGTTGGGATTGATCTCCACTTAGGCCAAAAGCCTAAGCTTGGGGGGAGGTACGCCGACGATTCACTCATCTACATATCATATTTTGTCGGTCCTTTGTATATTCATGATTCGTTTTCTTTATTGTTCTCGCTCTTATTTCTGCTTTCCAAAACACAAAAAGACCAAAAATATTTCCGGTTTTTCTCTTTGTTTGTCTTTTTAGTTTGCTACCTTTGGTCTGCTTTATTTGCTATTTTCGGTTTGCTATTTGAAAAATCCAAAAATATTTTGCTTTGTTTGCTATTTCCTTCTGCTTTTGTTTCAAAAATCAAAAACCCCAAAAATATTTGTTGTTCTTCTTCGGTTTTGTAAAGTTTGTTGCAGAGTTCAGTCCCCCATTACTCCATTGGAGCTTGGTATTCACTTTATATTATTCAAGCCACACAAGTGAAGAGCAATAATGACGACATATGACAATCCGAGATGTGGTAAGAGGCTGGTATGAACTCTGTTTGTTTTCAATTTTGTACATATACTCACTTATGTGGACATGCTTAGTCGGTTCATGTAAGGTATATGTTATCTAATGGATGCTTTGTAGTTCTTGCTCTCATATGATTAGTTTCGATTTACTAATAGTTTGTAGCATGTCATGTAGACGCTTGCATGCATTGTTTTATTCATAATATGGTATGTTATTGTGGTATCCTCCTCTGAAAGCTTCAATTGAATCGACTTGGCACATGCTCAAGCATGCACATGACTGAACAAAAAGTCAATTAAGCCTCGATGATTTACTTTTGCCTCAAAGTTCTTGTATCATTTTTATGCCTATATTAATTTTGTTTTGTCGCAAGCATGATTATGACAGTTATTGCTCTCTCGATTGTCGCTTCTCCGTCTTTTGCTAGCCTTCACTTGTACTGAGTATGAGCTCTACTCGTGCATCCAATTACCAAAAACCAAGTCTACCAAAGAGTCCACTATAAATTCCTATGCATGGTATTTGTAAGCCATTCCAAGTAAATTTTCATGTGCTACCTTTCAAAACTTTCAAATACTTCTCATTTTGTGCCACTGTTTTTAGCTCATGGGGACGTAGTGGTCGGAATTGCTATCTTCCATATTAAATTGAGTACCCCTCGACTAGGCAGCTTCATCAGCTCATCATTAATTTTGCAAGGGAGCTGGTCAGACCAATGTAATCTAATTCTAAAAAGAAAGAAAAAAAGGCGCTCCTCCATGGAATGTGAAAGTTGGTGGGCACCCGATGGAATTGGTTAGCCATGGTTTGAGAAAGGAAAAAAGGTGGGGAGGAGTGCCAAAGCTTTATAAAAAGAGCACCAATGTGCCAAAATTTCAAAGAACTCGGAACCGCTCTCACTTGTTTATTATGGAAGATAGCAAGTCCCCATTGCCAGTCGTTGACATGAAACAATCACCTCTCAAAATAAATTTTTATCTCTGTTTTACAAATGAAAAGCTCTAGCACATGTTAAATCCCCGCTTCCCTCTGCGAAGGGCCATTCGTTTACTTTTATGTTGAGTCATCATCTTCTAACCTTAAAGCACTTCTTGAGAGCATAGCTGTTATTCTTAGTGTAATGTGCTTGTCCCAGAACACGGTTAATTGTGGTATAACTTTGATGCTTGTATCTTTGATATTTTTAAGTTCTAGTCTTCCCTTGGACTTCAGAGGTGCCTCAGCATTTATGTTTTGCTCCACAAATAAAGGCAAGCTGGATACCACTCTTTCATATCATTTATGCATATTACAATCTTGTAGCTTCTTATGTACATGTTACTTGTTATTAGTGCATTGGCACTCTTTCATAGCTTGCTTGACTATGAGGTGACATTAGTTGCATATTTCTTATTATGAATTGCCTGAGTACTTGATCACATAGTTAGTATATATACATCATATGAGCAAATGTGTTCGTGAAAGTTTATTTTATCGTTCTCAGTTGTTAACTGAATTGCTTGAGGACAAGCAAATAGCTAAGCTTGGGGGGAGTTGATACGTCCAAAAGGTATCTACTTTCCCGAACACTTTTGCTATTGTTTCTCCTCTAATTTGTGTGTTTTGAATACAACTAACATGGACTGACGTTGTTTTCAGCAGAATTGCTCTGGTGTCTTGTTTTGTGCAGAAATCCAACTTTCAGTAAAAATTCGGGAAAAATCATCATAAATCCTATTTCACCAGAAGACCCACGGAGCCAGAAGACGAGACGGAGGGGAGGCTCGAGGGCCCCACACACACAGGGGGCGCGGCCCAGCCCTGGCCGCGCCCACCTGGTGTGAGGGCGCCTCGGCAGTCCTCTCGACCCCTCCTTTCGCCTACATATACCCCCTGACTCGATTATATCGGGAAGACGGCGTTTTTCCCAGATAGACTTCCGCTGCGCCGCCGCCATCAGAAACTGCGATTCGGAACCAGAAACTCCGTTCTGGCACCCTGCCGGGACGGGGATTTGGAGGAGATCTTCATCACCATCATCACCGACGCTCCTCCATCGACCATCCATGACTCCCCCATCCATGTGTGAGTAATTCCCCCACTGTAGGTGAGGGGATGGTAGGGATTGGATGATATTGTTCATGTAATTTGATATAAGATTGTTAGGGCATAGTGCCTAGTATCTTTATTTAGTGCCTATGACATTGTTGCAACTTGTTGTGCTTAATGCTTGTCACTTTGGGCCCGAGTGCCATGATTTCAGATCTGAACATGTTATTATTTCTATGATGATACTTGTTGTTTATGGTCTTACCTACAAGTTGTATACACATATTGTTGTCCGGAACCCGAGGCCCCAAAGTGACAGAAATTGGGATAACCGGAGGGGATGGCTATGATGTGAGGATCACATGTGTTCACCGAGTGCTAATGCTTTGCTCTGGTACTCTATTAAAAGGAGTATCTTAATTACCAGTAGTTTCCCTTGAGGCCCTGCTGCAATAGGCTGGTAGGACAAAAGATGTCGTGCAAGTTTCTCCTTGTGAGCACGCACGACTATATACGGAACACATGCCTATGATTGTTTGTACTAGGATGCTTTATCATTATTTATCTGCAATGCCCATGTCTCATTGATTTCATGAATTATCTTATCCATGCAACGCCCGTACATCCATCCCTATGCCTACAGTATTTGTTCCTACTGTTTACTACTGTTACTATTACCGCTGCTATTTTACTACTGCTGTTACTATTTCACTACTATCACTACTATAAAACTGTTGCTACTGATAAACCACTGCGAGTAAGACTGTTTCTAGGTGCAGCTGAATTGACAACTCATCTGTTAAGGCTTACATATATTCTTTGGCTCCCCTTGTGTCGAATCAATAAATTTGGGCTTTACTTCCCTCGAAGACTGTTGCGATCCCCTATACTTGTGGGTCATCACCGTTGAATTAAGATTTATGTTCAGATTGTTATTTACCATTATTTCACCTCTGATCATGATCCATATGATGTCTTGTGAGTAGTTCGTTTAGTTCTTGAGGACATGGGAGAAGTCAAGATGTTAGTAGTGAATTATTTTTGAGACATCTTTAATGGTTTGATATTGTTGTGGTGCTATTTCACTAGTGGTGTCATGTGAACGTCGACTACATGATACTTCACCATTTATGGGCCTAGTGAGATGCATTGTGTATTTGGCTACCAATTGTGGGGTTGCTGGAGTGACAGAAACCTAAACCTCCGTTGGGAAACCATTGCACCAGGGAGCGTAGGATCTTAGAGTTTAAGGCTGTGGTTAGATTTATCTTAATTACTTTCTTGTATTTGCGGATGCTTGCAAGGGGTATAATCACAAGTGTGTATTTATCCTAGTAAGGGTAGTGCGCTAGCACAGGTTCACCCCCATAACACTTATCAAACCAATAAAGACTATTTAGCGGTTTGAAGCGAAATCTCTTGACAGAAACTCCCGTGTGTCCTCGAGAACATTTGGTTATTATAAGTTACACAACCGGCTTGTCCTTTGCTGAAGAAAGGATTGGGCCACTCACTGCAATTGTTACTACTATCTTTTATTTACTCGCACTTTATTTATTTGCATTATCAAATACCCCTAAAAACCTGTTTGCTAGTATTTACAGTGAATCCTTGATCAAAACCACTTGTCAACACCTTCTGCTCCTCGTTGGGTTCGACACTCTTATTTATCGAAAGTACTACGATACACCACCTATACTTGTGGGTCATCAACCCCCCGACGGGAAAAACCTAAATACCCGATCACTTTTCCAAAACACATCGCGATCCGCCGCCGCCGTTGACCCAAAGATTGGGAGGGTCCAGAAGCTCTTCCCGGCACCCTGCCGGAGAGGGGAATCGCCACCGGAGGTCTTCTTCATCGCCATGCTTGCCTCCGAAGCGATGAGTGAGTAGTCTACCTTGGACTATGGGTCCATAGCAGTAGCTAGATGGTTGTCTTCTCCACCATGTGCTTCATGTTTAGATCTCATGAGCTACCTTACATGATTGAGATCACCGTTATGTAATTCTACATGTTGTGTTTGTTGGGATCTGATGAATATTGGTGTTATGCTTGAGTTGAATTACTGAATTTTATCTTATGTTATCTCTATGTTGTTTATGATCTTGCATGCTCTCCATTGTTAGTAGCTATCTTGGCCAAGTAGTTGCTAGTGACTCCAAGAGGGGGTATTGCTACTCGGTGATGGCGCCAGAAAAGAGCTGTGGCGTGTAGTTGACGTGGGAGCAGTAAGTCCTTGTGCGTGGTGATGACCAGCCCGTTGGGAACCCCAAGAGGAAGGTATGATGAGTGTAGCGGCAAGTTTTCCCTCAGTTAAGAAACCAAGGTTTATCGAACAGGAGAGGAGAGACAATGACGACTGAAGGTGTTGTGGAACCTGCACACACACAAACAAATACTTTGTTCCCAACTTGCGATGAGGTTGTCAATCTCACCGGTTTGCTTGAAACAAAGGTTATGAGCGTATCGAGTGGAAAACAGTAGAGTATGCTAGTAAAGTAAACAGTGCGGGAAAAGTAAACAGGTGATAGCAATATGATGTAAAGAGGACCGGGGTCCACAGTTCACTAGTGGTGTCTCTCCATAGATAAAATAACATGCTGGGTAAACAAATTACAGTTGGGCAATTGATAGAATAGAGATAACGTGATATGTCAAGAAGATCACTATGAGATTTACTCTGGGCATTACAACAAAATACATAGACCGCCATCCAACTGCATCTATGACTAATAATCCACTCCCGGGGATATCAATCCGAACACCCCAAAAGTATTAAGTTGCGAACAACAGATAATTGCATTAAGCAAAGTGTGTAATGTAAACAAAGCATATGCCCTTGAGCATATGAATGTTGTTTTCTCCCTAGTAGCAACAACACATCTACCACCTTAGAGGTTTCTGTCACTCCCCCAGGTGAAATAGAGGCATGAACCCACTATCGAGCATAAATACCCCCTCTTGGGGTCACTAGCAACTACTCGGCCAAGATAGCTACTAACAACGGAGAGCATGCAAGATCATAAACAACATAGAGATAACAAAAGATATAATTCAGTACAGCAACTTAATCATAAACACCAATATTCATCGGATCCCAACAAACCAAACATGTAGAATTACATAACGGTGATCTCAATCATGTATGACAGCTCATGAGATCTAAACATGAAGCACATGGTGGAGAAGACAACCATCTAGCTACTGCTATGGACCCATAGTCCAAGGTAGACTACTCACTCATCGCTCCGGAGGCAAGCATGGCGATGAAGAAGACCTCCGGTGGCGATTCCCCTCTCCGGCAGGGTGCCGGGAAGAGCTTCTGGACCCTCCCGATCTTCGGGTCGACGGCGGCGGCGTATCGCGATGTGTTCTGGAAATCTGATCGGGTCCTTAGGTTTTTCTCGTCGGGGGGTACTTATAGGTGAAGGGGCGTCGTCAGAGGTGGAGCCAGGCTCCCTCACATGGGCCCGGCGCGGCCAGGGGCCTGGCCGCGCCACCCCCTTGTGTGGGGCCCTGGTGGCCCCCCTCCGACACTTCTTCGGATCTCTGGAAGCTTCCAGGTAAAATAAGACTTCAGGAACTTGTTTCGTCCAATTCCGAGAATATTTCCTGTGTATCACTTCTGAAACACAAAAACAGCAGAAAACAGGAAACTGGCACTGTGGCGCTTGTTAATAGGTTAGTTCCGGAAAATGCATAAAAGTGCCACTAAGTGTAACGAAACAATGGGCAAATGGTGTAAAAACAAGCATGGAGCATCAAAAATTATAGATACGTTTGAGACGTATCAAGCATCCCCAAGCTTAACTCCTGCTCGTCCTCGAGTAGGTAAGTGATAACAAAAGAATAATTTTTAAGGTGACATGCACCTACACAATCTTGATCATATATGTAAGCATTGGTGAGCTGGGATCAATAGAACTTAAAACATGGGCATGAAAGATATAATCATGACAATAAGAAACTTAGCAACCATGTTGTAAACATGCAAATGAACACAAACAAAAGATCATGATAATGAAACAATGAAAGTCAAACGTGTGTTCAAATCATAAGGAAAAACATACAAATGGTTTTCAGCTTGTCCTTCAAAGAGAGCAAAACATAAATGCATAGGACACCTCAAAGTTTAAGAGGGCGACTAGATACAAATAATTTAAGAACAAGTGAAACCAATCATCATGAGTCAATCAATGAACTTTGGGACAATGCATATCACACTAAGAATGACAACTATGCTCTCTTAATGGTGCATAAAGAAAGAAGGTGGTGACTCAACATAAAAGTAAAAGAAAGGCCCTTCGCAGAGGGAAGCAGTGATTGCAAGTTTTATAACCTTCAAAAATTATGGTACTTACCGGCTTTGAGCTCTCATTGCCCCCATCATAAGCATCTTGAATGGTTAAAGTTAATGCGAGAACAATTATGATGCATATGCTTGACAAATCATAAGTTGAAAACCTCGTGCCCCGTGAATACGAGTACCCAAACCTCATGCTACTTTACTTAGAGTCCCAAGGAAGGCTCTTGTCATTGTAAATATATGTGTATCATTGAGAACCGCCAATGGGGTACCTCCGTGCCCGATGACATGGAACAAGCCCACACCAAAATGACAGGACAAGCAGACAATGAACACCTCGACATCTCTTTTATTTGCTATATTGTTTAGCTTTTTATTGTGAGATGCGTCATCGAATGTTCACCATGGGTATGCTGCAAATTTCCACCATGAATTATGCATGGCTTAGATTGGCGGCCCGGCGTTTCCCTAACACATATACAAACTCCATGATCCCCATAAGATTCCCAATTCATTTCACACCGCGGGCATCCATAAACAAAAGATCACGATATCAACTCAAATAGAAGTGCAATGTTGAAAGCTTGCCCCATGACAGCATGGATGGGCTAGAATCCAACTTACAACTTGCAAGCATAACAACTCAACATAAGAGACCACAATGTCAAATTTTTAAGAACAGGAAAAAGTAAAGTGTGCCTTCCGGTTCGTGAGAGCTTTACTGACCGAATTTCGCATAACACTGGTAAGAGTTTAATTTGAAGAGAAAATAAAAGCAAGTCAAATTTACTTGGAATAGCAAATTGCTAGTAGGTATGTATGGTGGACACAATGGCAAACTTTGGCTTTTAGGAGTTGGATGCACGAGTAGAGCTCATACTCAGTACAAGGCGAGGGCTAGCAAAAGACTGGGAGCGACCAACTAAGAGAGCAATAATGGCCATAATCATGCAAAGCGACATTAAAAGAAGCATAAGATGGCATCAAAAGTCAAAAACTAAATGATCATGAAGGCTATTGGCGACTTTGTAAGAGTCTAACATGTGTGAGCATGCGCCAAGTCAACCCAAATAAAGCATCAAGGAGAAAACCAAAATAATGCTTCCATACAATAAAAACAACGCATGATTTTTTCAAAGGCTCATTAAGCAATCTCAGTTATTTGAGACAAGTCATGCTACAGCAAAACCACTAAGCATACTATCAAAAAGACATCAAGCATGACATGAAAAAGCCTAAGCCGCAGTCTACACAAGCTCCTTCTTGTACCACTATTTTGCACAAAGATTTTTCTCTTTTCCAACACCATTTGAAATTTTTTATAAAACCTCTTTTGATGAAAACCAATTAAGATCAGAGGCAAAAATACACCTTGATGAAAAGATATGACAAGATCTGAACGCATATCAAGGCGAAAACGAAAACCAAAAGCAGTAGCGGAAAAAGTAGAACACTCGATAAACGATAAGAGTGAAAAACTGAGCGTTCTTTGCAAATGAAAACGAGTAACTTCTCCAAAAGAAAATTTGTTGGGGTCCAACCATTTATTGCAGCAAACAAACAAACTAAACCAACTAAGAAAACTAAAACAACTGACGCTCCAAGAAAAACACATACTGCATGAAGCAATAAAAATATAGTGTTTTGAAAGGTGACCTGATTTTTGCCGATGAAGAAGGGGTGCCTCGGGGGCATCCCCAAGCTTTGACGCTTGTACTTCTTGGATATTTCTTGGGGTGATGCATGGGCATCCCCAAGCTTGAGCTTTTGTCCATTCTTCAACTCATCTCATCATTCTCCAATCCCTACACTTGAAAACTTCCTTCATACAAAACTAAACACAATTCTATTAGCAACATTAGTGCAAGCATAACATATAATAAATCCTCTATTTGCTTCAGGTTTCAACTCAAAACCACCATATATATAGCATATACTACTGTAGCAACCTCCCCAAAAGTTCCATGATCAAAAGAACTCAAAAGAAAGCGATAAAGTGGCAAACACAAATATTGGCAGAAAATCTGTCAAAACTGAACAGCTGACAAAGGTCGAATTTTTGAGGGATTTTCTGTTGCTCAAATCAAAAAGTGTTCAACTAAGAAAAGTTTGGATATAACCTGGGGCATATGCACAAGAAATCGCAGGTCCAAAAGATAAACAGATAATTTTCACGAATTTTTACGGTGCAGCACCAAAAACAGTTTCAGGACAGCAACATCCCCAAATCTTTACCTCACTCAAATTAGAGGCTTCTCTTGGCACAAAAACGAAATAAACAAGATAAGGAGCGGTCATTACAGTAGTAATGACTTCCAAGACTCAAATAAAATAAAAAGTACTGAAAAGAAAACATTGGGTTATCTCCCAAGAGTGCTTTTCTTTAACGCCTTTGAGCTAGGCGCAGAAAATTGCGAATAGATGCTCGCATAAGAAATGTGAATTGAAGCAAAAGAGAGCATCAAGGAGCAAATATGAAACACATTTAAGTCTAACCCACTTCCTATGCATAGGAATCTTGTAAGAAAATAAATCAAAGAAGCACATAGTAACAAGTATGGGTAGATAAAACAAGAGCAACTTTGGAACTTTCAATATAAAGAGAGGTGTTTTAGTAACATGAGAATTCCAACAATCATATTTTCCTCTCTCATAATAATTTTCAGCAGCATCATGAACAAACTCAACGATATAAATATCACACTCACCCCCTTTTATTAAGCATGGAGGGCGATCAAATAAGGTATTAGTTAGAGAGTTACTCTTATTGGGAGGTAGACATGGGTAGCTCCATTCTTCCTCCTCTTGGTCATCACTCTCCTCCTCTTTTTCATCTAATGAGCTTCCAGTTTCATCCATTTCTTCTTCCATAGGCTCCTTCAAGGCATTAGTCTCTTCCGTTGGAGAGCATCTATTAAGATATTTAAGAATATAGCCATTTTCTTCCTTGTAATTATCAAAGCAAAATGTGAGTATATCATAAACCTCATATTTATAAGGTGCATCATCAGTATTTTGAAGCAAATAAGCAAGTTCAAATGCACCCTTCCAAGCAATAAATTCTTCAATTTGTTCCACATCATAAAGGTCATAATTTCCATTAATATAAGAAGATATGGTAACATCATCATTATACTCACATTGAAAAGGGAGGTGTTTATACCTCCTACAGCAACAAGATTCATCAAAGCAATAAGTAACATTATAAGTAGAGCACACATTTCTAGCAATGATATATAATCTATTGATTTGTTCCCATAAGTGTTTCCCTTTTTGTGACAAGCGGTGTTCCTCATAATAATTTTGCTGCTCTTCCGTGAACCCACCTTGCCAAAAAGATTTAGTTTCAAAGAAACCAACCATTGATAGAAAGCATGATAAAGCAAGACAAGTAAAAACAACTACAAAGGATTCTATTTTTTTTTGGGTTTTTTAAATAAAGCAATGCAGGTAAAATAAATAAAGTAAAGCAAAACAATAAAACCAAGTAAAGAGTGTGTGTGTGAAAAACTCCCCTCGCAGAAGTCTTCTCTCTCCCCGGCAATGGCGCCAGAAAAGAAGCTGCTACTCGGTGATGGCGCCAGAAAAGAGCTGTGGCGTGTAGTTGACGTGGGAGCAGTAAGTCCTTGTGCGTGGTGATGACCAGCCCGTTGGGAACCCCAAGAGGAAGGTATGATGAGTGTAGCGGCAAGTTTTCCCTCAGTTAAGAAACCAAGGTTTATCGAACAGGAGAGGAGAGACAATGACGACTGAAGGTGTTGTGGAACCTGCACACACACAAACAAATACTTTGTTCCCAACTTGCGATGAGGTTGTCAATCTCACCGGTTTGCTTGAAACAAAGGTTATGAGCGTATCGAGTGGAAAACAGTAGAGTATGCTAGTAAAGTAAACAGTGCGGGAAAAGTAAACAGGTGATAGCAATATGATGTAAAGAGGACCGGGGTCCACAGTTCACTAGTGGTGTCTCTCCATAGATAAAATAACATGCTGGGTAAACAAATTATAGTTGGGCAATTGATAGAATAGAGATAACGTGATATGTCAAGAAGATCACTATGAGATTTACTCTGGGCATTACAACAAAATACATAGACCGCCATCCAACTGCATCTATGACTAATAATCCACTCCCGGGGATATCAATCCGAACACCCCAAAAGTATTAAGTTGCGAACAACAGATAATTGCATTAAGCAAAGTGTGTAATGTAAACAAAGCATATGCCCTTGAGCATGTGAATGTTGTTTTCTCCCTAGTAGCAACAGCACATCTACCACCTTAGAGGTTTCTGTCACTCCCCCAGGTGAAATAGAGGCATGAACCCACTATCGAGCATAAATACCCCCTCTTGGGGTCACTAGCAACTACTCGGCCAAGATAGCTACTAACAACGGAGAGCATGCAAGATCATAAACAACATAGAGATAACAAAAGATATAATTCAGTACAACAACTTAATCATAAACACCAATATTCATCGGATCCCAACAAACCAAACATGTAGAATTACATAACGGTGATCTCAATCATGTATGACAGCTCATGAGATCTAAACATGAAGCACATGGTGGAGAAGACAACCATCTAGCTACTGCTATGGACCCATAGTCCAAGGTAGACTACTCACTCATCGCTCCGGAGGCAAGCATGGCGATGAAGAAGACCTCCGGTGGCGATTCCCCTCTCCGGCAGGGTGCCGGGAAGAGCTTCTGGACCCTCCCGATCTTCGGGTCGACGGCGGCGGCGTATTGCGATGTGTTCTGGAAATCTGATCGGGTCCTTAGGTTTTTCTCGTCGGGGGGTACTTATAGGCGAAGGGGCGTCGTCAGAGGTGGAGCCAGGCTCCCTCACATGGGCCCGGCGCGGCCAGGGGCCTGGCCGCGCCACCCCCTTGTGTGGGGCCCTGGTGGCCCCCCTCCGACACTTCTTCGGATCTCTGGAAGCTTCCGGGTAAAATAAGACTTCAGGAACTTGTTTCGTCCAATTCCGAGAATATTTCCTGTGTATCACTTCTGAAACACAAAAACAGCAGAAAACAGGAAACTGGCACTGTGGCGCTTGTTAATAGGTTAGTTCCGGAAAATGCATAAAAGTGCCACTAAGTGTAACGAAACAATAGGCAAATGGTGTAAAAACAAGCATGGAGCATCAAAAATTATAGATACGTTTGAGACGTATCAGGTATTTATGCTCGATAGTGGGTTCATGCCTCTATTTAATCTGGGGGAGTGACAGAAATCTCTAAGGTTGTAGATGTGATGTTGCTACTAGGGGGAAAACAACATTCATATGCTCGAGGGCATATGCTTTGTTTACATTACACACTTTGCTTAATGCAATTATCTGTTGTTCACAACTTAATACTTATGGAGTTCTCAGATTGATTCGCCACAAGTGGATTATTAGTCATAGATGCAGTTGGATGGCGGTCTATGTATCTTGTTGTAATGCCCAGAGTAAATCTCATAGTGATCCTCTCGACATATGCACATTGTCTTTATTCTATCAATTGCCCAACTGTAATTTGTTTACCCAGCATGTATTATTTTATCTTATGGAGAGACACCACTAGTGAACTGTGGACCCCGGTCCTATTTCCTTTATATTGCTATCACCTGTTTACTTTACTCGCACTGTTTACTTTACTCGCATACTATTATCACTTTCCACTCGATACGCTCATACCCTTTGTTTCAAGCAAACCGGTGAGATTGACAACCTCATCGTAAGTTGGGAACAAAGTATTTGGTTGTGTGTGTGCAGGTTCCACGTTGCTACTGGTTGAAGACGCGCTAACAAGTTATCGTTAACGGCGCCCTTGTTAGAGCATCACGCAGCTAGTGGGCATCACCTTCAGTCGTTTGTCTCTCTCCTACTAGATTGATAACCTTGGTTTCATAACTGAGGGAAAACTTGCTGCTATATTCATCAAAACCTTCTCTTGGGGTTTTCCAACTGGCCATCATTTTTACTTCATCAACTCGGCCCCATCACTTACAAGGGGCGATATTAACGGGGGAAATACTTCCCGTGAAAATATTACGATAGCCATGTGCGCTTGCAGGTCATCGATCCCATGGCCCTAGCTAGAGGTTTTTCGGATCAGAGTTGGAGCCCACCAACTCCGAAAGGGCCTACATCTTGTTGTTTGGATCACGCCGCCAAGGTCACATCATCAAACCCCCATGAGGTTGAGATTACCCAACCAATTTTAAAATGAAGATTGTAAGGCATCCTTGACCATGAAAAAGGAATAAATAATCATGCTAACCGTTTAATTTATATTCGAGAAGGTCTAATATATATATACTAGAAACCGCTATTAAGGTATTTGTTACATTGTACACTTTAGAGAACATTGCCATGAATATGCATACACCATATAGTTTATGTAGTTGTTATGAACATAATGTAAATGTTTCACATGACAAGTCTATTTGAAAAAAAATCCTCTACAATGGTACAATAATAAACATTACACCTAAATTTTAGCAACATTTTTGTGGTGTTAACTATGCAAATTGCAAATAGATGACAGACATTATACTTGTTAATAATATAGCATGCACAAAATTTAAAAGAGTTTAGTATAAACTATAATCATTTCACTGTCCTCCAGGAACATTTTTTTATTCGGCCATATCTTAGTAATAACTAACACACATTTGAAAAACAACCCCTCAATATGGACATGTGAGCAATAATTTCTTGATTGGAGGTTCCCCAACATCTGAATCTTAGATTTTACAGTAGGAAATAGCTTGGGCACTCAAAATAAAAAATTTCGATTGGAGATTTGAGTTAAGTTTTATATCAATTTGGCTTGAGGCAAAGTTTCTGGTAGCTCAGAATCTCATGGCGAATAATTTTGATATTTTGGATTTGCTATCAATGGTGCAAGTTGTTCAATTACTCAACAAGACAAGTTCATTCAAGCACGCCATAAGTTGGAGAAAAATAAAAGCATGCTTCACTCATAGTGCTACTGGAACAATTGTATGGTCAATTCATCTCCTGGAACTCTTTAAAGGCAGTGAACGAGATGATATCTTCAGTCCAACCTGTAGCTGCTACCAAGACTACTACCTTGATGTCTTCTTTGACCAAGTACACATCAGCCATGACTACAACCTTGACGTCTTCCCTGAGCAAGTTTGCATCATCTAACGCAATCTCGCCAAGGTCCGCTTCAACTACAACACCCGCCATGACCTCGGTGAAGTCATAATGCATCAAATCCCGTGGGATCATCATTCTTATGACCCATTTGTTCACAATTATCGTAGAGAGTCGTAGTGAAATCATAAAAGAAATGGCTAGTCAAGCCGCAACGATAACAGGAATCCTTTTTAGCCTTTTTAGAGCATCCTCAACCATGGAGTTCTCCGCCAAACCACCATCTAAAGGAATGAAATCAGCCCCTTCTCCTCTGCCGCCGTTGGCACTGGATTGATGAGACTCACTTGCTTGTTTGCATTCACCTCCACGGCCTTCACAACAACACAACCTCAACCGCAACCAAAGAAGTAGTATCCCCAATATCAGTAAATGTGAGCCTAGGTGATGACTTAGTAATCAAATTAGTGGATCTATCAAACATATGTGTGCGCACGCGTTTGCTACAAAAAAAACTACTAACAATGTTGAATGCATGAGAAATAGAGAAATGAAGAACAACTTTGGCTAAGAGGTGCATAGCTTAGCATCAAGATCGTGTGGATGTGTTACTCTTCATCTTTGTTCTCGTGTCCACGTTACATGTATCTGTTGATCCTTTCATGGGATTGATTGGGGGCTCGATTTCACTAGAATAAGATCGACCTCATCGGAGGCTTGTTGCTAAGCATTGTCTCTCCCCACGTATTGACTTCACATTTTATTTATTTTCTAAAATTTTAAAATTTAAACTAAAATAACTTTTAACCCTTTGTATAAAACATGGGCGGTTTTCACATTTACGTTCCTTTGTTCTTAAAAATTAGAGCTCCTCTCTTCCAACAATTTTCCTTTTGAGATTCCTCCTTTCTTACAACAAGGGCTCGTTAGTGAATTCTTTAAGCAACCCATAGACCATGGCCTTTGGTGGACAAAGAAAGACGCGACCTCGAAGCTGCCCAGCCAACGCCCCCTGCACGGTTCTTCTTCTTCTTCCCCCATTCTCTTCCTCTTTTGGTTGTAGAATACAAAACATTTCCGTTGCTTAATTGAAAGGGGTTTGATGCCCAGTTGAAAAAAAAAGGAATGAGCACCCACTTAGGTGCCCTTGTATCTGGGCTGTTCAGAGGTGCATCAAGATCTACGCTAGTACTTTTTTCCCTCACAAATAACTTCTATTTTTTGTGTCTCTCACACCATATAATATTTGAATCAAAAAAATTGCAGTTCACCGAAACATTTGAGATAGAATATGGGAAGATACTTTGGTATTTTTATGACATTAAATATATATTTAAAGTTTTTTTGAATTTTAAATATTTGGAAATTTCAAACTGCACAAAAAATTTCCAAACTATTTTTTGCCATGTTCTATTTGTAATGCTTCAGTGCTACACAAAGTTTCAAATCCATATAGTATTATACATGAGAGATATAAAAATGAGAAACTGAAAAATGTAAGAGGATTTAGGTGTCATAGTGCTCAATTCATACTTTCCCCTTAACCCAATGTGCGTCGATATCAGGTATTTATTCCTAAAGACGAGCTTTGAGCCACTATCTTCATCAAAGACGCGACACATGCACGAGTCGACATCTGAGTAAATTGCTATAGCAAGAACGGCTTCATCTATTACAAATCCTCTTGGCGACACGCCCGCTGGGTGGAGAGCGTCGTCGTTGTTTTGATTTATGAGATCGCAGCGCACGCATCAAGACATGGTCTTGGGTGTGCAAAGATGGCGGCAACGCAAATTTGAGAGGCGAGAGTAGGGTTGGACGATACCCCCCGCAGACATTCCATGACCGGTCAGTCCACGGTGCTTGGTCGTCGGTCGCCGCCTGGAACTGGATCTGCTGCTGCTTGTCCCAGCGCAGAAAACCAACGTGTGAGCACGGCGAGTATCCTTTGGTGTGGTACTTGTACAGGGCGTCCCTGGGCAGCCTGCTGTAACGGTCGTATTGCAAGGTGCCGCCTGTAAGGTTGACGTCTAGATGGAAGCTGTAGCGCGGATGCCAGTAGCGGTGGTGGTGGCCTTGATCGTTTCTGTGCAGCTCCATGACCCAAAAGATGAGCTTTGGGCGATACCAGTGCACGGTGTTGACGGCGAGGCACAGCTGCCCGCTCAACTCAAAGGCGTTCACCCGCACGTTATCTAAGGGGTCCTCGAAATCCGGAAGACAGTAGGTGCAGTGCACCTCGCTGGCAACATCGATCTGCAGTATCCTGTCGGGCCTCTTGTCCTGGTTCCCTCTGCACGTCACCACGTAGAGCATGCCGTCGACGAGCACCGGCGGTGAGCCGTCGTCTACCGGGCGATTTGGGAAGAGGTAAGGGTGCTGGCGCCACCCGCGGCTGTCGCCCAAGGTGCAGACATCCACTGTGCCCGCATCATCAGTACTGCTGCAGACGACGGTCCCCGTCGGCGTCGAAAAGGAGTAGTAACGTTTCGGGCAAGAGAGCCGGAACACCTTGTACTCGTCGGTGGATGGGCTGAATCCCAAGGCAAAAAGATGGGATCGTCCGAGTCCGAGAGGCGGCGCCCTGGAAAGCTCCACCTTCTGGCCGGTCACGGGGTTGCAGACGACCACCGACGACGCGCCGCCCGCAAAGCAGAGGAACCCGTTGCAGAGGTTGGCGAGACGGTAGCCCGGGGGGTTGGCGACGCCGCACATGGCCTTCCCCGAGGATAGGTCGTACACGGTGGCCTCGGCGCAGCCGCCTGTCTCGCACTTCTCGGAGACGACCAGCGCTAGAGACTCGCCGCCGGCGATGTGTCTGGCCGCGTGGAGCTCTCGGAAGGCGGCGTTCCCGACGACGCTGCACCATAGCATGCAGACGGAGCAGCAGCGGAGGATGTCGGCGGTGGGCAGCTTGAGGAGGATCTTGTTAGCAATAATCTTGACAGAGTCTGTTAGTAGATGGGTCAATGCATGTGTGAATAGATTAGGTAATTAGTGCATGCATTACACGGCCAAGTTGTTAATTAGTTAGCTCAAGGATTAGCTGCATGTGCATGCTATGACCGGCTCATGTGTGGCGTCTAGAGAGATTCTAGGAGTAGATCAAGTCAGCCATTAGCAGCTTAATGCATGGATAAGTGGTCATGTCTAGCTAGTGCATGGAGTTAGTGGTTAGTGGGGTAGGTACGTGAGGCGTGAGGTCCTTATCTTGTACTGGCTATTTAAGTGGATCAAATGAATGAGAAAGGTAGCCGTGAGAGGCAGGAAAACAATGTAGCCAAGGTGTTCTCACCAAGAGGAAAATGCAAAGCCAGCCTTCTCCTTGGTGAGGTGTGCGTGTGTGTGTTCTTGAGAGGGACAAAGTGAGAAGAAACAAGAGAGATTGTGAGAGTGAGAGGAAGAAGAAGAGGAGCTGCGAGATGCAGCTCCAACAATTGGTATCAGAGCGAGAAGATCTCGGAGGCCTGCGGCGGCTCGGCGGACTCCATGCGAGATGGAGGCCGGCGGCGCAAGGAGGCTGGTTGCGGTGTGATGCCGCTTGCAGCTTGGTGCGGTGTGATGCCGCTTGCAGCTTGTTGCGGTGTGATGCCGCTAGGAGCCGATGGCGGTGTGATGCTGCCACAACAAGATGATGGTGTGATACCGTCATGAGAATCCAACGGTGTGATGCCGTCACGAGGCGGTAGCGGTGTGATGTCGCTGGGTGCCGACGGCGGTGGTGCGAAGCCATCGTCATCAAGAAGAGTTGGTGCGAAGCCAACAAAATTGCAGTGTGATGCCGCGGCAAGATGGCATGATAAAGGCGATATGAGGGCGTCATCCATGGCAAGATCAAGTCACCGTGGGTGGCATGGTGGCGTGCAGTTTGATGTTGCGAAGGCATCGTCCAAGTGAAGTTGTGATCTACATGGAAGATTCATGAGTTAGCATGTCAAGATTAGGAGGGAAAATGTTAGCAATAATCTTGACAGAGTCTGTTAGTAGATGGGTCAATGCATGTGTGAATAGATTAGGTAATTAGTGCATGCATTACACGGCCAAGTTGTTAATTAGTTAGCTCAAGGATTAGCTGCATGTGCATGCTATGACCGGCTCATGTGTGGCGCCTAGAGAGATTCTAGGAGTAGATCAAGTCAGCCATTAGCAGCTTAATGCATGGATAAGTGGCCATGTCTAGCTAGTGCATGGAGTTAGTGGTTAGTGGGGTAGGTACGTGAGGCGTGAGGTCCTTATCTTGTACTGGCTATTTAAGTGGATCAAATGAATGAGAAAGGTAGCCGTGAGAGGCAGGAAAACAATGTAGCCAAGGTGTTCTCACCAAGAGGAAAATGCAAAGCCAGCCTTCTCCTTGGTGAGGTGTGCGTGTGTGTGTTCTTGAGAGGGACAAAGTGAGAAGAAACAAGAGAGATTGTGAGAGTGAGAGGAAGAAGAAGAGGAGCTGCGAGATGCAGCTCCAACAATTGGTATCAGAGCGAGAAGATCTCGGAGGCCTGCGGCGGCTCGGCGGACTCCATGCGAGATGGAGGCCGGCGGCGCAAGGAGGCTGGTTGCGGTGTGATGCCGCTTGCAGCTTGGTGCGGTGTGATGCCGCTTGCAGCTTGTTGCAGTGTGATGCCGCTAGGAGCCGATGGCGGTGTGATGCTGCCACAACAAGATGATGGTGTGATACCGTCATGAGAATCCAACGGTGTGATGCCGTCACGAGGCGGCAGCGGTGTGATGTCGCTGGGTGCCGACGGCGGTGGTGCGAAGCCATCGTCATCAAGAAGAGTTGGTGCGAAGCCAACAAAATTGCAGTGTGATGCCGCGGCAAGATGGCATGATAAAGGCGATATGAGGGCGTCATCCATGGCAAGATCAAGTCACCGTGGGTGGCATGGTGGCGTGCAGTTTGATGTTGCGAAGGCATCGTCCAAGTGAAGTTGTGATCTACATGGAAGATTCATGAGTTAGCATGTCAAGATTAGGAGGGAAAATGTTAGCAATAATCTTGACAGAGTCTGTTAGTAGATGGGTCAATGCATGTGTGAATAGATTAGGTAATTAGTGCATGCATTACACGGCCAAGTTGTTAATTAGTTAGCTCAAGGATTAGCTGCATGTGCATGCTATGACCGGCTCATGTGTGGCGCCTAGAGAGATTCTAGGAGTAGATCAAGTCAGCCATTAGCAGCTTAATGCATGGATAAGTGGCCATGTCTAGCTAGTGCATGGAGTTAGTGGTTAGTGGGGTAGGTACGTGAGGCGTGAGGTCCTTATCTTGTACTGGCTATTTAAGTGGATCAAATGAATGAGAAAGGTAGCCGTGAGAGGCAGGAAAACAATGTAGCCAAGGTGTTCTCACCAAGAGGAAAATGCAAAGCCAGCCTTCTCCTTGGTGAGGTGTGCGTGTGTGTGTTCTTGAGAGGGACAAAGTGAGAAGAAACAAGAGAGATTGTGAGAGTGAGAGGAAGAAGAAGAGGAGCTGCGAGATGCAGCTCCAACAGATCTCCTGTAGCATCTCCCTAGGGATCGATGACACGGCCATGACGACGGTGAGTGATTGGATACTAGCAAAGCAAAGCAGAGCAGATCGGGTTTATTTATGGACTAGGACGACTGCTTGAGCCTTTTCCGAAAAGGAATCAAATCGGGTCTGGTACTCTAGTCATAGTAGAACACGGAGAGTAGAATTGCAGCCCACGGACCTGGCCTTTGCTGCCATTGGTGGACAAACATAGGAGTGGTCATGTTTGACGCTAAACGTATTCGGAACTAGTCGACGCTTGCCGTAAACCCGAACGGGCAACGGCCCAACATCCCAGCCGTCTTCTTTTCCCATCTTCTTTCTCCTCACGATGATTGTCGATCCCCGTAGCTCTACCACCGGCCAGTTCGCTCGCCGCTGCCGCTCGCAGCTGGCACAGCCCCACGATGCCTTGCTGCCTCGCCCTCCTCGAACGTAGCCTACCATCAGTTTGCCGCTACCCTGGCTTCCCTCTAAACCCCGTCCCATCTTCGGGTACGACGACCTCTCGCACCCTAGAACCCTAACCTCCGTCGCCGATGAGCTCCTGCACCCTAGAACCCTAAGTTCCCCTTGAACTCCAAAACCTAAGTTCCCGGCCTCACCTTCACCGGCGACGTCGTGGCCAGCCGCGTCTTCAACGTCTCTGGTGAGATCTTCGACTCGCCTCTGCCGAGGACGCCGCGGCCAGCTACGTCCTCCCCGTCTCCTGCGAGGTGGCCGCTCCATCTTCTTTCTCCTCCCCGACCACCTTCCTCCTGACCCTCACCTAGCAGGCCGGCCCACCTACCACGCTGTAGAGAGGAGAGGGACGCGTCCGTTCGTAACAGACGCATCGAGCGTGAAATAGGATTTGCCCAAACATAGCCTCTTTTTTTTTAGCGGAAGCCCAAACATAGCCAATCCCACGGCCTCCTAGCGAACACATCAAAGCCCAGCCCATAGGCTCGGCCCAGCCAACGCTCGATCCTCCTTCTTCTCCCTGCGACCGTAGAGGCGCAGACACGTCCACAGCGGGCGCCCGGGCCCACCGCGCGGAAACGCGCCCGGCCCCACTCAACAACCGCATCCAAACCCGAGGGCACCTCCGTCATTCCCCCCCCCCCTCCATCCTCCTTCTCGACACGCGACTCTCTCCAGTCTCCGCCCCATGACACGTGGGTCCACGAAACAGCCAGGCCCAATCGCCAGCGGCTGCGTGGCCGCGTTGGCAGTGCGTCTCCTTTCCCCCCATCCACTCCCGACGAAACCCTACTTAACAAAAACTAGATTAGGCGAGGAGAGAGAAAGTCACAGAGGCGGAGCTGAGAGACAAAGGGCGGGGGAGACCAAGCTGCAGAGACAGAGAGGGGAATCGCGGGAGAGAGAGCGGGTTTTTGGCGGGCGAGATTTGAGTTTTTTCGCGCCTGCCATGGTGTCGGACCAGGAGATCGCCAGCTGCGTGGAGTCGCTCCTCCGGGGCTCGCTCGAGGCCGGCGGCGGCGGGGAGTCCGCGGCCTCGCTCGCCGCCGTGCTGCAGCGCGCGCAGGCCCAGCTCGGGGTCGACCTCTCCCACAAGGCGCCCTACATCCGCGACCAGATGGACCTCTTCTTCGGGCCCAACCTCCAGCCGCCGCCGCCCAAGTCCCAGCCCCAGGCCCCCGCCTCCTCCGCCCCGCAGGCGCCGCCCTCCATGCCGCAGCAGTCCCAGCAGCCCCTTCCCCAGGTCCAGCAGTTCCAGCTCCCGCTCGACTTCCAGCAGCAGCAGCAGTTCGCGGCGATTCAGCCGCAGTACATCTTCCAGACCATGCCGCAGCAGCTCCCGCCCGTCGTCACAAACGCCGCCGCGGTCTCCGCGCCGCCGTCCGTGCCGGCCATGGCCTTCTACCCGCCCCCGCCGCTCGCCTTCCGCTACACCAACGCCCTGGGCTCGGTCGCCACCGGCGGGACCGTCTCCTTCCAGCAGCCGGCCCCTGGGGTCGGGGGCATGGCTTCCCCAACTGCCGCAGCACCAGCAGGCGCCGACAACAAGGAAAGGTGAGCACTTTATGGAATTAGGGTTTTCTTCCCCAATTTGACTTGACTGATATCATCTTACTGAATTGCGCTGAAACCTAGACATTTAGCTGGTCGATTCATGTGATTATTGCTGCTGATTGTACGGATTTGAGGTTAAACTGCCTGTGCTCACATGGATTCATGAAATGGTAACTTCATAGAGAAAGCAGCCTTACGGCTTATAGGGTCAACTAGACTAGTTAGCTGCAGAAATTCAGTTATGGATTGGTCACATACTGCATGTTCGGCTTCCTGTGCACAGTTAAGTTGTGGATTCTGTTTTATACTACTACACATCTAAGGCTTGAAGTTCCGGACAATAGCTATGCTAGAATGAATGTACATACTACAAATTAAGCTGTACTTGGTGGTTCTTTTCAACTTGGAACCTCATTCAGCTTTCTTGTAAGAAACTGAATGTAACCTCCTCCTGCTCTTTTGTCTGTGTTAACTCTTGTTTTCCTAGCCTGCTTTGGATTACATGGTCCCAGCCAGTAGACTATACTTGTCTCTTCCAAACACATACAGGGGAGAGGGGTCCAGCAAGGAAAGGAACAACAAATCCACTTTAGTTTTTGATTGTCTTTGAAGAGTATATATATACGGTAGCAACTTTTCATGTAAACGCCAGACTATCTTTAGTAAAAGCTAATGATATCCTCTACTTTTATTATTTGGTTTTGTATGCCAATTTTTCTGGTATCCTGTACATACTGCATGTTGAGCTTCCCGTGCACAATTCTGCTGTGGATTTTGTTTCATACTACATATCTAGGGCTTCAAGTTCCGGACAGTAGCTATGCTAGAATGAATGTACATATTACACATCTAGGACTTCAGTACAAATTAAGTTGTACATGGTGGTTCTTTTCAACAGTTGAATGCCATTCAGCTTTCTTGTAGGAAACTGAATGTAACCTCCTGCTCTTTTGTTCTTGCTTTCCGAGCCTGCTTTGGATTAAATGATCCTAGCCAGTAGACTATACTTGTCTCTTCCAAACAACATACAGGGGAAGGGGGTCCATCAAGGAAAGGAACAACAAATCCACTTTAGTTTTTGATGGTCTTCCAAACAATATATACGGTAGCAACTTTTCATGTACACGCCAGACTATCTTTAGTAAAATCTAATGGTATCCTCTACTTTTATTACTCCCTCCGACCCATATTACTCTTCGCAAATACGGATGTATCTACCACTAAAATGTGTCTAGATTATTTTGTTTTTGTATGCCAATTTTTTCTGGCTGACTTGATGCATAGCATAGTTTGTATTAGGCTGTGCCTTTGGAATGTATTCTGCTAATGGACCTGGTTTTAGTCTATTTGTCTTGAAGAATATATTGACTGAATCCTTAACTGCTGGGTTCATGTAGTGGTCTCACAACCAGCACTCAGATTTTGTTACATCATCCTGGTCATGTTTGCATAGTAGCAATATTTATGGAATTCACTCATGCACGTTAGCACGTAAACTGATTCGCGTGATATGTTTATAACTCTTTGCAGTGCTACTAAGCGGAAAAGAGGTGGGCCTGGTGGCTTAAACAAAGTTTGTGCAATTTCACCTGAACTTCAGGCTGTTGTTGGTGAGACTGCCATGTCAAGAACTCAGGTACTTTTAATTTCTTCACTAGCTTAGATCAGAAAATAACATCTGATTTCTTCCTCTTGACTAGCGTCTCCCATCATGGACTTCTGAATATTTAGCATTGTACTCTTCTTTCAGATTGTGAAGCAGTTATGGGCATACATCAGGCAGAATAACCTTCAGGATCCTGATGATAAAAGGAAGATCATTTGCAATGATGAACTTCGGATTGTTTTTGGAACTGACGCCACTGACATGTTTAAGATGAACAAATTGTTGGCCAAGCATATAACTCCTCTTGACCCAACAAGTACATTCTTTTGTTTCCTTTTTATCTCCTTTGCCTGACAATATACGTCTGTATTTACTTTTATTTTCGAGAGCTCTCAAATATATTATTTCGATATTGCAGAAGAGCAACTTCGGGAAGCAAAAAAGTATAAGGCGCCCAGTCCAGCTCAACAAATGCCTCCTGTTAATCAACCCTATGTGGTTGTGTCTGATGCACTAGCCAAATTTATTGGTGTTCAAGGAACAGTGCCTCATGATGATGCCCTCAAGTATCTTTGGGATTACATAAAAGCTAATCAGCTTGAGGTATGTATGTGTCTTACCTTACTTTTTTTTGTAGGCTACCGATATGTTCTTTGCTTGTAAATGTATATTGATTATTGAATGAATCTACTAACAGTATTGAGTGCTTCGAAAATCCCTGCTCAGGATTAAGCAGTAGTAAAACTGATGAATAATCCACTAACTGTAACTCACCTCTTTCTAACTGTGGTCAGTCATTGAAATATAGTGCCTCTAATGCTAAGTAGCTGGGTGCAATGTTTATTGAATGAATCTACTGAAAGCATTCAGTGCTTTGAAAATCACTGGTCACAAGTAGACAGTAGTAGAACTGGTGAATAATCTACCAACTGTAACTCACCTCTTTCTCACTGTGGCAAATCATTGAAATATTGCCTTCTATGCGAAGTAGCTAGGTGTAATGTTTTAATACTGTCCTGGGAAATATACTAAGTTGCATTGTCTTTTGTAGACCAGCTTGGATATGTTCTTACTCTTTCCTACAGGGGGCAGTGAATGCTTTGTCATCTGCATATGCTGTAGTTATTATTTTATTCTAGAATGTAGATTGTGGTTTGGAACTGTGTCCATCTCAATAGCTAAGATACACGCATTTATAATAGCAGTTGTAAAAAGTACAGCAAACAACTGCCGAATTAAGAGACCGGTTTTAGAATGCCAGCAGAATTCTACAGTGGCTGTTTAGCTTACACTTCTCCATAAAGTAGTGTCAGAAAATATGTGTACCATACTTCCATATCCTTTTCCCCTTGATGCATGTAAATTCATATATGTTCGTTTGATTGTTCATAGGATGCTCCGAATGCATCAATATTATGTGATGCTCAACTTCAAGAGCTGTTCGGCTGCGAGAGCATTCCTGCTGCAGATTTATCAGAGTTGCTTTCTCACCACTTCATCCAAAGGACATAGCATATCCTCTTTAACTGGTTAGAATTCTCGCTGTCTTCATTTTCCAGTGCCAGTGGATAATAGCCAATGGATTTACTTCCAAGTGTTCGTACTAATTAAATTTTCCAGATTTTTTGATATTTTATCTGCCTGTGCATTGGTTCACTTTGTTCTTGCTGTCCATGCTGCAGATCTAGGATTGCAGCGGTGCCAGATAGGCCTAACTTTACACAGTATGGTGTTCTTGACAAAATGGACAGCGTAGCTTATGTATCTATCTCTCCAGCGTTCAGGAATTTGGATTTGCGTCGGATGAAGACAGATTATTTGTGGTAGCCTGTAAGTTGCTGTGTAATGGCTACTGCCCTAGTATTTGGTTGTAACCCTTATTGAACTCTTTAGTTTTTACTAGTTTCTGAATATCAACATGTCCATGACTGACTATGTAAAAGTTAAGCTTTATATTTGAGTGCCAGATTGAAATCTTATTTTCTGAAAGAGGCGTTCTGTTGTTGCTGAATGTTCTTTCAGTGTACTGAATGTGGCAATTGCTATACAGCAGGTTCCTCTAGTTCGGTAGGGCTCTCAAAGTAGATAAATTGGAGATATGCAATGGATAACAGTGCAATTTTTATGTTGTGTGCAAGATTTTCCTACTCCGCAGCTCCTTATAATTTACGTTCTCCTGTGTCCTCTTTTTTCTGTAGTAAGCTGGTGAACGTTTTGCAGAAGCTGTAGCGAGAACACATCTTTCAGGAGTTGAAGGCTCTGTTGTAGTTTTAGATTTTAAGCTTCGTTTTATTTGTGGCAGTACAATGTTTTTTTTCATGGGGCTCCCCGGAAACAGAGCCGAGGTCCACTA
Source organism: Dactylis glomerata (assembly GCA_007115705.1). Taxonomy (NCBI): domain Eukaryota; kingdom Viridiplantae; phylum Streptophyta; class Magnoliopsida; order Poales; family Poaceae; genus Dactylis; species Dactylis glomerata. Next base: position 206,368 of record QXEO01001105.1, on the reverse strand, counting down.
TCATTCAAGATAACGGCACAACAGAAGGTAAGTTCTTTTGTACAGCACCAAAGTTCAACTACAAAGCAAAAGCTGTACTCCCTCCGACCTAATTACTCTTCGCTAATACGGATATATCTACCGCTAAAATGTGTCTAGATACATCTATATTAGCGAAGAGTAATATGAGTCGGAGGGAGTATTAAACTTCCGCGCTCCAGCGCTGCACACTACTAACAGCATCAACCAACCAACGCCATCAGGGCTTCCAGAGTTCCAGGAACAGTTTACCAACAAAACCACAACTGAATCAAACTCGAGACAAAAAGCCAGCCATCATCCTCTCCTTTTTTTCACCAACATATCAGTAGCGGGCCATATGATCATCATCTTGATTGCCTCCTGTGAACACCCTGGGCTGCACACTTCGGCTCGATCTTGCTTGATCATCTCCAAGTGCCACCTGCTGGAGAGTCGCAGTGCAAATAACCCGTACATTTGTGTGCAAAGGAGGCTAACCACTATCCAGAGTAAAATGAGTAATAAAGCAGTGATTGACAATTAGAAAGCTCATGCGGGTCCCACATGGCAGCTTCAGCTTTTTTTTGGAGCCAACGGGCTCCATCCATCGATTTCCATTAAAGAAACCGCCAAATTCTTATTACAAACACCCAACAGAAAATAAAAGGTGCAGACTAACCACCGCCAGCATCTAAGAGAGGCTGCATACCCCCTAACACCCAGCGAGCTCAGAATGCCCCCTAGACACCCAGTTTAAACTCTTACAAAACATGGCACTTGTGATCCAACACAGCTAAGCTGAAAGTAAACCCTGGCAGAACTCAAAACAACAGGCACCAAAGACCAGAAACTGCAGCAAAACAGAAGTTCTTCAGCATTTTTTTCATCCTCCAATTCTTGCCACCGTGGGTGCCCAACCATGCGACCTGGTATACGCCTCCCGGATCACCAATTTCAGCTTCAGAACCCCTTCTTCAACTCTTCCTTGATCTTGATTTTTCTGCAAAATTGCCCAGTTATTAAGCACATTACACAGCCTGTAAATGATATTCGCTGGGTCACTAACAACAGCTCTATTGAAAAACACATCGTTTCGAGTCTTCCAGAGCACCCAACACATAGCTGAGGCTCCACACATAACTAGGTGTCTTTGATCTTTAGGGAAGGATTTTATCCAATTCCCAAACAGATCAGCAGTATTTTCAGGAGGCCTCACTAGTTGAAAAGCACATAGAATCACTTGCCAGACCAACTTGGCCAAAGCACAAGAGAAGAGCAAGTGATCAATGCTTTCAGTTTTGTTGCAGAAATGACAATGAGGATCTCCAGTCCAACCTCTTCTCAGCAAATTGTCTTTTGTGAGCACACTACACTTTATCATCAACCACAGAAATATTCTAATTTTCATTGGTATTTTTGTCTTCCACAAAAATTTATGTGGGAAACTGCCTTCAGCTCTCATTTGAAGATATAAATCTTTTACTCTGAATTTTCCAGAAGTTCCTATCTTCCATTTCACTGTATCCTTTTCATCAGATAACTGCACTCCATCAACCATATTCTCCAAGTCCTCCCATTGTTGTAAAGTTTCACCAAACAAAGTTCTTCTGAATTGTATCATATCCCAGCCTTGCTGTTTCAAAATTTTCACTGTAAATCCTTTCTGAAAAGATAATTGATATAGTCTGGGAAATTGCACTGCAAGAGATGCATTATTCACCCATTTATCTTCCCAGAAAAGTGTCTTCTCTCCTCCCAGCATCACTCTCTCACTGTGCTGTTGGAAAATGTCATTCACAGACATCAAGCTCTGCCAGAAATGAGAACAACCAGGCCCCATTTTGGGTTGAGCCAGTACCTGATTAGCTAAGTATTTCCTACTCAGCATTGTTTGCCAGATTCCCTGTGTAGTTTCCAGTTTCCACAACCATTTGCACAGCAAACTTTTGTTCATTGTGGGTAAATCAAGCACACCCAGACCTCCACAATCTTTGGGGAGACATACAGTGTGCCAATTCACCAAATGATACCTTTTCATGTCATCCAATTCTTGCCAAACCATTCTCTTTCTGTGAATATCAGCTCTTTGGATGAAACCCTTTGGAGCTTCCAGGAAAGAGAGCATATATAAGCAAATACTAGTTAAACAAGCATTTACCAGGGTCAGTCTGTCTCCTATTGAAAGCAGATTTCCTTTCCATCCAGAGATTTTCTTTGCAAACTTCTCCTCAACTGGAGCCCACTGAGAAACAGCTAGCTTATTCTCATCAACCGGCATACCCAGATATTTCATGGGTAATTCAGCAGTTGGGCGGGTAAATATCTCACTGTAACTCAGAGCTCTTTCTCTAGCTTCACCTAGACAGAAAATTTCACTTTTATGGAAGTTGATTTTTAGTCCTGAGACTTGATCAAACAGACATAGAATATACTTCACATTCCTTGCATTCTCCAAGCTGTCCTCTAGCAACAAAATAGTGTCATCTGCATATTGTAAGATTGAAATACCACCATCTACTAAATGGGGTACCAATCCTTTAACCAAACCTTCCTCTTGTCCTTTTTTCATCAGCAGGGCCAGTCCATCACCAACTACATCAAAGAGTAGAGGAGACAGAGGGTCCCCCTGTCTGACACCAGCAAAAGTAGGAAAGTAAGGTCCAATCTCATTATTCACTCTAATAGCAACTCTTCCTCCTCTGACAACCTTCATAACCCAATCACAAAAAGTATCTGCAAATCCTTTTAATTGCATCATCTGATACAGAAAGGCCCAATTAACTTTGTCATAAGCCTTTTCAAAATCAATTTTGAAAAGGACTCCAGACATTTTTTTGTGATGTATCTCATGAATTGTCTCATGCAAGATCACAATCCCTTCCATAATGAATCTATCCTTGATAAAAGCTGTTTGAGTATCAGTGATCACTTTATGAATTATTAGTCCCAGTCTGATTGCTAAAATCTTTCTTAGTATTTTATAACTAACATTTAGCAAACATATGGGTCTGAATTTTTGTATGACATCTGCATCTGGGACTTTTGGAATTAGAGAAATAACTCCATGGTTTAATCTCTCAATGTCCAAATGTCCAGAATGGAATTTATCTAGCATCTCTTTCAAATCATGTTTAATTTCCTCCCAAAATTTCTGATAAAACTCTGCTGGCAGCCCATCTGGTCCAGCTGCTTTATCATGCTTTAATTCATCAATTGTTTCTTTAATTTCCTCCAGCGAAAAAGGTCTGATCAAACTTTGTCTATCTTCCTCAGCCAGTTGATCACACAATACCATCCAATCTCAGGGAAGTAACAGGAGAATGACCAAACAAAGCTTTGTAAAACTTAGTTACATGCTTTATTAGATCATTATCTCCCATGATCTCCTGCCCATTGTGATTAAGTACTAAGATGTGATTCTTTTTCCTTCTACCACTGGCTTTCAGATGGAAATAGTGTTTCCATCACCTTCTTTCAAGTCTTTTTCCTTTGCTCTCTGGCGCCACTTTATCTCCTCATCTCTCAGTAGTTTTTAAAGCCTTTTATGCATCTCCACTTGCAACTCCTTTTCCTGTACCGAAAGTGGAGTATGTTCTTCCTTTTTATCCAGCACATCCATCTTTTCTAACAGCATTTTCTTCTCTTTTCTATAAGCCCCTTCTATATTTATATGCCATCCTTTAATATGTCTCCTTAATCTTCTCACCTTTTCCTGCCACTTGTCAATATCATATTTATGGAAAGTAACAGAATTCCAGCTTTCTCTCACAATTTCCACAAAACCTTCTCTCTCCACCCAGCAATTTTCATATCTAAATGAATTGCTATGTGGAGGAGTAGCTCCATATTTCAATAGCAATGGCACATGGTCAGAAATATTCCTATTCATCCCAGTAACCATAGCTAAAGGATAAGCCTGATCCCACTCAGCAGTCACCAGAACCCTATCCAGTTTCTCAAAGGTGGGATTAGGTAAATTATTTGCCCAAGTAAATTGTCTACCCAGTAGTCTAATCTCTTTCAATCCATTCAAATCAATGATAGAATTAAAGATGTGACTCCATCTGGGTAAAATACAAGGTTTATTCTTCTCACTGGTTTTCCTGATGATATTAAAATCACCACCAATGACTGCAGCTCCCTTGCACTTATTACACAATTGTGCAAATTCTGCCAGGAAACTCTCCTTGCCCTCCACCCGAGCTGGACCATAAACAACTATCAAATGCCAGTAGAGTCTAGACACTCTGTCAGACAACTGCATTCTGATAAAATGTTTCCCAGTCTCAAACTCCAAAACCTCTTGATAATCAGTATCTACCCCAAGAAGTAAACCACCAGATCTTCCTACTGGAGGCACACTCTCCCAGGCAAAGTTTCTATTCTCTGCAATTTTTTTAAGCCAGTTAGATGGCAGCTTCAGCTTGACAAAGAAGCACGGACAGATCGATGAGAAACACAAAGAAGGGATGCATCGACTCATCATTATACATCGTGAACTTGCAAAATAGTGGGTGAAGGATATATTTGTAATTTTTCTTACTTTTGTGGTTCTTTAACACTACTCTGAGAATTCTCAATAGCTGGAAGTGGAACTTCTTGGAAAAAATGTTGAACCTCAAAAAATGCCTGCGGTATGTAGTTGAGTAGTTTTAAAAAAGGGTAAATACTCCCCCCCGTTTCATAATTCTTTACTAGTTACATATGAATCTCAAGAATTATGGAACAGAGGGAGTACTACATACGGTTTTGCTAGTTCTAAGGTGTCTGAGATTTAATTAAATCTAAGTCCCCAGGTTAACCATCAAATTTGTCTCGTGATTCATGCCAATATGACAGTTACAATTGGGTTGCTATTGAGATTTTCCTAGGCAACTGGGATTTTTTTCTAATTGCAAGTTTTTTTTTTTAAAACGGAGTTTTCTAATTGCAAGTGAGTTGCAACTGAGATGTTCCTAGGTGTAAGTGGGTTGTAACTGAGATTTTGTATTTACAGATGTGTTGTAATTAAAATTTTCCTAGTTACACCTAGGTTGTAACCAACAACAAAATATCTAGACCATTAAGTTGCTTTGAGATTCATGGTGCCTATAAATTGCACATAAGTTACAAATAGGTTATAACTGAGATTTATTTTTTGAAACAAAGGCAAAAGACTTGCCATATTCATTAAGAAGAAGAACAGAATTGGCCAGTTTATTAACGGGAAACCGGCCGAAAACCGGAACAAGAGCCCTCAACGACCGACAAAGACAGCCGTCGCGAGGGCAAACCCAGCCATCCTGGCTACCCACACAAGCTCCTTGAAGCTCAAGTCGGCCTATGCCAAACAGACGACACCTCGAGTAGAGACCGACGACTCCGATTCTGAAGACAAGCTCCGGAGAGGCGATGCGCAAGATCCGCGCCGGAGAAGAACATCACCGCCAGATCGCCCCTTGAAGGTCATCGTACACCGCACACATAGCGGCTTCGACTTCACAGCAAGAGGAGACCGGAAGGAAGTCACCCGAACACGCCGAGAACAGAGTCGACTAACACGATCTTGCCGCAACCAGACCCTTGCTCATCACCATTGTCGTTGCCACACGAGCCTCCACTCGGAACACCCGCAACACCGGTTGGCCGCCTGCCAACACCAATGCCGTGCATGTCCAGCCCACCGGAGCGCGTGAAGAGGATCAAAGTCTTCAAGACGACGCCCTCAAGAGGGGAAGCGACGAAGGATCGACGCCGTCATCCGACTCCGCAAAGCAGAATCTTGGCTTTCACCCGAAGACTTGACCCTGAGGGTGAAGAAAGGTCGGCGAGCTCAACGACGGCCCCCCAAGGAGGACAACGACATCCACGGACGCCGCGCCATCAGGTTTTCACCAGAGCCAAACCAGCCTTCACACCCACACGCAGTCGGACAGCGACTACGGAGATCGCAGCGCCGCCGGCCCGCACTCCGCTGGCCCACACACCCCCTGCACAGCCGCAGCGCCACCACTGCACAGGAGCCACCACAAACCGACCTGGAGCCCAGCGAGCGCCACCGCCGTCAACCACACCACGCGGAGACGAGCCGAGCCGCACCAGCTGCCGCAGACCACCATCCAAGCACGCCGTAGACCACCACGGGCGCCACCACGGACGCCACAGAGAGGGGACGCCGACCGACGCCGACGCAGGGGCCGAGGAGAGCCGGCGGCGGTCCAGGGCCTGGCCCCCAGGTCTGGCCGCCGCGCTGCCCATGCGGCCACCGCAGCCACCGCTCCAGCCCGGGGGGTCCGGGGCCGCCGCCCCGGCGTCCAGCTCCGCCGGGAGCCCGCGCCGTCGAGGGCCAACGCGGCGCGCCGGCCAGAGGACTCGCCGCACGGGGGGGGGGGGGGAAGACCCCTGCCAGCCCGACCCGCGCGAGGAGAGAGGGCCCGCCATCGCCGTCGGCCGCGCGGGCTTAGCCCGGCGGCGTCCTCCGGCGGTGGGGGGAGTGGAGGAGGGGGAGGGGCGGCGGCGGCCTAGGGTTTCGCCCGAGCCGCCCCCCAGGGAGCGACGCGGGGACGGGAGCAAAGTGACCACATGCTGTCATAACTGAGATTTAGATGATCATCACATGACTAGATTTAGTTAAATCTAATCGCGTGAGATCTATACACGCCCTACTACATATCAGGGTCCGATGGTTTTCCTTTTTAGAAGGCAACACCAATTCCAATTCGTTTGAAGCATGGATATGGACGACAGTGAAAGTGATGTTTCCATGGAAGGAAAAAGATTGTGTTCGAAGCAATTTTGTGGTTGATGGAAACAATATTTATGATGCTTCTGAACAAAAAAATAGTTTTGCATAAGAAACATAAGTATATGATAAAAAATTGTACTCCGTCGAAGCAATTTTTTAAGAAACATCACTAATAACAGAAGCAAATTATAATACTCCATCTCTCCGATCCATATTACTTTTACCTAGTATCTAGACATATTATAGTGTCCAGCTATACTAGCGAAGAGTAATATGGGTCAAAAAGAGTAATACATATATGTAATTAACGCTAAAGCAATTATTAGGAAAAATATATTTTTTCCTCGGGGCATCGCACGCTCGAGCCAAATCAAAAATTGTCGTTCTGCTTTCGTGTCCGTAGAAAACTTCCGTTTACGGAATCTGACGGGTCGGGCACGGAATCAGGTGGATCAAAGAACAAGCGTAGGGAGCGAGCCAACACCGGCATCAAAGATCAAAGAAGACGGGCGCTGTTCAACAGAAAAAAGAAGATCAAAGAAGACATCGGAGACGTGAGAGCTGCCGCCGCCGTTCCAATGGACATCCCCACGGACGTCCTGGTGGAGATCCTCAAGCGGCTCCCATGGACTTCGCGCCGGCGGCTGCGGCTCGTCTGCCGGTCCTGGCGCAACCTCATCCACCAGCGCACGGATGAGATGAAGCAGTGCCGCGACGCCGTGCCCCTCGTCGTCACCACGGAGTCCGCGTACCTCCTGTGCGACCTAGACTCATCCAAGACCTGCACGCCTCGAGAGCTCTGGCCCAGCGGCGGCCCGTACAAGCACATGGAGGTGGTCGGCGTCTGCAACGGCGTGCTCTGCCTCTGCGACGACGCCGTACCCGGCGGCGCCATCACCCTGGTCAACCCGGCCACCGACGACGTCCTCGCCCTCCCGCCGATCCCGCGCTCCGTCAAGCGCTCCAACACGCGGCGCTCCGGCAGGAGTTGGCACCAGGCGTATAGCTTCGGGTACCACCATGGGACGGGGCAGTATAAGGTGGTGCACGTCCCGTGCTTCTTCAAGAGCAGGGACACGGTCCAGGTGTTCACGCTGGGGGAGGCGTCCTGGAGGGAGATCCCGGCCGCCACCGCGAAGTGCAAGCTGGAAGCTGGTATCGTCAGCGTGAACGGGACGACATACTGGGTCACGGGGTCGGCGAGATGGGAAAGAATCATGTGTTTTGACCTCGAGAGCGAGCAGGTGACATGCACGAAGCCATTGCCCAACTCGGTCAGGGCTAAACCCATCTGCCACTTGAGCGAGGTGCAACGCACGCTAAGCATTGCAATTGGAACTAAGGATGAAAGCTGCAGGCACTTTGGCCGTGCGTATGAGAGTTTCGAGGTATTTACCGTACACTCTTGCCATTTCGAAAAAAAAAACCCGTACACTCTTGTACTCTCTGCTAGCGATAAGCCGATAACACATACGAATATGCAGTACATTAATTACTGTACTACTATTTGATCTCAAATTTGTTGTGATCGTTGTAGGTGTGGATTCTCGAGCTTACCAGAAAGAAGCAGACCTGGATCTATCAATACAGCTTACGCCATCTTCCCTTACCCGGACCGTCAACACAGCTGCTGGGGCCATACTTTGCTCACGGCGAGTATGTCCTAACGGTCGAGGGGCAAGAATGGAAATTGTGGCGATACCAACATCAGTCGGCCAATTCCTGTGGGACAGGGCCGAAGTCTAGCATAGTCTATACGGGTGCGGCTTTTCTGGCGGCACCGCGACCTAGCGGTGCAGAATCGCCTGTAGGTTGGGCGCTCGTGATTCGGGATTGGGAATCGGGTATTTCGATTTCTTGTTTTGTATTTGCGTCAGATAGTATGACATAGCTATGGATACGTACAATATACTGGAATATACTTACCAGGACCCACTAACGTCACACCCCGTGACTCCCTTTCCTCATCTCCCTCAAGGCCTCAATCTCTATCCAGAAAAGGCGACGGCCAGGCGGAGCTCAACCTGCAGCCGGAACGGAGGAGAGGCGGCGCCGTGACCGGAACGGAGGACAGGCGGCGCCGTGGCCGGAGGAGAGCCTGTGGCCGGAACGGAGACGAGTCTGTGGCCCGAACGGAGGCGGCGCCGCGCGTGAGCATGGAGCTCTGTCTCCTCCTTCGACCCTTCTTTAGCGCAGCGCCTCGACCTCCTCGACGAGGGCTACCGGACGAAGACAAAGCGGCGGCCGTCACCATGTTCATATGCAGCTAGGTTTGAGATTTATTTTCTCGATCTGGATAATGTTTAGTTTCAATATGAGGAGGATGCATATTTGGAGAGCGATTGTGGTGGTGCCTATGTTTGGTTCGATTGAAATTTTTGCTCTTCTGTTCTATGTCAAATCTACTGCATCCATTCCCTATTCCATTTTGTTTATGATATTTTTTTAATGCGAAGATGAGAAGAAATTCTTATCAGAATGCAGCAAATTTTGAAAGAAACATTTTCGTTGCCCTAAGATTTGGAACGAATTTGATTCATCTCTTTGTAAATTATGAAACATTTGTTGTGCAATGAAATGCTTGTGAAAATCTTTTTTAATTGTTAATGAGATTTGTGGACAGTATGTGGTGATTGTTTTCTGCATAAAAAGGTAGATTTCCAAAACATTGCTGAATCATATTAGGTCATGATATATTAGATATACCACACTTCTTTAAATACGACTGGAATATGTGTCATATTGTAACCAATATGGAAAATAGGATATCTCAAGTATCAATCTTTATGTTATACTTGTTCAATTTTATACTGGTTTAAAATTGATTTCTGAAAGAAAATTGGGTTGTATTTGGTATGACCCAATTTTCGGTATTGTATGAAATATATTTCATATCTCTTTGATATCAAAATGCTTACTGAATCAATACTTGAAACACATCAGACTGAACTGAAACTAATTTGAAAATACTGAAAGATTATTTAAAAAATATATATTTGAAAGATACATAGAATGTATATGAAAACCTAGAAATTATGTACGTTTTGGAGATATTTCATAAAACCTACAGACTAACATTTTTTAAAAAAATGTTGGAAACCATGACTTTATGAAATCTATTCCTTCTTATGCCGAAAGCGGATTCCGCAGGTTCTTGACAAATCTAATTAACAGATCAAATTGATTTCCCAGTCATTTCATTGCAGAACAAATGTTTCATAATCTGGCATGTGACAACAACTCTTATCCTATTAATCATGTACTAAATTTGAAACATTTCGTGAACTTACTTTCAAGCAGATTTGATATTTTTAAAAAAATGCAAACTAAACCTGTTTAAAATTATTACAAACCATGACTTACTTAGTATCATAATTTCATTACAAAGCAGTGTCGGACAATTCGAAAATGTATGTGAAAGGTTAATGAGAAGTATGGATATGGAGGTTTAGAAATTTCCTCAATATAAAGGGAAACCCAACAAACAGAGCCATGAGAAATTCGCGTTGACATGAAATTGTGTTGAAAATTTGTGACTAATAACTGAAAACATTAACAAAATTGGTGCTATTTTGAATAATATATGAATTGATACATTTGCTAAAGATATTTGTTTGAAATATTTCAAAACTTTTGTGAAATTTGTCCTATTATTTATTTATTAGGAATTTTTTTGGTACTTTGAAACCATTGCAATATTTAAAATATGGGAATGGACAAGTCACAGGCTATTCCAAACAGGGATAGATGTAAAATAAGTGAAGAGAGAGGTGAGCCGGATCGATGGGAATAAGTGAAGAGAGAGATGAGCGGGATCGATATAGGAATAATTGAGGAGGGAAGGGCAGGGAACCACGTTCAGGTTGGTGGTCCCAGGTGATGTGATAGGGTGATAGATTAAAAAGTACGTACATACATAAATATTGAAACCGGAAAAACATCAATACAACTCAGTGGCTGATGTGGCAGCACGAATCACAACGTGATTTATTGGTGGATGCTTCACCGATAGGCAACGGCACCGGTAGAAAAGACTTTCCTACTAGATATTATTTTTGTAAGGGGACAACTTCGGATATGAGAGGCGATATTCGTCAGACATTCGCGTACATCAAGACCAAAGATGCATTGAGCGTGTATAAGCGTTGGTGACGACTATGATTGGATTAACATTTATAGTTCATAAAAATTCTTGAAAAATTGGTGTTCTTGAAAAACTGGATTGCGTCGGACAAAGACATGATGGTTTGTGGGATGTGGTAGCCTGTAAGTTGCTCAATGTAAACGGCTACTGCCCCAATATTTGGTTGTCACCCTCTACTGAACCGTTAGTTAGTTTTTACTAGTTTCTGAATGTCAACATGTCTTGACTGACTACGTAAAAAGTTATGCCTTATATTAGTGTGCCAGATTGAAATCATATTTTCTGAAAGAGGTTCAGGTTGAAGTTTTCGTTACATTGTTACTGAGTGTGCCAATTGCTATACAGCAGCCAGATTCACCTGTACATTCTCCAATTGCGAAAGAAAACCCGGGCAGGTCAGCTAGCTCGATGCACAGCTCAAAGAAGAGGGACACTTCTCCGGTTAGGCATGATGGACTGTCATGCACCGTGAACTACAGCAACCATTTGTCAAGAAAGGCTGGACTACAGGGCTGGCAGAGGAAGCGTCGCGATTCACTAGGCTATCTCCTAGAACTCGTCTCCGTTGCAGCTGACGTTAGCTGCAATTCGTCCCTGTCGGCTTCTCCATGCTTCCTCGACGGGCATCCGACGACGTCGCCGGAGCCGTCCGGCGACCCAGGCGCGTGGTTGCCGCTGGCTTTGAGCTGGTCGTCGAACATCTTCTGCAGCCTCCTGCCCTGCTCCTCGATCCTCACCTGCAGTCTCCGCTGTGTCTGCAGAGAAAAGCACACCAAAATGAACAGAACCGTGCGACCAGCAAACTGCAAATGAAGATCACTCGACCAGTAACACGCCATCGACGTGTCCCTGTCAGGGAGTAGTACCTCGAGCTGCTCGTGGAGGCGGCGCTGGACATCGAGCTGGACGCGGAGTGCTTCCGCGATGTGCATCCCACTGCCAAGAGGAAAATATGGGCATCATCACCAACACTTAGTCCATGCGTGTGCTAATTAGGAGCAGTAACAGTTGGTGGGCATCTTCACCATTCACCAACAATCTTATGCATGGAACATCATGATTAGAAAAGACTGATTAGGATGGTTTGAAAAGCTTACGTACGTTTTAGGTTCCATATTCTGCGTCGTCTCACCCCTCCTCTCGAGCTTTTTCCCTGTGATTCGATTAGACAACAGGATGAATGAATGAGTGAGCAAGTGGGAGTCCCTAGCTAGTTATGTACCCACATGAAATTCAGTAGATGCTTGGTACTTTCATACGATATTTCCGCCAGCAAATAAGAGGATTAATGTAAGTTCGCTTTGGGCGATCAAAACTATGACTAACAAGAGAGATACTACTACACTTTGGTCGATCAAAACTATGACTTACAAGAAATAAATTAACTACCCTTTGGTCGAGTAAGATGTTTTGTACATTTGAACCATGAAAGATGGTCGTGGCATGCACTTCGCCGTGCGGCATTTCGTTTGACAAAGAAGATGATTAAGTTAACCTTGAGACTTTTTTAAAAAAAAATTACTAGGGTTACTGCAAATAGTAGCCGAACATTGGATGGTACACCTCCCCCCCCCACCCCAAAGTTAAATACATCAAAGGCTGAGATCAATTTGTACCCCTTCGTAACTTAATCACAAAGGGGTGTGCAACGATCTCAGCCCTTGGTGTGTTTAAGTTTCTTTTTGTGGGGTGGGGTGGGGTGGGGTGGGGTGGGGGTTATACCGAAGCAGGCCTCTTAAGTGATTCATGTCTTCAGCAGGGTGATGCCAGCGAGGAATTCACTGCCTTGGAGATATGCTTGCAAGAGTGGCGCCATAGAAAAGCCCCCACCCCTCCCCCCTCGCTTGATGGATGATGCTCGTTTTTTGACTCACCCTCTCGGTTTGGGTCACCTTGTCGCTTTGGTGTTGCCCTTCCTTTTGTTTACGTGTTCTTACCAAGGCTTCCATTGCATTGTTCAAGTGTAAGGGGCTATATTTGCGGTGTGTTGCTACAGTTCCATGGGCTGCCTATGATGGCATTGTGTTTTCTTGCTTTGGGAGCACTATCAATTTTCTCACCATTTTCGTAATTAACTACGCAATTTCTTACTTTGTGACCTCATGAGGCACGATCATAGCCGACCATTGGATAGGGAATTACAAGAGGTGGTTAGATGAGGTAATCCTATCAGCAAGCACCATCGGTTGGATTGGTGTAGCGTGCAAGTTGAGGGGAGGGATCATACCAGTTGAAGCATCACAACAGGTTTGGATGCACCTAGTGAGAGTCCTCAGGTTTGATTCAAAAGAAGCGTGTGGACCCAACTCATGCATTTTGTGCATGCAAATGAACAAGGAAGGTTCAGTCCTATGATGTGTGGTGACTCAAAACCATGTTTAAAATAGCGTGCTATTTCTTTTAGAGTGATCATTCTTAATACGTTATACACGCTATGTTTAAAAATAGCATTTTGAAATTTTAGTCAAAATAAAAGATTTCGGTAAAAATAAAGTACATAGTGAAACATATAGATGTTTTAGCATGATTAGTTATGTTTAACAATTAAGATTTACATATTCGCTTACTCAAGATCTTCATCATATGATTGCTTACTCCACACCAGGACAATGAAAAAATAACATGCTATATTTAAAATAGCGTTGATGCTATGATGTTTTAGCGTGATATAGCATGCTATTTTATAAATATCTCCATAGCGAGCAAAGTTGTGAAACTTTAGCGTCAATACTCAAAATACGCTATAGCACGCTATATAGCAGGAAATAGCCGCTATATAGCGGGAAATAGCACGCTATATAGCGGGAAATAGCTCGCTATATAGCGGGAAATAGCTCGCTATTTTTTTTCTTGCTCAAAACCCAATATAGTCACGCGGGGTCAGACTAAAGGTGGAGATAGATTCGATCTATCTAAAACTAGAATATGTTTAGGATGGTGCTTGAAGTCCTACTCTGGTACAACTTTCGGTCGCTGGAGGGTCAGCACAATGCGGCCTTAAAAAGAAGGACTAGGAAAGGTAATGGATCAAGAAACTCACGAGTTGTGTTATCCCAAATGTCGAGCACGAGTTCCAGAAGCAAGGCGGTGCACATGATGAGACTTTGTTGAACCAAAGGAGAATCTTGGGTTGGCTCAAGACTTTGCTGAACCAAAGGAGAATCACATGTTGGTTTGATCGCTCTGACCTAAGCGATCAGATCGGCATCAACTATTTATAAGAGAGAAGCGGGCAGACACACATGTCTAGATCAACTAAGTTTGAGGTGACAAAGTTTGATGGAAAGTTGATGTTGTGGATACTGTTAATATGGATGCAGAAGATTGGGATGGGATGGGATGAAAATCAAGACATCCAAGATCAGAGAGCTCCTATTTCAAAATTTGATCAGTGCTTATATCATGTGATGGACATGGAGTCACCAAACCAAAATATGGACCAAGTTGGAAGTGTCGTTCCTAAAGAAGCTGCTCCCAATAAGTTTCATATGAAATAGGAGCTTTATGGCATAAAGAAGTACGAGATGGGGGACCTTACTAATCACATCAATTCCCTTTACCGGGTGCTCGAATCTAGCTCACATAGTGGTAAAGGTGGAAGACGAGAGATGACCTTACTCTTTACTTAGTTGTCTAAGTCCTAAGCGTTTGATTGTTAGTCCCACATATGGAAAGAACAACATCACTACAAGTGAGCTTACAACACAGTTATCTTATGATTATAAAAGGACGAGAAGTGTTGGTGTTGGTGCAAGTGAAGGTCTGGGGCTAACAATAAGAAACAATCATATCGTTAAATATGCCAATTCGATGAGAAAGGGAAAAAAGGGCCTCAATACTTTCATTATAAGTAGTGGTTCATATAAGGAAGAGGTGCCCAATGTGGAATAAGACTAATGGAACAGCCAATATGATTTTTGAACTTTACACTTGATTGTGATGGTGAACTTGTCTATGGGCATGGTCAAGACATGGAAGAATCCTAGTAGGACAGGGTGGCCCATGAATGGTTGTGTCGGCAGATACACACTAGTAGAGATATGCTTAGAGGGGTCACATTATTAGTGGTGCACTACCTCAGTACAATGCCACCAATATTATTTCCGGTGTGCTAAAATGTGTGCCGCCACTATTAACAGTCTAATACTAGCGCGGTGACAAAATCGTAATGCCACAAATATCTTGAGATGAGGCCGTGGGAGGGAGAGAAACAGAGCCTCCTGCTCTCCCCGATCGAACGGCGGCGCTTGGCCCCACATGTTGCCAAGCCGCTAAGCGTGTACCGCTTCGCTTAGGATGGGCCGAACTATCTTCTCATCCTAGTGACAGCGAGCCTAGGACCTGAAGGGTGCCACGCCGAGAGCCTAGCAGGCCGATGTCTTGCCTGCGGCCCCTTTTCGCTCCAATCAGGTCTAAAGCGCCAATTTAGGCTAGAGATTCAAATAATGTCTATTTTTGTTTTTCCTGCCTATGAGCGTGTCTCTACTAATTTTTTTACAGCATGAACCACTATAATGGAGCCGTTTGGCCTTTACCCTACGTTCGACTACTATTGCAAGACATCCTCTGGAAGGTAAAGCTCGTGTATCACTAAAGGAAACATCAACTCCACCCTACGGATAGCACAGTGTGAGAAAAAGAAAATCATATCTTTGGCAAGCAACTCGTCAAGGGAGGATCCGCAACTTTTTTGACCTGCAATTGCACTTGTGCACCTACAGATCAAGGGGGCTACTATTGTAAGAGTTAAAATAGGATACCCTCACGGTCTCCTCCTCTACAAATTCGCTATATACAGAACACCGAAGAATTAGAGTTGCATCCAAAGAAATGACAAGCATAGAAGAACAAGGCAAGATAATACCAAATAAAGGAAGAAGAGAGAGAAGCCCAAGCATAGAAGGAGCAACCCATTAAGCCCCTTTAAGTCCACTCTCCACTTGGGCTCAAGGCATGAGCCTCAGAAGACAAGAATACTCTTGTTTTCCCCTCACTTGGGGCCTTTTTAGACATTTTCCTAGGAAAGACTACTTTGCCCTTGTTTTCCCTCCCCACCAAGGGTGTTGGTGGTCTTTTGGGAAAAGCTCTAGGCCTATATAAAGATCCCTATGGGTCATGTGTAACTCATCTCTCCAAGAAAGCTAGAGTCCTCTCTCACATGGGAGGCCTACTTCTAAGCTGATCCTTTCGGGCTTTGAGCCCGAGCGTGATACCGCACATGGGATCCCTCCAACTTCTTAGCTCCCGAAAGTATTATCCAGCGGAACTGCGACACACCATGCCATGTCGCCAAGTTGTTTCTCGGAACGCTTGAAGTTTACTCAACAAGACTAAGCTTATCTTCCTCGCGAATAGAACTTGAACCTAGTTTTAAAAAAAATCTATGTCACTTGTGTTAGCGTCTGATGCCCAGCAATGCGACCGTCAGACACCCTTATTTTTGTCAATCAATAACACATATATTCATAGCAACAAATAGTACATGGTACAGATACACAAGCTGACTTTAACCATTACAAAATAAAGTCCAAAAGAAACTAGCAAATCTTCGAGGTCTTCAAACTCTTTCTTCTTCCATGATACAATCTTATAGTTTCTTGGAGGTAGCCAAAGATAAATACAAAACTACAGACCTGGAAATACCAACGAAGGTTCTCCCATAATTTTAATTTGAGCCGCAATACCAAGTCTACGTGCATGTCCGCAACCATTGTGGTAGTCAATCATCATTGGCAAGAGTACCAACACCATTACGCCTGGGAAAAGCAACATAACGGCCTGGTCAACATCGGTGGAGAGCCGAGAGTACGAATCACCATTGTCGAAGATGTACCAGTCGGGACAAATATTGCGAGGACAAACATCCTCGTGGTAACCATAAGAAAAGATCTAAGATCGATCCGGCAAAGCAAGATCAGAAGGCCCATATCTAGATAACTTTAATCTTTTATCATCATCATTGACACCGGGAGAAAGATCTCATTGTCGAAAGATGGGCCAAAGATCGATTATTGTAGATGATGTCGTCTCCACTGATATGAGGGCCAAAGAAGACGACTATCGAAAATCTTAACCTAATCTATTATAAAAAACTACTATTATGAAAACCTCCATGCATAGATTAGGTTTTCCACCCCTCCTGACATCGGCGAGTCCGGCCGAAGTAGGGGAAACCAATCTATGATGGAGTACGAGGTGGAGGCGACGGCTTTCTCATGGATGGCGGCTTGGAGGCTGACGTAGCGATAAATAAAAGAGGGCGCAGAGGTTAGTGTTGATGAGTGCTACTGGAGAGGTTGTTGATGCGCGTTTTCTCCGCAAAGGAGAGGAGATGCGTTTGATGGTAGATGTTGAATTCCCATGTCATACAGCGAAAATTCGAAATAGGTTGGATCCGAATCATCTCATGATGGCTTTGATGCCTCAGATTGGGATGATTCAATCGATTGCGAACTGGTGGCTCTACCGATCGCCGGCGGATGCAGCTACTCTAAAGACGATGGAGAATCGAGTAGAAATTCAGTTTCAGAACAGAGGTGTTAACGGTTTGATAGAGGAAGCTGGTGCTGGGCTGGCCCAGCCCGATAAGGGAGGGGATAAAATGGGGATGGAACCGGCTCGTGTCGCACTCCAAACCCTAATCCACCCCAAAATACCAGCAGTAGCGGCGGCGGAGCGACATTCGTACAAGGAGGTTCTCCTGACGCCGGTGAGGGAGGTTATCATTGGGAAGAAGAAGAAGCGGTGGAAAACTAGACACAAGATGGCGCATAGGAGTCAAGAGAGAGCTGGTGAAGAGAGGTACATGCACGATGACCGAGCAGATCGAGAGAGGAACTGGGATACTCGTCGAGATGCTGCTGGAGGAGGGATGTCCAGAGGTATCATAAATCCCTCGAGAACTTCTCCTCCACCTCCGTTTCCAAGGCAGCCGATGCAGTGGCAGCGCAAATCTTCTTCATCAACAACTCAGAGCTCGGGCCAATCATCTGCGCCAAAGGTAACACCACCAAATTCTTCTTCTCAAGGTGTTCCCAAGCCAGTCACAACTACAAACAAGACTGTGGTATGTTACAAGTGTGATGCTGAAGGACATAATTCCAAGGAGTGTTCTCTCAAAGTCACCTGTCTGGTGTGTGAGAAGGATACTCATAAAACAAGAAGGTGTGTTTGGCCAAATCAGCCCAAACCAGTAATGCCGGCTATTGGCCTGGCTAATCCTGATTTGGGTTTTTTCTCTGCTCAGCAAGTCAGAACAGAGAAAAAGAATACTAAAGAGTCTGCCCTTGGTTTAATCCAATTGGTGAGTGGCTATCTGACTGCTACTACTTTGTATGGTGGTTTAATTGAGCAGTTTCAGTGGCAATGGACTTGGAAAGTGGTTGAGAAGGGGAAAGATTTTGTGGTGCAATTTCCAAGTGTGGAGAAATTAAAAATGATGATGGAATTTGATGAGTTCAAATTGAAAGGTACTGGTGCTTATATCAAGGTGTCCTCAGTTTCCAAGAAGGTTGTACCAGTTGGCAGGCTTTACTCAGTTTGGGCTAGGGCAGAAGGAGTTCCAGATGAAGTTAAACACTACAAAGGAATTTGTGAAGTAGGGTCTTTGATTGGAGCAGTAGATGATGTGGATATGCAGATATTGGCAGATTTAGGTGTGGTGAGGTTCCAGGTTGATGTGAGAAGCATCAAGAAATTTCCTATGGTGAAGCAATTTGCTGTTAAACCTTGGATGTATAACATCACATTTTCCATTGAAAGAATTCTTGATGAGGGTACTTTGGATGAGGTGGAGCCTGTGGCAAATGAGGTTCAGAAACCCAGTGATATAGTGCAAATGGTGGATGAAGAAGAGCAGGCTAGGGCAGCCAAAAAACTCACGGCCTCAGCTGATGAGACTAAAAATAGCAACAGAAATGCTGATACAGGGGATAGTGAGAAGAAAAAGGAGGAGGAAATGGTGGTTGATAATGAGAGCCAAACTCAGGAAACTGGAGAGAAGCTGACAGAGGAAAAGGAAGTGATCAATAATAAAGTGGCAGTTGATATGATGCAGAAGGTGACAATTGAAGCAGAAAAGGAAGAAGAAGAAAGGGAAGAAGAGCTTGTTGACTTTGAGGACAGCCAGGATAAGCTGGGAGATCAGGAGGAAGATGATGTTCTTGAGTCACAGGAGTCATTTATGACAAAAGTTAACAAAATTACTGCTGTTTCCAAGACAAGTGAGGAGCTGATTGCTGTCAAGATGGAGCATTAGAAAACCAAGAACAAAGCTACAATGGAGGAGCCCAGGAGATGCTCAAGATTGAAAGAACAGGAAGATGCTGATAGGACTGAGTTGGCAATGAAGAGGACAGCAAAGAAAAACAAAATTCTAGGTAATGATACTACTCTGACTGACTGAATTCTTCTGATGAAGTTCTTCTTGATATGAATAGTAAACTAGGAGTAGTTTCTAGTAAAGGAGGGGAAGATTATTCCATTGTTTCTGTTATTAAAAACCTTGAGAACACTAGGAGAATTATTTATGATGAGAGTATGAAAAACAAGGAGCTAGTACCACCAACAAATCTTGATATGTTTACTCAAGTAATAGAAATGGTTGATGATATGGATGATGATAGTAATGATGAGCTGGAGATGCATACTAGTCCTAGTAGGACTCAGTTAAGCAAACCAGTTAATAAAATTGTTAAACTGTGCTCCCCTATTTTCAGGGTTGAGCTGGTTAAAAAGAAAAGGGGTAGACCCCCAAAGGTTAATCAATGACAGGGTGCTTTGTTAATATCAGGGGAATGGAACACCCTGACAAACAAAGGTTTGTGAGAGAAACAATTAGGGAAGAGGGAGTTTGTTTTATTGGTCTGTGTGAGACCATAAAAAGCAACTTTACTCCTAATTGGCTTAAAAAAATATCTGGTAATAGAAATTTTGTTTGGGAAAATATACCTCCAGTTGGAAGATCTGGTGGGTTATTAGTAGGTGTGGATTCTGATTTGCATGAGGTGTTAGAAACTGAAACTAGCAAACATTTTATGAGGATGCAGCTGCCTGACAAAGTTTCTAGACTATGCTAGCATCTGGTAGTTGTTTATGGTCCAGCTCAGGTGGAACATAAGGATGATTTCCTGGCAGAATTTGCACAGTTGTGTAATAAATGCATAGGAGCTGCTGTTATAGGTGGTGATTTTAATATCATCAGGAAAACATCTGAGAAAAACAAACCATGTATATTACCCAGGTGGAGTCACATCTTTAATTCCATCATTGAGGTGAATGGATTGAAAGAGATTAAACTTTTGGGCAGACAATATACTTGGGCGAATAATTTACCTGATCCAACTTTTGAGAAACTAGACAGAGTTCTAGTTACTACTGAGTGGGATCAATCTTTTCCTTTGGCAGTGGTTACAGGTATGAATAGGGATATTTTAGATCATGTACCACTGTTGCTAAAGTATGGAGCTACACCTCCTCACAGTAATTCATTTCGATATGAAAATTGCTGGATGGAGAGAGAAGGGTTTGAGGAGATTGTAAAGGAAAGCTGGACTGCCAATACGTATCATAAATTTGATATTGATAAGTGGCAGGAAAAAATCAGAAGACATATTAAAGGCTGGCATATAAATGTGGAAGGGGCTTATAGAAAAGAGAAGAAAATGCTGTTAGATAAGATGGATATCTTGGATAAGAAGGAGGAGCACACTCCACTTAGTGTGCAGGAGAAGGAGATGCAAATTGATATGCACAAAAGAATTAAGAAGCTTTTGAGAGATGAAGAAATAAAGTGGAGACAGAGAGCAAAGGAAAAGTACTTGAAAGAGGGAGATGGCAACACAAAATATTTTCACCTGAAGGCTAGTGGCAGGAAGAAAAAAAATCACATTTCAGTGCTTCATCATAATGGAGAGGAGATTTTGGGGGAGACTGGGCTAATTAAGCATGTAACAGATTTTTACAAAAAGCTTTTTGGCCCTTCTCCTGTTACCTCTCTGAGAATGGATGGGGTAATTTGCAATCAACTGAGTGAAGAAGATAGACAGAATTTGATTAAACCTTTTTCTCTAGAGGAGATCAAGGAAATTATTGATGATCTGAAACATGATAAAGCAGCTGGACCTGATGGGTTCCCAGCTGAGTTCTATCAGAAATTTTGGGACTGCATCAAACATGATTTGAAGGAAATGTTGGATAAATTTCATTCTGGTCAGTTGAATATAGAGAGATTAAACCATGGGGTCATTTCTCTCATTCCAAAGGTTCTAGATGCAGATGTGATTCAGAAATTTAGACCAATCTATCTGCTAAATGTTAGTTATAAAATACTAACGAAAATTTTGGCAGTCAGGTTGGGGTTAATAATTCATAAGGTAATTGCTGATACTCAGACAGCTTTTATCAGAGATAGATTCATTATGGAAGGGATTGTGATACTTCATGAAACAATTCATGAGATTCATCATAAGAAAATGTCGGGTGTACTTTTCAAAATAGATTTTGAGAAGGCATATGACAAAGTAAATTGGGCTTTTCTTTACCAGATGATGCAATTGAAAGGTTTTGGAGATACATTCTATGATTGGGTAATGAAAGTGGTCAAAGGAGGAAGAGTGGCGATTAGAGTTAATAATGAAATTGGACCATATTTCCCTACTTTTGCTGGTGTCAGGCAGGGGGATCCTTTATGTCCACTTCTATTTGATGTGGTTGGAGATGGACTTGCTTTACTAATGAAGAAAGGGCAAGAGGAGGGATTGGTCAAAGGTCTGGTTCCACACTTAATAGATGGAGGCATATCTATTCTCCAATATGCAGATGATACCATCTTATTGTTGGAAGATGATTTAAAAAATGCAAGAAATGTGAAATATATATTGTGCCTTTTTGAGCAAATCTCAGGCCTTAAGATTAATTTTCACAAAAGTGAAATATTCTGTCTGGGGAATGCTAAAGAAAGAGCACAAAGGTATAGTGAGATTTTCACTTGTCCTACTGCTGAGCTGCCCATGAAATATTTGGGTATGCCTGTAGATGAGAAAAAACTTGTTGTGTCTCAATGGATACCAGTTGAGGAGAAGTTTGCTAAAAAATTTGCTGGCTGGAAAGGTAATATGCTTTCAATAGGAGATAGAGTTACTTTGGTGAATGTATGCCTGACTATTATATGCCTATATATGCTTTCCTTTCTAGAAGCTCCAAAAGGCTTTATACATAGAGCAGATATTCACAGGAAAAGGATGGTTTGGTAGGAGATTGATGGTAAGAAGAGGTATCATTTAGTTAACTGGCATACTGTTTGTCTACCCAAAGACTGTGGTGTATTAGGTGTGTTGGATTTAACTACAATGAATAAGAGCTTGTTATGCAAATGGTTGTGGAAACTTGAGAATACAAAAGGGACTTGGCAAACAATGTTGAGTAGAAAGTACTTGGCTAATCAGGTTTTGTCTCAGGCTAAAATGGGGCCTGGGTGCTCTCATTTCTGGCAAAGTTTGCTTTCTGTGAATGAAATCTTTCAGCAATTCAGTGAGAGAGTGATGGTAAATGGAGAGAAGACTCTTTTCTGGGAAGACAACTGGGTGAATAATGCACCACTTGCAGTGCAATTTCCCACATTATATCAGTTGTCTTTCCAAAAAGGTTTCACTGTGAAGAATTTAAAACAGCAAGGTTGGGACATGATTCAGTTTAGGAAAACTCTACTTGGAGATACCTTGCAACAGTGGCATACTTTGAAAAATATGGTGGATGAAATCCAGCTGACTGAAGGTAAAGACAAGGTAAAGTGGAAAATTGGAACTTCTGGTCAATTTAGAGTTAAAGACCTGTATCTGCAAATGAGAGCTGAGGGGAGTTTCCCCCAAAAGTTCATGTGGAAAACAAAAATCCCCATGAAAGTCAGAATTTTCCTTTGGCTAATGATAAAGTGTAGTGTGTTAACAAAAGATAACCTGTAGAGGAGAGGTTGGACTGGAGATCCACACTGTCATTTTTGTAGAAAAAATGAAAGTATTGATCACCTCTTATTCACTTGTGCTTTGGCCAAGCTGATATGGAGGTGATTATGTGTGTTTTCAGCTAGTGAGGCCTCCGGAAAATACCTCAGACTTGTTTGGGAATTGGATAAAATCCTTTCCCAAAGATCAGAGGCATCTGGTCATGTGTGGAGCCTCAGCTGTTTGCTGGGTGCTCTAGAAAACGAGAAACGATGTGTGCTTCAACCGAGCTACTGTTAGTGACCCGGCAAATGTGGTTTACAGGCTCTGTAATATTCTTAACAGCTGGGCATTGTTGAAGAAAAACCAAGATCAAGGAAGAGTTGATGAGGGCGTGTTGAAGCTAAAGATGGTGATTCGTGAAGCCTACGCCAAGACGCATGGATGGGCGCCGACTGTGGCAAGAATCTGCTGATGCTCGTCAACATTCGCTTCATTTACTGTTTCCCTGTGTTGTGTTGGTCTGTAAACCTAAGGCTGCCGTGGTTGCATTTCAAAAACTATGCTCTGTGTGTGTGTTGGAGTACTTTGGACTGGTCTTGGTGCCGTGTCGAAAAGCTCCCTTTAATGCTGTAGGTAGTATCCTAGGTTATTTTGGGAGTTTTTTGTTTTGCATTTCTAGTTTGTAATAAGTTGTGGCGGTTTCTTTACTGGAAATTGACGGGGGAGCCCGTTGGCTCCAAAAAAAACAAGAACAACAGAAACCGCAGATTGAAAAGGTTCCATGTTACAATGATCGGAGGGCTCAGAACTCACACTTAAGTGAGATCCGACGGCTCTGGAGATAAATCATTGGTCGATGATTTTGACCTGCCGACACCCAGTACGGGCCTTACAAAAAACAAGCCAGGCACTTGCAACTCTGATGATGAAATTTAGCAAGTGAGAGTTGGCCGTTCAGTCGTGTGGTGTGGGTCCTGCAGGCAGCGTCCGACTCGACCGAGAGCCCGGACAGCTCCGGTCTTCCTATCGTATGCATCGATTGCCATCATACATCGTGAACTACAGAGACCATTTGTCAAATAATGCTGGACTAGAAGGCTGGCATCAGAGGCGTCGCGATTCACTAGGCTAGAACTCGTTGCCGTCGTAGCAGCCGCTAGCGCCGGACAGCAGCTGCACTTGGTCCTCTTCCTCGTCGTCGTCGATGACGATGTCGACGAACACAGGTCCGTCCTGCTCGGCGGTCGCTGACGGGACGCCGCCGGAGCTGTCCAGGTCCGTCGACGGCGAGCAGCTGGCCACGTTCCTGCTGGCCTTGAGCTGGTTCTCGAACATCTGCTGCAGCTTCTTCCCCTGCTCCTCGATCCTCACCTGCAGTCTCCGCTGTATCTGCAGATACAGTCATGTTACACAAACACTATAGTCCTGAACAGGTGTCACCGGCATGTAGATAGATAGTACCTCTAGCTGCTCGTGGAGGCGGCGCTGGACGTCGAGCTGGACGCGGAGTGCTTCCGTGATGTGCATCCCACTGCTATTAGTTATTCCATGCCAATCAGTACCAATAGTAGTAATATGGAAGACACATCACGAGCACATGCTATGTGTTCCTTGTAAGACGTGAGGAGCGAAAAGAAAGGTGATTAGAAAGGTACGTTTTCGGTTGCAGATCCTGCGTCGTGTCGCCTCTCTTCTCGTGTTGTTTCCCTGCGAATCGATCGACAACAGTTCGAATTAGGAATGAGCACATGTGTCACTGCCCGGTAGGATGCATGGAGCCATGGACAGCAAGGGCAAAAATGGAGCCGAAGCAAGGCTAGTTGCTGAATATTACTCTATATGTTAGAACTCTGAATTATGACAGCTGAAGTGACAAGGGTGTGCATGAAATTGAAATTCGATAGTACTCCCTTCGTTTAGAAATATAAGATGTTTTAGCTTTGTGAAGTGAGTGAAAGATCTTCTTTCACTCACTTCACAAAGCTAAAACATCTTATATTTCTAAACGGAGGGAGTACAAGTTAGTACCTTCCGACGGTGAAGATGGTGGTGGCATGCACTTGGCCGTACGGTATTTCTGGTGACGAAGAAGAACATTAGATTAACATAAAGTCAGAAGAAAAATGTGTGAGAATTGGTCAGAGTTACTGCACCTGAAGATGGCTCTTGATGTGGTAGATGGTGAGCCCGTCCGAATTCATCAGCTTCAGGATCCCCTTCGGCGTCGCCTCTGCAAGACAGGTGCGGTGAGATTTCGAGCGTGGCGACATGAAGAGATCGGATCAACAAGTGAAGAGCAGTACGCACTGTCGGCGCCGCCGAGCTGGTTCACGCACTCCACGAACCGCTCGTGCAGGTCCTGCGTCCACCGGATGCGCGTCTTGCTCGGCGCGGCTGCTGGCACCGCGTTGCTGCTGCTGGTGCCGGCGTGGGACGCCGTCGCCGGCGCGCTCACTAGGCTCCTGGCGGATAGGTGGTGATCCATCTGGCTCTGCAAGCTGCTGGTCGGCGATTCCCGCGCCGCCACCTTCGCGAACAGCCCATGATGATGATGATGCGCTCGCTCTTGCTGTCGCTGTGTCGGCGCCGGCAGTGGGAGCTCGGCGGCGTCCAGCCGCTGCGGCCGGACGTAGTACGTCCTCACGGAGGACGACTGGTCCGCCGCGCGGAGCATCAACGGCGGGTCGAGCGGCCGGTACAACTCGCTGTCCGCCGATGAAAGGAACGGTGGCGCCGTCGGCGGGAACATCCCGAGAGGAGCGCAGTCGAACTGTGCCATGCCGAGCAGGTTCTCGGCGGCGTAGAAGGCCGCCGTGCTGGAGCCGACGCAGCTCTGCGGTAACGCCGGTCTCGGTGACGGCGCCGGTGTGTACTCCACCCGCGGCCAGCCGGCGTCGCTCTGCTGCTGATGAGCCGTATAACTCGCGAAACCCTGGTAGAACGGCGACGAGAGCCTGGTGTAGGATGCAGGAGCCTGCGGCGCCGGCGAGGGGTCGCGCAGCGGCATCATCCCGTTGCAGTGGTGGTCGTGCAGCTTAATCTTCTTGGTGTTCATCAGTACTTTTCTTCGAGCGTAGTATGTACTTACTGAACAGAGAAACATAAAATTACTAAGAAAAATATCATCATTAACTCATCGATTAATTTCACAACGAGTTTAAGAGCTCAAGATTGCGCAGCACATGTCGAACATTACGCGAGGTCGACCTGAAAAACCGCAAGATGCCTCTGCAAAAAACGAGTTTAAGACGAGATTTGGAGGAGAGGAGAAGGATTAGCGCGCGGCGGCGACCCTTTAATAGCGCGCCGCGAGTGCGAGGCTCGATCGGAATCGATGCACCACCGGTCTAGATTCGCGGAGGCGTGGCACGCAACACGATGGGAATAATTCGGCGATGGGCACACCCAAAACCTCCGAAATCGCCAACACGTACCAGCCGTCGCCGCCGCCGACGACGATCGAGCAATCAGCCGGCGAAAGCAAGCAAGCAAGCAAGCAAGCAGATTCAAGGCAATGCAAGTTGAAAGAAGGAATAGTTTCCTTACCCGTATGGTCAGAGCAGCAGCAGATACTTGCAACTGGAAGGATTATTCACATCATCACAAGCCATGGAAACTTCCTGCAGGTTCACAAGAGTATATTTTTCTCTGTCTCTATATATACATGTGCGTCTAAGTTCACTGTGTATCTGGAGGGAGGATAGGAATTTGGAGGAGAATTGGGAAGGAAGAATGGGTGCAGAGGGTCCTCTTTCTGATCATCCCAAATGGAATATGATCAGCTTCTCAAAGTGGAGGGGTTCCTCATGGGAACAACTGACAAGAATATAAAGATGCAAAAAGATAGATATATAAAACAAAGGAGTAGGGGACAATTGGTCACTTTGGAGCTTTCGCCCTCTCCTCATTCTCCTTGCTGGGGTTGCTAGCTTGGCCCTTATGGTCGCCACCTCACTATCTAGCTCATCCATCTCCAATTGTATACGTTGAATCCTTCTTTGCTAGCTTGTCGTTTGATATCCCAACAAGGGATGAATGGACAGCCTAGATTATGAAACTTTTCTTGGATGTGATGTCTATCTGTGTACCTGTCCGAGACAAGCATGTAAATTACTAAGAACCGTGATGGAAAAGACAAAATTGTCAAAAGATTTTACGGTAAGCTACGTAGTACACTGCGGAATAGCCCAAATAAATTGATATAGATTCCTTTGAGACGGTAATATTGTTTGATTCTTAATTTGGTTTCATTTATTCCAACCATTGTCGAAGAAGGCACCTATTTTGTTTCCTGTTTGGCTCAGTGGCCTTTTTCGAGGAAAAAAACCCGACCGGCATGCAATGTTACTACATACTTGCTCTGTCTACAAATAAGTGTATTTTAGCTTCTGTACTAAATTAAAAAAATACATTTGACCAATTTTATTGAAACATCAACATTTCATGACAAAATATGTGCTAAAAATATAACTTTTTTTAGAGCACACAATCTTTTTGCTTAGACCAAAAATATCATTTTCATGGAAAACTATAAGCCCATTGAAGGCATGCCAATTTAAATGAGCAACTTTTTAGAATTCTTATCACTTTGAAGTAATGATTAAGAATTTAATAGTGTTTATCCCCGGAGCCATTTTGCCTTAATCAATCGTGACACAATTAGATTCCATTGGTTGGATGGTTAGGAGGGTGCTTGTATCCCTAGACCACCATCGTTCAAAATAGGTTTGACGCTCACTAAATCAGACTATTCTTGCAAGTTGCAATAAACATCAATCTCCACGTAGAAACCCAGATTACTATGGTAGCATGTCAAATCATGGATACCTCTCATGATTGATTTTATTCAAAAAGAAACGGCAAAATCCCATGAGATTCAAACAAAGTCCATGCATGTATAAGTTAATAATTTATTTTCTTGAGCATAGGCGTAGATAAGTTAACAAGTCTACCTTTTAACGAAAGAGGGTATATCTTACTAGTATAACAAATCCAGATGTGGAAAACATCAAGTGTAGCCCGGGCTACACTTATGTTTTCCACATCGAGTGTGGACTTTTGTAGCTTGGGCTACATATAGGCCGTTTTTAAAACTTCAGAAAATTTCAATTTTGACATTTTAAAAAATTTTGAAAAAAATATTAGGGTGTAGACAATATTGTGATCTATAAGTTTGTAAATTTTTAGAATGAAATACGTTGTATTTTGGCCTCAGCAAAAATAACAAATCTTGATTTCGTTCTTAGTGAACAGTGATGAACAGTATACTAAGATCTAGATTTTGTCATCTTGTGAGATTTTGTTATTTTCACTGAGGGCAAAATACAACGGATTTCAATCTGAAAATTTACACACTGATTGAATCCAACATTATCTACGTCCATGTATTTTTTCGAAATTTTCTGAAACTTTAAAATTAGAAATTTTAGAGTTTGAAAAAAGAAAAAGAAAACCGGGCTACATGTAGCCCAGGCTACACTCGATCCAGATGTGGCCTATTAAATCTGTCCAATCTTGTTTTTATTTTATTGGGGAATCCATTGGGGTCATGTACCCACGTTGGCCCTTCAAAAAGGATTGATGAGCATTTGGACAACTTACATCTTTGGAATCTCCCTATTACACTCTGATCAACTTTATATTTGAAAGGTGCTTTTCCCCTGGCGTCGCTCCCCCAGGCGACGCCAGGGCCGCAACCCCACGCCGCCGCAGGCTCCCTCCTTCCAGGCCCCCTCGGCGCTCGGCCGCTGCCGCCGCCGGTCTCCTCCGCGGTGGTGGCGCCCCCCCCCCCCCCGCTGCCGAAGGTAGTCGGAGGCCTCTCGTGCTTGAGCTGGTGGTGGCCGGCTCGTGGGTGCGACGTCGGTCCCGTGTGAGGAAGCCGGGTCGGCGGACCCGGGTCAGTGCTGTGGTGGCGGTTGGCCGCCGGCCGCTATGGAGTGGTGGTGGCTGGCCGCCGGCTTTCTGCGAGGGCGGTGGTCGTCCTCTGCGCGGGCGGCTGGGTGGCCTCAGATCTCGGCGCGGCTCCGTCCGCCTGGCCATGGCAGGCGCTCGTGGTGGTGGTCGTCCGCGTGCGGGATCTTTGCTTCCGGCGGCTGCAAGTGGGGGGTGGCGGCTCCTCGAGGTGGTGGGCGCGGGCAGTCTCTACGCGGCGGGCTCTTCCTCGGCCCTTCCCCGGCTGCGCTTCGGCGTCGATGGTGGGTGTGGCGAGGTGCAGCTGGGCGTCGGGTGGTGCAGCACGTGACTGTCCCTCGGCTGGCCTCGTGCTACATCCTGGCGGCGCGGCCGCCATCCCCGATGGAGTCTTTCCCCTTTGCTGCGGGGCTGCTTGGCGGCCTGGAAGGTGGTGCCAGTCGACTGCGGGCCTGGGCTCGCCTGGATCTGCCGTCTCTGGCTGGGCGGTGGTGTGGTCTAGGCCAGATCGAGCGGGATTTGGCCGGAGCAATCTTGCTCCTTTCCGTCCCGGGGTCAGCTTCTCTGTCCCGGGTCGTCTTGGCTGGGGAGTCTGGCTGCCGGTCCCTCTCCTCCAGGCAGTGGGGGCCTCCGTGCGACTTCATCGTCGGTTGGCTCTCAGGTGTGTCTCCGGAGAAATCCGTTTGCTCTAACTCTGGTTGAGCAGACCACGGCGGCGCTGTTTGGTGTCGCAAACCCTTTTGGGGGCGTGGTTAGAGAGACTTTGTCCCTAGTGTGGTGGTTCCGGGCGAAAGCTCAGTGACGACGGCGCCTTTGGCGTCGTTCTTCCTTCTTGAGGGGGTCACATTGGAACTTCATGCTGCTGCTCAATGGGGGTGCATACGGCGGCGAGGCTTTGGCCTCGCGGTGCTGCCATGTCCTTGTTCTGCTCTGCTGTGAAAGCTTGAAGACGGTGCTGGTGTGTCTTGGTGCCGTGAAGCCCCCTGTCTACGCCGGTGGCACTCGGGTGCCGTGGTGTCGTCTCGCTGCGCGTAGCCTTCGACCACCCCCCCCCCCGATGCAGATGGTGTCGCGGCGTTGGGTGGTCTCGGCTGTGCGCTTCCGTTAGGCTTCGTTGCTGGTTGCCGTGGCGTCGTCTCGCTGTGCGTGGCCTGTCGACCACACCCCCGATGCAGGTGGTGTCGTGGCGTTGTGTGGTCTTGTCTGTGCACTCCCGTTAGACTCCGTCGTTAGCACGGTGCCCCGGTTTGGACTCGGTTGATCGGGACTTTTGATTACGCCGGCGGTCCTCTCTCTTGTTGTGTGTTGGTGTGTGTTTTTTTGTTTATGCTGTCCTTCAGTTCCCCCTTGTAACTCTGGTTCCCTTGAATCCATCTTGCATTAGGCTGCAAAGCCTTATAGGCAACTGAATACAAATTCAGGTGGGGATTCTTCCCCCCGTTGAAAATTCAAAAAAAAAAGGTCTAAAAGCTGCCATTACGGTCCAGCAATACAAAACTAATCTAACGTTATTGGCATGTAGGAGAAAACGAGAGAAAAAACTCAAATGACATGAATTGATCTGGGGCAAAGACTGTGCATCAACTTGGGGTAGAGATTGTAAAAACAACTTTTCCCGGAAAAGAAATAACTCCATGCTGTCCGTTATATACACTCATCTAATCTGTTCTCTCGCTTTATGAAACATCTTCAGATACAGTCTATCAGTCACTAGCGCCCTGATTAGACACTGCAAACAGTTCCACACTCCACCGGCAAAAAACAAAAAACACATCAAAAATAATTCGGGAAGATTGATCGGCGACAATGTTTATGCGAGTTCAGACGTTGACGTGCCTGAGTCCAACGTGGAAAGTAATAGTGAAAGAAAGAATATCATCCGGATATGTATGTATATAGCCTTTCTGGTTGGTGCCGCAGGAGTGCAAGAGGTAGGAGAAGACATACCAGCTCCTGAAACCCTGAAGAGCCATGGCGGCTCATTGGCTCCCCGAAACCTTGCCTAATTAACTTTAGTCCATTGGATCTGTCGTCGCCACCTCGATCAGTTAAACAACGGGATAAACTAGTGCCACATGGAGAGACCCTAGGAGCCAAGTGTGTCAAGTGTCGAACCCGGATTAGAGCATGATTATCTTACCGGATTAGGCATGGGATGAGTTCTAAAGTCATGGCATCTTTCGTCGTCATTATCAGTTTGGAGATTAGCTTAACTAATTGGCCTTAATGATTAGTTCGGATTTATAAGCCCTCGAGTTTCTTTGGGTTATACTATATGATGTTGTAAATGACTGGCTTCGTCAGCATCAAACTGACATACAACGTCAGGACGACTTGACGGCGAGCTCCACTCGCGCGCCGGCCGGCCATACCTCTCTGGTCTCCGCCACAACGCCAGCCGATCGGGCAATCATATATACCACTTGGGTCTATAATTTTTGAATGACCTGACTTTTTGTTCATTTAAGGCGACTATTGAAATTTTGTAACGAAACCTAACTACAGGCTTTGCCTTGCTTTCAGCTCTCCCACATGTAAATGTTTGTCATATAGTTTGTCTCGTTGTTACACTCTACATATCATCCTCTTCTTTCGGGCCTCCGCTCTAACCCGGCTACCACTATATTGCTTGCGGCTAGGTGGTCGAAAAGCAAAACAACATACATATGCAGATTTTGGTCTTATCTCGGACCATCCAATATTGCTTTATGATCCGTGCGCTGATTTCTACACGTTTAGAAAGCTCCCTCAATCACAATAATTTTTAATCTGTCAGTCCCGATTATTTTGCACAAAACACCCCCATGCTTTACTTTAACCTGTCATTCACCCCTTACACTTTGTTATCTCTTGTTCCTGTAAAGTTTGCACCGCATCTACTGACTTAGAAGCAAAGTAGAACAGAGCAACGGAACCTAACCAAAATAGACCTAACCAAAATATAGCCGGTCACATGAAAAACAAATGGCTAGATGAACACTTTCCATTTAATTCTGAACAAAAACGTAATTATGTGTACAAAAGTCTGGAGCATTTCTTGAACAATATCTGGACCTTACTCCAGTACATTAATTGGATCACAATATCACATCTGACAGTAGGTTCTGTTTTTGCCATCAAGAAATAAATGCGACTACTAGACTAGGATTAGCATTTTTGATCTGCATGTTTTTCTCCAAGTACCAATTTCACAACACCTATATTCAGGTTTGTGAATAATGTGCCAAGAAAAGATTACAGATTCACCATATTCGCTCTAAAAACACTCCAAGATTAGTGAAACACATGATTATGTTGATTAATTTTGTTTGTTCGTGGTCATTCCGCATCTGGACAAACCAAAAATGGAAAACTACAGCAAATTATATAGTAATGAGGGAAAGTTCCACCAATTAGCAATTAGAGAAAGTTCCACCAATTTTGGATATGTACCAGGAACACATCGGAAGAAACATGAAGAATCCATGGAACTTTGGAGACAGAACGAGTGGAGGTCGGGGTTAAATAATAGCATGAACTTTTTTCCATGGAGAAAAGTTTTTTGGTTTACATTATCGAAACTTGTTTTATGCAACTCGGATAAGAATCCAAAACTTAATTGAATCCAAAGCATTTTAGAATCCAAAAACTTAATGAAATCCAAAACTTAATGAGAGTACATAGGTAGTATACAAATTTGTATTAGAGAAATTTAGTTTTGCATTAGATAGTAGAGAGGTAGTACAAATCTACATTTGTAACATTTTTGCTACAGATGTAGCAAAAACTCCACTTTTTTGTTGGTCCTTCCACCGAAATTCCTGAAAAAAATCTAAGGATTTCATAAACACGTCCAGATCTTGAAGAAACAAAATACTAACCAAAATTAGATCTAAGGGCTTAGGGGAAACGAAAGAATATAAAGTCAAATCAATATTAATGGGGAAAGGTAAGGCCAGATGCATTAGCATCCCTGACCACCCTAATCCACCAGCGCTCCACGACCACGATACAGCCGGCCAGCATGCCGGCTGAGTCCGAGATCATGTAAAAGTTAGACCAATGTGTCAGCTCCACGACCGCGGCCATGAACTGCGCCGCCCAAGGTCCATCATGGGAAGATAGAGGAATCAGTAGGGAGAGAAGAGAGAGACTCGAATGGGCATTATTAAAGTGTACAGGTACACCTTCGGTTCTATAGGAAAGGAAGATGTACAAAGTGCAGGGTGATAGACGCAAAAGAGAAAAACACGAATCTTGAAATAGCCACAACCATTGGATAAGACTAAAACGTCCATACCTGTGTGGAATCGCCGCGTTCATGGGAGGCAATGACGCAGAGCTCATGGTGAGGCTCGGTGTGGACATATGGTGGTCGACCGAGGGAAAGGGTGAGCGGCACGCGAGAATGGCTTGAGTGTGGTGGTATAAGTGGTTGGGCGGCAATTAGGGTAAGGGGCTCGCTTTGGGTGTCAGTCTCCACATTTGCACAAAAGATCACAAAGGTGTCATGCGAATCCTGCAAAAAAATGCACGAATAATATTGCACTCACCTTGCTTAGGACGAGATAATTTCAAGCAAACCATCCACAAGGTGCTATGACTTAATATGTGATACATTTATTTTTATCTGAACACACAACCATTGAAATTCATTAGTTTACTAGGGAAATTAAAATTAATTAGCCTTCTAAAGACAACATTACATATTTGGTACTCACATATCTTTGACACCACATAGATATGTCAAAGCGGGAGCTCCTCTTTATTTTTGTTTATGTAGAGAAAGCGGGAGCTCCTGTATGTAGCTTTACATGACGTGGGCCTCCCGTCACCATAAGAGCTCCTAAGATGGGCTGCATTTGGAATGATCCATTAACATGTGATTTTATTATATATATTAAAATGATATAAATTTGTTTAGTTTTATATTTAATCTTATATTGAACTATATATTGCAAAACAATGTTTACATTTTAAAAATAAATGTTTATATGAGTATGGATATGCGCTCATATGTATCTATACAAATGTTCATACATATAAAATTAAATGCTCATGACTTTGAAAAAATATATATTTGATAAAATATGTTTATACGAGTGTGAAAAATGTACACGATAGCTATATAAACCTTCTCATTTGTATCATATAGAAAAGTAAAAACTATTCATACAGATGTAGAAAAGTGTTAATATATTAAATGTTGAAAAATAATATGGAAAAATAACATAAATTAACGGAAAGGTGATCCAAAAAATGCAAAAAAGAAGGAAAACCAGAAGAAGGTGGAAATCCAGACAGAAAACAGCCACTAAAAACCAAAGAAAACCGAGCATGAGAAAACATGGGCCGGCCAATAAGCTCGTCGCTGGTGCGCGATGCATGCCACTGTTGCGTCGCCCAACGGGCTGAATAGCATTTGCCTGCCGAAGCAGCTGTTGAGCTACCTACCTGTTGCAAAATGTCGCCCACACACTGTCGGGGGGCTCCTAGTCTCCGCCCGTCAGTGCGACCTAGTTAGCTCCGCCCGCGGAACTTTCAGGATAGGCCAGGCCCATTAAGGCCGGAACGATTTCTTACATGATTTTTTTTAGCGTTTTTGCTTGTTCTGCGTTAGTTCCTTCTTCGGCATAGTGTCTTTTTTAAATTCAGAATTCTTGAAATTTTAAATTTGTTAAAATAAAAAATTTGTTCAAATTTAAAAAAAATCAAATCTAAAATTTATTTAAATCCAAAAAATTCAAATTTAAAATTTGTTCAAATCCGAAAGTTGTTCAAACATAAAAATGTTCAAAAGTTAAAATTGTTCAAACCTAAAAATGTTCAAAAGTAAAAATTGTTCAAATCTAAAAAGTTCAAAAGTAAAAATTGTTCAAACATAAAAATATTCAAAAGTAAAAATTGTTCAAATGTAAAAATGTTCAAATTTTAAAAATAATCAAATACAAAATTTCAATATTTTTTTTTTGAAAAACAAATGATATAAAATATAAAACAAAAAATCAGAAGAAAACCAGCTGAACCAAAATCCTGAGAAGAAACCTGAAAGAAAAAAATTACAGAAATCAAAAGAAAACCGGACTAAAAAATAAAAAAAACAGCTACAGTCGCGCTAACGGGCCGGCCCAACACCACGCCGCGCACGCGGGCGGAGCGAGGCTCTGTTCCGCTAACGGGCGAATCATAGGGTTAGCCCACCGGGCCGTGAAGATCCACGGGCCGCCGTAGGCGTGGAATGGACGCTCAAGCGGCCCATGTTCTAGATGTATTTCTCGTCCTTTCGTCGCCAATCATGGCCGCCCAAAGCTCGCCGGGCACGAGCGTGTGCCGCGCGCGCCGGCGACGCAACCACCAACGACCTTTAGGCATCATTCGCCGATCATACGAGATCGCGGCAGCCGATTCGGTGCACGAAAGTGCGTCTGCGTGTGCATGTGGTGTATCTCCACCGGACGATCGAGAGCCATAGCCCGATCGAAGAATCATTGGTTCACTTCCATGGATGGATGGATGCGCTCACCCTGAACACGCACTACCCCGTTCATCCGCAACTGACCAGCTGTGGCTGCGAACAGTATCCCAACAACTAGATTCCCGCGATCGCGCACACCGGACGCGTGACCGCCCAGGTGCATGCATCAATCAATCAAAGGGATACCGGCGCACACTTCATCGTTTCATCACACCTCTCTCTCTATCTCTTTCTCTGTCATGGCTGTTATCCAGCTGAGCAGCAATGGCAGCACGCAATGGCGCAACAAAAACGCGAGGAAGAAGAGGGGGAGCCAGCTCGGACTGCCCAGTGGAGGCTTTGCGAGCCCGGACTGAAACTGACAAGCTCAAGATGCCACGCAACATTCCGTGGGGGAAGCTGTGTATGACCTTTCTTCTTCTGAATTTGCTGCGCCTAAAACGGGATCCCAGCTTTGTCTCCAGCTGTTCAGCAATTTCTCCAGCTAGACGCACCAGCAGTTTGTTCATATTGCAAGTTTGCAACATTGCAGCTAGCTAGTCAGTGCCGTGCGGCAAGAACGTACGTATACATGATTTGTGTGCATTTGCAAGGTTCTGTTATGTGTATCACAATTTCCAGATAATCCATTAGCTCTGAATCCTGATCGAGCAAGTAGTACACCGTATCACAGCAGTCACGGTGATTCAAAGACTCGATCGGCAGGATAATAGATTAGGTATGCGTACGTCTCAAAGTTCTGTTCCCAAATCAGCAGCAACTTTGCCCAGGTGGCACGGTAAAGGGTTTGTTGTCTTACCTGAATGAGCAGTATTGCTCCTCTGGCTGTGGCACATCATACATTCAAACAAACAAAATGCCATACGCGTTATATGTATGAACGGTCTATAAAAAAAAGAAATCTAGGTTGTCTGCATCACATGATGCACAGAACTTAGAGTTCTCTCTTCCATTATATAGAAAAAATATCAGTGCCAAAGTACATTTCTGTGGATGGAGGTGTGTCATTAGTAAATCAGTTGGAATTATTACAGGAAATTTAACAAGAGGATCTCTATACAAAGATCAGAATTATTCCATTCCCTTAAGCATAAAACATAACCCTCTTCGACATGGTTGACTCACCTTCTTCTTGGTCCCTCCCACTTTTTTCCTATGCCCCTACATGTGCTCCTCATTGTTAGAGACATCGCCGACACATTCACTCGCTCGCCCGATCTGTCATCATACATATTTCACTAGTCGTCTTACCTGTCTGTGTCTGACACTACTATGAACTATCCTATCACCCACTCTACCCAGAAAAGGACACTGGCTCATCCTACCCCCCCCCCCCCCCCACACACACACCAAAATCAACCACCACCACCACCCTCGCCCCCCCCCCCCCCCCCCCTTAACTCTTACCCCGAGGGGCATACTTTTTCTTTTCAGGTACTCCTATCCCGTCCCTTTTCATGGGTTGCTGCTCTTCCTTGGAATCCAGCCTCGTCTAGCCGGTACCGACTACTCCACATTGTGTGGCCTCCACCTCATTTCTCGACGCCTAGAACATGTCTCACGAAGAAAGAAATTCATGTTGCAATTTATCTATTTATCTCCTAATTAACAAAATGTGAAGAAACTAGTATGTGTTGGCAGTTCGGCTGTCACAATTTTTTTGTACTTGTATGATTCTAAATGCTCAAACTATATACTGCCTCCGTCCCAAAATGTAAGGCGCCTAAGCTTAACATATTTTAATTTTGACTAAATTTATACGTAAAAGTATAAACATTCACAGTACCAAATCAATATCAATAGATTCACCAGAAAGTATAGTTTCTCAAAATGTCCATTTGATAATATAGATATTCATGTTTTTGAGTTTTTCGTATGAACTTGATTAAATTTAGAAGATGTTCACTTTTGACTAAAGCTTAGTCGCCTTACATTTTGGGATGGAGGGAGTAGTTCTTATAGATTTAAATTAGAAGTTATTTTTCATTACATGAGAAATATCAACAATTGTAACAAAATTGCCCTCCGACCTACATTACCTTTCACAAATATGAATGTTTCTAGACATAGTTTAGTGCTAGACACGTTTATATTTGCGAAAGATAATATGAGTCGAAGGGAGTAGCAAAGTTGTACGAGTATGTTTTTTAGTCGAAGAAAAAAAAGTTAGAACGGCAGTGAGAGTCACTAATTTCAGCTTGGCATTGGGCTATCCGACAAGCATGACCGTGACACATTTCACCACACGACACGCATGCATGGGCCTTGTGTATATAAACCCGTGGGAGTCGCGCAGGCGAGCTCACTGCCTCCAAGTCCACACCTCCATCGCCATGGCTCCACTGTTCCACGTGGAGGCCCTGCTCCCGAGCTCCATCTCCCCGAAAATCGACTCCATCCTCCACTCCCACATCTACCCTCAGGTCGGCCACGTCTTCCGCGCCGTCGCCAAGTTCAAGGCCCTGCTCATCGACGTCGTCGTCCTCCGCAAGAAGAAGAGGAGCGGCGGATACGGCACCGCCACAGCCGGCCGCTACTTCCGCGGCTCGTCGGCGAAGAAGAGCGGCGCCGGCATGACGAGGGCGAGCAAGATCGCTGGCTTCGTGAAGACCCATTTCACGCATAGCTCCTCCACCCCAGCTCGAGCGATGGATGCGCGCTGCTCGTCGCATTACGGCTGCGAGTACTCGGCGGCGTGGAACGCGGTGGTTCCGGCAGCGGCAGCCGCCGCCGAGGAGGAAGTGGTGGACGTGTGCAACGATACGGCGGAGTGCGGCTACCTGTGTTGGCTGGAGGAGGAGGAGGAGGAAAGGCCGGGGGAAGACGCTGGCGGCAACGGCGACGGAGTGGCGGTGAACGAGATCGACAGGCTGGCGGAGAAGTTCATCGCGCGGTTCCATGCCAAGTTCCTGCTGGAGAAGCAGGAGTCGTACCGGCGGTACCAGGAGATGATTGCTAGGAGCATCTGATCGAAGATGATCCAATTCATGGCAAAAAGCAGTGAGCGATTCATTCATGCAGGGTGTAGGCCCTCGTGTCGCGGCCGGGCCTCGAAATTCAGGCCGACGTGTGTGTGCTTGGGTGGATGATTTTGTTACGGCCGGGTTTGGAGTTTGAATTATGGGTGCCAAAAGGAGACTGGTGTAAAACTTATTCATTTTCAATGGACCGTATAAGGTTGTGAAATAAACTAGTACGTAACCTCGTGCTACCATGGTACAATACAAAGCAAACATTTGTAGTTTGCAAGAGGTTTTGTAATGTGCGCCTAATATATACACCTGAATTGACTTCCTCCATCCTGAACGCTTCGCACCCATCTCGCCCCTCTCGCCCCCCCGAGGGCGACGGGGGTTTGGCCCGGTCGCCGGCCACCGTCTCCTCCCTCTCCCCCTTCCCTCCGTCGCCGCCGCCGGCAGAGGTCGCCGGGCGAAGCCTGGGCGACGCCGGCGGCGGCGGCCTTCCTTTCCCCGCGCCCAGGAGAGCGGGTCGGGGCCCTCCCTCTCCCTGGCGGCGGTGCCCCTCGGGAAGCTACGGGCCGGCGCGGCCGGGTGGAGGTGGTGCTGTGGCGTCGGATCGGCGGGGCGCCATGAACGCGGTGGTGGTCTCCGGCTGCCTCCCTGTAAGGTTTGGGCACCTCGAGCTCCAGATGGGCTCGGGCGGGCCCAGATGGGCTTGGGCGGGCCGGGACGCCTGCGCTCGGCGGCGCCTCCTGGAGGTGGCGGTGACGGCTTGGCCAGTCTCAGGGACGGCGGCGTGGCTCGCGTGTTGCAGCAGAGCTGTGGGTGCTTTACGGGTCCATTTGGGTCCGGCCGGGCCAGTATGGGCCTGGTGTGCTCCTGCCGCTCTGTCCGGTCGACGACCGCCGAGCGGCGGCGGTGGAGGTGGGTTCCTCCCACGCGGCTGTGAGCTACTGTTCCTGTTCCGGCAATGTCGTGTGCCTTCATCTTTCAGGCCGCACGCTATTTTCCACGAAGAGACGGTGATGTGACTACAAGACCGTGGTGGCGCGTGCTGGTGGGCGGCGAAGCTTGGTGGTGGTGCGCCGTTGTGCGAGAGTTTTTTTGTGGGCAGGGGTCGGGAGAAATCCCTATCGGCTTGTCCGACCCGGACACGGGGCCGCCATTGGTGGCACCATTCCTTCCTGAAGGGCGTCTTGGGAAGCCTCGGTCTACTTTACTCTGAGTGCCGGGGGAAACCCTAGGACCAACTGGTCCGGGCAGCAGCGCCGTGTTGATGGTGCTTCCCTTCTTGAAGGGGCTGCTTGGTTCTCGGCGCTTCGGGGCACTTGGAGCGTGGTGGGACAAGTCGGAGGGTGCAGCGGTTGCGAGTCTTCATCACTTAGTCGATTCATCGTTGCTTTCATTTCTTTTCTTTTGGGCATGTTTTTGCTGTTGCCCCAGCATTTTCGTTCGTTCGAACTCTTGTATCGTCGTTGTGTTTGCTATATTAATATAGCGGGGCGAAAGCCTGTTTCGTCATATACACCTGAATTATTAAAAAAATGCCACCGGAGATGTCTATTTTCTCGCCATGCTTGAACACGTCGCCCCAATTCTTTGTCTCGCTGAGCCAACTAGGATTGCATGCCACCGTACATGGAGCCAAAGCGAGTGCTTCCACTAGTAGAAAAAAGGGCTTCCATTCGCCCCCATTAGTCCCCAACCAATTCGATCCGCGGCTAAAAGGTCCATCAGTCCCGGTTCATTTGAAAATATGGGCCAGGGGGCATTAGTCCCGGTTTAAATGGGCCCTTCAGTCCCGATTTCAGCCACCAACCGGGACTAATGCCTTTGGGCCTTTAGTCCCGGCTCGTGGCTCAAACCGGGACTAAAGGACCCTTTAGTCCCGGTTCGTACCACGAGCCGGGACCAATGGCCCGTTCAAACGAACCGCCCTCTTCGCGCCAGTTACGATCGACGACGCTTTGGATCGATCGACATTAACGACGACGCTTCGTATATCGTCGCGCTGATCGGGTACCGCCGGCGACCGTATTGGAACTCGACTGCATTCACATCGCCGGCGTGCTCATCTCCCTCTCTCTACACTATATATAGCACTCATATTTGATCATCTTAAGCACACCATTGCATCTTCTTCTTCCCCAAACATCTCTCCCACATATCACCATACCGCCGGCGCCCTCGAGAGCTCTCTCTCTCTCCCTCCACTCAATGGAGGAGCAATTTTTTCCAAGATCTCGGCTCTACTACACTCGTCATCGAAGAGATGAACTTCACCATCACGGAGACTCTCCGTGCTTCGAGGGTGGAGAAGTGGATCCGCGCCGTCAAGCGACGGTTCCTCGACGACGCACCGATCAAGTGCGTGGGCTTGGATTGTGAGTTCACCACTCACGAGGTCCCGCAGCGTGCCGCCGTCCTTTAACTCTCGATGGCGTCCAAGATATTGATTTTCCAAATTTGTAAGGCCAATGGCGTGCCGCAACTACTCAAGGACTTCTTGAAGGACACCACCATCAAATTTTGTGGTGCGGCTATCAACAATGATCTGCGCATGCTGAGGTCATACGGAATTGTTATTCCGTCTGCGTATGATCTTCAAAAGGTTGTCCCAAACCCCACTAGCAAGCTAACGCCGAGTCTCTATGATTTGGCCAATGCTACTATTGGGACACATCTTGAGAACAAGAAGAGGGACAAGAAGAAGAAGGACAAGAAGAAGTACAAGAAGAAGGGAGAAGAAGAAGAAGATGATGATGAAGAAGATGAACTAATATTTGGTTGTGAAAAAGTTCCATTGAGCTTCAACCAAATATTATATGCCGCTTTAGACGCTCGCCTAGGCTTTGAGATTGCTAGGAGATTCTGGAAGCTAAAAGGCTACAATAGCCATGTTGATCGTCTTAACCTTAATAATTAGGTGGATGATTATGTTTGGAAAAATGTTGGATGAGCTTGCTTGGAAAAATGTACTCCATTCGAGCCATGTTGGATGAGTATGTTTGGAAAAATGTACTCCCTTTGTTTCGGTTAACAAAGTCTATTAATTTTCAAATTTGTGATTTTTCAAGTATTTTGACTTTTTGAATATTTTAATTATTAAAAATTAATAATTAAATTATACATGAAGATTATTTGAAATTCATTGGTGCTTATTATACTTAATCATTGTTTCTTATTTTGTGAATTTATTTGGAATTTAAAAAAGTAATATTATATATTACTAAAGTGTATAGGTTAATAGAATTGGTAGCATACCATTA
The DNA here is from genome assembly GCA_007115705.1 of Dactylis glomerata. NCBI lineage: Eukaryota > Viridiplantae > Streptophyta > Magnoliopsida > Poales > Poaceae > Dactylis > Dactylis glomerata. The sequence goes on along the minus strand of QXEO01001105.1, from coordinate 164,965 downwards.
TCAAGAAGTCGCGAGCGTAGTCTTGGAAGCTAGTAGGGAAGGAATGGAGAAGTTAAGCGTGCTAAGGGTGCAGCAGTGTGAGGATGGGTGACCGACCGGGAAGTGAGGACCACAAGTACTTGTAATTTGATATGAGATATGGAGTGAGAGCCATAAGTATCTAATTTGATACGAGAATAGAGATGATTAGATAATAGAGAAATAAAGAAAATACAGAAAATACAGAAATTCCGAAACAGAAAATACAATTTTATTCCGAATAGACCTTTAGTCCCGGTCCGTGTTACGAACCGGGACCAAAGGTCCTCCAGCCGCATCACATGCCTCGGGCCACGTGGAGGCCCATTGGTCCCGGTTCGTAAGCAACCGGGACTAAAGGCTGAGCCTTTAGTCCCGCTTTGTTAGTCCCGCACTAGTAGGGAAAACCTCATCTGTGGCGCACCAGTATTAGTATTCTGTGGCGCATGGGTGGTGCTTCACAGAATCTTCGCCACAAAAATAGGAATTCTGTGACGCACCAGTACATGCGCCACAGAAATAAGGCATTCTGTGGCGCACCATTCCATATGCGCCACAGAAATAAGGCATTCTGTGGCGCATGAGAGCATGGTGCGCCACAGAATTAGGTGCGCCACTGAATTAAGTTTTAGTGCGCCACAGAAATAGTACAGGTTTTATATAGAACTTGTTCTGTCTGGTGTAGATATACAGGTTTTAACAGATATAATATAGCAGTACACAGATATATCAACAGATATAATATAGCACAATTATATATCTCCATATACAACTCATTTCATATAGAATATTAACAGATTTCATATAGCTCCATGCATATACAACTCATCATACATATATATCTCCATACAACTCATAATCCATGCAAATTAAGTGCATCATCTCAAGATACAAATGAAGTGACACCGGCCGCCGCCTACACTAGGATAAAATAGAGTACCGCTGCGATGATGGTGAGCAAGAGCGAGAGCACAACGAAGGTCTTCATCTTGCTCTTGTTCGACTGGTGCTTCCTCCACTTGGCAACCGCCTCTTGTTGAGTTGGGTACCCTTTGTAGCAGTTGCCGCTGAACTTGTGCACCTGTTTCTTGCAGTCCGCCCACTCCTCGTAGACACCTGGAACCCGCCCCTCGAACACGACGTACCACGTCATCTCTATGGACACAAGGCATATTAGTATATAATGCAATGGAAAGAATTAGAGGGTTCACATGCATACATATTCACAAGAATTAAAGCAAGAAAATAATAATAAACCTAAAAGTCATATAGCATCGGTATCACATAAGTAATCAAGTTCAACGACATCGACTACAATAGTAATTGAAGTCCAACAACGACATTAACCAAGTTTAGTTTACAACACAGTACACACATTGTCCATCGATTCAAAGTAATGGTAGGCACACCGGCCTCTCGATCAACGAAACGTCTTGTTCATGGGCTCCGGGAACGGTTTGTACATGTCCTTCGTCGTCCACGTCCTTCCATCACCCTGCCTATGTAGGCGTTCTTCTATATCCCTCTTACACAACCCTCTGAGTTGGTGTAAGAGCCCCGATCTGTTGCATACATCTTCTACGATAATTTCCGATAGCTTTACTTGGATGCGATGGAAGTCTTCTCTAAGATCAGCATCGCTGATCTCCCCCGTCATTTTTTTGGGGTCTCGCTTACTAGGTGGCAGACGCATCATCTCTGCATCCGCGACAAACCCTTTAAGGTGATGGAGGACATAGAAGGCCTCCTTCATGCTGTCATCTGGCTGCTTGATGCAAGGGAAGTTGATCACGTGTTTGAACCCGTGCTCTTTAGTGTTCGGCCTGATAAATTTCCCCTTCTCGTGGAAGATGCCTCCATTTTTGGAGTAGAAAAGGATAGCTTCATCGAGAACACTCCTTATTCTGTTGTAGTCTTTCTTCGTCGTCGTACTCGACGAGTCGAAATACTGGGCTAGTGACCACTTCGGGCAAAGGACGACGAGTGTGCAGTATGTGTCCCTGCTCAACACATGCAATTTAAATGGAATGTTGGAAAGGATCGGCAATGGAAGAAATATATAAGAAAGCATAAGTTACGACGGCCGCGAGCGAATGTGTACTTACTCGGGAAAGACAGGCAGAAGAATGGTGTTCTTCTCTTTGTTCATGAGCATGAAGCTCTGGAGGTACCACACCGCCGCGGTCCGTGTGCTTGAGCCATCCACCAGCTGGCTATCGCGCATGTAGTAGGGATCCGCTACCGCGACGTTGGGGGGTCTCTCTCTCTTGATCTTCATCTGAAGATTGATCGCGTATAGGCGAACCAAGTTATAGTCGAGCCGTTTCCAGTGAAATAGATTGAAGACGTCCTCGAACGCTATGAAAAAGATATCCGCGGGGTATGCTTGGACGAAGTTCGGGTCTGCTACTGGCACCTTGACCGTGAACACCGGGTAATTTGGATCCTTGTCTTTAAGAAGGAGGGACTCTAGAAATTGAATATTTTGCTGCAAACTGATCATTGGTCCACTTGCGAGGTGTTCGAGGTCCTCAGGCAGTATCAGTTTACCAGCTTCATGAAGCCGAGGCAAGCCACCCGGTGTCCGTGGTACCATGTCGTTGGCCCGCATCTTCTTAGGAAGAGTCTGGCTCGAAGATGCGCCCTTCTTATTTCCTCTCTTCCTTGGCTTCTTCACCTGACCTGCTGGGGGTGCTTCGGGTGCTGGTGGTGCTGATGGTGGGGTTGCTTGGGGTGCTGGTGGTGATGATGGTGGTGCTTTGGGTGCTTGGGTTGCTTGGGGTGCTGGTGGTGCTGATGGTGGAGCTTCGGGTGCTGGGGTTGCTTGGGGTGCTGGGGTTGATTCGCGTGGCTCCCCGACGATCGTCTTATACAGCGTGTTAGGGCTGAAAATGGTAGCCGGCTTGACTTGAGCTGGATTGCCAGCCTCCAGAGGAGTGTCATGCAGAGAAAAACCCGTGATGGTCAGGCGCTGCGTGACTGTAGTGGGACGACCAAGTTGATCGCCGTGAGTGCGGAAGGCTTCTTCATCCATACGAGGCATGTACATATCTTGGCTGCAGGCGCCAGTGTTGATGTAGGCATCGATGTCATCATCATCATCGTTGCCATCAAGTGGCGCCATGTCCTGGAAGTTAGGTGGTGGCAAGAATCTTTTCCATTGCCTGGCAGTTTGAGAGTATAATCCCCGAAAACGCAAATGATGATGCAAACAAGAAGAATTATCGTATTGCCTATGACAAATAACACCTCAGAAAATCTTAATTATGTGTAAAATCTTGTTTTAGCAAGAGGAGCAAGTCAACCTATCCTAGATTTTTGTTAACAACAATATTCAACAGAAGTGCTTGGGTGACAAAGGACTCGTATCAAGTAGGCAGAATGAAAATAACATGGAATACGTGTGTGACTGCTACATGTAGGCACAATAGTCCATGATGGAGCAAAATTTCATGTACCATTAGCGTTGCATGCTTCCTAACCTGTTTTGCAAGTTACTCCTGATCCTTTATGCGGGTATACAATTATACAACCAAAATCTATAAGTGTTGCGTAGTGATCGATTCTGCTCATATGCAACATATCACATTGAACAAACCGTGTAGCTGAACCATTAGCATACCAAATTACAAGAGGAGTAACACATACGCTTAAAGAAGCATTAAAAGGAATAGAAATTCAGCTGAATCTGCGTATACTTAAGAAGCATTATTTGTTCAGTTTGCATAAGAATATGCCCATGAATATTGTGAACTCGCCCTAGTCTCAGCTACATGAAATAGAGCAATCTTGAATCATAACCAATTTGCATGATTCAGTCCCCGCATACAAGAATCAAACAAAGTTTCCCCGAACTGGTATGATCTAGAATCGCAGGCAGCAGTGCAATTACCTTCCTCGGCCGGCGTCTTGGGGAGCGGCGGAGGCAGGTAGCTCAGGTAGGCAAGCAGCAATCTGGCGCAGGGGGTCACCGGGCGGGCAGTTCCTTCCGGCGAGGGTGGGGCATCGGGCGGGGCCCACGGCTGGGGAATGGAGCTACCTCAGACAGAGAGGAGGGGAGGTGCGGGGCAGACCGGCGACAGCGAGGATCCTGCGTCCAAGGGGAGGCGGCGCGTGCGTAGCCGGTTTTGCTTAGGGCACAAGGTGGAGGATGGAGGGCCACCGAGCGGTGCCGGAGGGTGGGTGGCGAGCGGCCTGGAGGCAGGGAGGGGTGGGGATCGCTTCGGCGGCTATCTAGGGTTCGCGGCGCCAGTGCGGGCTCAGTGGAGGGGATAGAGAGAAAGAAGGCAGTCAGGGGAAGGGGATCGATCCCCGTTTTACTAAGTGTAAAACTTCTGTGGCGCATCTACTGGTGGGATGCGCCACAGAATTAGAGAATTCTGTGGCGCATCGCACCAGTAGATGCGCCACAGAATTTATTTCCTTTTTTAATTATTTTAGTTATTAGATGCATACATGTGCATACACAAAACATGTGCATATCTTTTTGCTCTTTCTTGTCTAACATGTGTATATCTTTTTGCTCTTTTTTGTCTAACACACACATGTGCATACACACACAAAATTAAAAGTCTCGATCACACACACACATGTGCATACACAAAAAAGTCTCGATCACACACACACACATGTGCATACTTAAAAGTCTTCTCCGTCCGGTTCCGAGCTAGCTTAGCGTTTCTTCACAATCTTCTTGCCCTTCTTGTTGGCGGTTGAATACTTTATGTCGGCCACCTTGAGATTTCTTCGTGTGAACGGACAACCTTTAGTAGGTAGGGAGGTCTTCCTTCTTACTTTACTAGTAGTAGGCATGTCGAAGTGCTTGTCGAATTCCTCCTCGATCTTCGGGTCACCGTTCTTGTCCAAGTCTTCCTCGTTTGCGTCTCCTTCCATTCCTATGATGCTCCTCTTGCCCCTCCTCATGACAACACGGCTAGGCCTCGACGGGTCGGTGATGAAGAAGCATTTGTCAACTTGGCTACAGAGTACCCATGGCTCATTTTTGGCGGATGCGTTCTTCGATTTGGCATCCGGTATAACCATGGTGGTGAAATATCGGCCTTCTTTTTCGACCTTCTTGGCCCATCTCACACGGAACATTGGCGCCGTCTCTCCACAGTAATTGAGCTCCCATATCTCCTCGATCCTTCCAAAAAATCTTTCCTTGACATTAGTCTCATCATCGGCATATGATAGCATAGTTACTCCTGAGTTTTGATTTTCACTATTCCTGTCCTTTTCCTCGGTGTAGAATCTGTAACTGTTGATGTCGTACCCCTGATAGGTCCTTACGTTATGCCCGGGGCCCTGTGATAAGGTGTATATGATTTTTTCATCTTCGGTAGAAGGCCTTCTGCTCTGTGCTTGAAGCAGTTGACTTTGCTTAAACCAACGCGTGAAGCTGGAGTTGTGCTCTTTGGTTACGTTTCCCATCTTCCTTGGCCGGCCCATATCGATGTAATTCTGCTCGATTATGCTTTTGTGCTCTTGCACAAAAGGTTCGGCCAATTTTAAGTGTTGTAGCGTGACCCGGTGAGCCCTTTCAAAGTCGTCGCGTCGATTGACAATGCCGACATGGACTGAGCGGTAGCCCTCGCGGTGACCGACTCCAGCGAGCCTGCCGAGGTGCGTCCTGGTGGGCAGACCAACATGATCCTGGTTGTCCTCAGTGCTTAGATAATTCTGGCAGAAGGAGATGCACTCGTAGGTTAGGAACCCCTTGGCCATGCTTGCGTCTGGACGGGCCCTGTTGCGAACGTATCCTTTCATGACACAGTTCTGCCTTTCGAAAGGCATCATGTTGTGGAGGAACGTCGGGCCGAGCTGCCTGATGTCATCAACGACATGGAGAAGGAGATGGACGCATATATCACAGAATGCGGGCGGGAAGTAAATCTCGAGCTCACATAGTATCACCACGATCTCATCCTGTAGCATCTTGAGCTGCCTCACGCCGATCGACTTCCTGGTGATAATGTCAAAGAAGTTACAAAGGCCAAACAACATATCACGGACGTGCTCGTCCATTATCCCTCGGATCGCAATGGGAAGTATCTGCGTCATGAGCACGTGACAATCGTGAGACTTCATCCCGGTGAACCTCTTCTTCGCTACGTCCAGATATCTGCTTATATTCCCCGAGTAACCGTGAGGAACTTTCACTCGTAGGAGGCACCTGAAAAACTGCTCGAGCTCCTCCGGACTCATTGTGAAGTAGGCAGCGGGAAGCACCACCGCGTTCTTCTTAGCCCTTTTGCGGAGACGTTGAGTCCCTTCCGTCTGATCATCATCATCATTGTCGTCGTTGTCATCAGTATCAGGGGCTTGAAGAGCTTTTCTGATGCCAAAATGTTTCAGATCGTATCTTGCTTTCGGCACATCCTTGGACTTTTCCGAGTTGCAAAGAGTGCCAAGCAGACTCTCGGTAACGTTCTTCGTAATGTGCATGACATCGAGGCTGTGGGGCGTGTGGAGGACCTTCCAGTACTCCAAGTCGTGGAAAATAGACCTCGCTTTCCATACACCGAGCAGCGGCTCTGGCTTCGGTCGCTTCTTTCCCGGCGCTGGGCACTCCTTCCACTTTTTTAGAAGATTATCGATTTCTGCGCCGCTCCTCTGTCGCGGGGGTCCATCGGGCTCATCTTTACCATTGAACAGATCACCGCGTTTTCTCCACGGGTGATCCAAGTGAAGCCACCTTCGAGCACCTGGGTACACGGTTTTCGAGGACTCGGGATCCCTTGGTAGCTGTAGATGCGGGGTCTCGTCCATGCACTTCACACAGCCACAGAATCCGTGGCTGACCTAGACAGATACGTATGCGCAACCAGGATAGTCCGTGACCGTCGTGATCAACGCCGCTCTCATATCGAAATAAGTTATACTGTAGGCGTCCCACGTACGGGGTGGCGTCTTCCACAACGTGTCTAACTCCTCTTTCAGCAGCTCGAGATACAAATGCATATCGACACCTAGTTGTTCCGGCCCCTGAATGAGAATACTCAGGTGTATGTACCTTTGCTTGGTGCACATCCATGGGGGTAGGTTGTAAGGCCATACAAACACAGGCCAGGTGCTATGCGTGCTACTCTGGTTGCCGAACGGATTGAGTCCATCGGTGCTCATACCCAGCCTGATGTTCCTTCCGTCGCCCCCGAACCTAGGAAAGGTGATGTCCAATGCTTCCCACTGGCCAGCGTCTGAAGGGTGTGTCAGCATATAGCCCATCTCCGGATCTTCTTCAGGCTTCTCCCTTTCCGCGTGCCATTGCATGAGCTTTGCTTCCTTAGGATCCACAAAATACCGCTGCAGACGGGGAGTGATAGGAAAGTACTATACCACTTTTCGAGGTACCTTCTTGTTCCCAACCTTGTACCGTCCGTGGCCGCACACCGGACATGTGGTCATGTCCTTGTACTTCCCCCGATAAATCACGCAATCATTGATGCAGGCGTGGTATCTTTCATGCGGTAGGTCAAGAGGGCACACAACTTTCTTGGCCTCCTCGATACTACTTGGCAATGTGTTCCCCTCTGGGAGACGATCGTGCCAGAATTTCATGTTCTTGCTGAAGCTGGAATCGGTCCGTTTGTTCTGCGTCTTCATCTGCAGACAATCAAGCGTTACATGCAAGCGCGTATCCTACGGACGGCACCCAGGAAATATCGGAGTCATCCCGTCTTTCTCCATTTGCGCCAGCTTGGCTCTCTCTCTCTGGCTGCAGCTCTATCGTTTCTCGTCTCCTGGAGGAGTAGATCTTGAACATGAGAGTCCCGCAAGGCCGAAATTAGCGGAGTCGCGCCAGAATCTTCTTCTTCATCATGATCTTCTCCGCCGGCAACTTCTACTTCATGATGATCTTCTCCGCCGACTTCTTCTTCATGATGATATTCTCCGCCGACATGTGGTGCTTCGTCATCTCGCTCGCCACCATGGTCTTCATGCGCACCATTTGTTGGGGCCGGCCGCGCCTGGTTGTCCTGCATGAAACCGCGCCTCAGCAGGTGCTCCTCCAGTTGTCCGGAATCAGGGTTGATCCAGCGCTCGAGTTTGCATGATCGACACAGACATATTATCTGGCGCCTATTGTTCCGAATCATGTCCTCCTTCGCGTCTTTCTTGTATCTACTAATTCGAGCGGAACTCATCGAGAGGACCATGGTTGTCTGCCAATGGTATACATATAGCAGAAAATTAGAACCGCAATACATGCACACACATGCATGGACCTCTCCTAAAGGTATACATAGAGCGGAAAAATTCGGCATGACCTCTCCTAAAGGTATGACGTATGGGTAGTGCAAAAATTTGCTGAAACGGAAATGAATCAACGTGTAACAACCCAAAATTTTGAGAAATAGAAATAAATGGATTTATTAAAATACCAAATTTTGGAGACAACAAAAACTTTTATTTTAAATACAAGATTAATTTCTTGTCTTTTAAAACTTGTGAATTTGAGCATTTGCTCCCATGCTTCAAATAAAAAGAGTATGAGAGGGGTTTTAAAACAAATCCTTTGAGTCCAAATCTTGAATCGTTTAGAAAGGAAATACTTGGAATAGAGGTAAAACCTTTATTCTCAAGAAACCTATCTTTGTTTTCAAAAGAGGAGAATAAAAATATCTCATTTCAAAAATTACTATTTCTCATTTCTCAAGTTGATATTTCCAAAATTATTGGAATCAACATTTTGAAAACGTATTGTTCAAAACCTTTGAAAACCTTCCCTGATTTCTTAGCCCAATTTGAAGACCAAAATAAGACCTGTGCTTCTTAAATGATTTAATCAAAATAGTCTTTCTACATACTTAAACCTTGCATAAGTGCAGGCCAAATCCATTTGGGAAACATAGTTCCAATAAACAAAATCATCCCATCCCATGCAACAAGGAAGAAAACATAAAGAATGAGAAGAAACACAAAACCCTGAATCAGAAAGATAAGAAAAGCTATCTTCAAAATACTATTGCCGACACTACTTTACCCCTTTGTACTCAGAATTCTTGAACTGGACCATCATACATCTCTCCACCACAACTAAGAACAAGTTACAAAGAATCAAATACAATAAAGTTTGAAACAAAACTCAACTTGGAACTCTCTTTATTAGTCTGCCAAAGTTTGAATCGGTTACATATGCCATTTGAAATTCAAATCTTAAATGACACCAAATCTCCATCTCTGGACAAAACCAACATATATCTAGGGTCCTTATCCAATGCATGGTCCAACCCAACAGGAAATTTCTAAAATTTTGAAGTTTGAATTCATGCATGCATAGATTCCTATTTTATGTCTTTTATGATTTCATGTGTGTTTTAATTTGTTGTGCAATGTTTAGTTAATTCAAACTTAACCAATAGAAGCATTAGAGAAGAACCACAAAGATCAAAAGAACCAGAAGCAAGAGAAATAAAGAAAAAGAGAAGAAAAGATGATCTAGAAAAAGTTAACCACTACCCTACTTTGGACCCTTAGAATAAGAAATCTGTAACTCAAGTAAGGGTGTGGTCAGTTAGTTGAGCTTGACCAGGCTGCATACTAACTTGACCAAGAAGTTTCAAACCAAAATTCAAATCATAACCTAACTCAAACATCAGCCAAACTTTGAATCTGAAACAGTGACAATACCCAAGTTTGAAATATAAATTTTTGCAAAACTTGTTATTTCTTCGAAACAAAAATATTTCTGGAATCCCTATCCAATATAATGACCAACCCAATTGGAAATTTCCAAAAATTCAAATTTTTATTTCTTGCGGACATTTCGTCAAACACCCTGTGGGCAAAAATCCAGAAAATCCAACTCACTGTATCTGACACTGTTTCCGTACTACCTAGCAGACCTAGCCGTACTCAAGGACATCCCCTCTCACCCCTGTGTCGAGCCCCAGCGCCCCCAGCCCCGACCCCAGGCCGTGAGACATGGAAAGCATGGAGGAAAACGACCCGGACCCCTCCCATGTCCCCCTCTGAACCAGACCGTCCCGACCTCTCCCATCGCGCCAGGATGCTCCTACAGCACCCCACAGCCCGCAGCACACGCCAACGCCGCCCCCTCTTCTCTCCCTTGCCGGCACCGGCCGCGCTCTCTCCGCAGATCCCCTCGCCTCGTGCTCCCTCTCCCGACTATATAAAGCCGCCATTCTTGCCTGAAAAGGTTCGCGCCACCTTCCTCTACCTCCCAGACAAGGTCCCAAGCTCCCTCTCCCTCTCGTTCGAGCCCCCCGTCGACGTCGTCCTCGCAGGTCACCGCACGTTCCCGGCGCTGCTGAGCTTCCCCCGGTGCTGTGCCTGCAGGAGGCGGCCGAGAAGGACCTCCGGCGCCGCCCTGCACCCTCGCCGCCGCTCCCCGTCGCCGCCGGTGAGCTCCCCGTCACCGCCCTCCTCCCAGTACTCCCTCGCTCGCTGTGTAGTCGCGCCAGGAAGACGACCGTCCCCGATACCGATTCGGTTTAAGTTCTGACCAGCCGGGCCCCCTTGTCAGGCCGGTTTTGTGTTTTTTTTCCTCTTGCCCCGCCAGCCTGCAGCCTAACAGGCCGGCCCAGCCAGTCTGTGTATCCGGCCCGGATTAAAAAAAAAAGGGTTTATTCGATTTCCGATTTTTGAAAAACTCATTCAGATGCTTTAGTATATTTAATTTTCCCGGAGTTCTACCAACTCAAATTTAGCAAATGAAAATGTTCTGGAAACCTTAGAACATAAGCTATCCAATAAAAGTGGTTTCAACACAATTAGATTTACAGAGTGGTTGCAGTAAAAATAACAAAACAGGAGCTTTTCCAACTTAGAAAATCCATATCAATTCAAATAAAATTCCTAAAAATATAAATCCAACTTTGGAAATTCACAATTAGTGATACCCATCTGTCTATGCCATTAGATCTCATTTTTGAACCTTCTAAAGTAAATGCTATTTACCTATATGGTTAAATAGGCATTTGCCATATAGGATTTTATTAAACTCAAATCTATAATTGAAATTTTTATGGAACTCTTGTTGTTGAACCACATTTTCCAAATACCATCTGTAGGTATTGATCTTAGTCCATGTGAGCTTGTAGGAAGTATTTGGAAAAATTAAATACTACATAGTAGTAATTAAAAACTCAAACTTGCACACCAATCTCAAAATATGGAAATGATATGAAACCAATTCGAATCAACCACATTTCTAAATATTGATCTATAACCTTTGATCCCATTCAACTAGGATCTATAGACTCTACTTGTAAGATTCAAACTTGATCACTAAATTTTTGCAAACTAGAAATGGCTTCAATAAAAGAAACATACTCCAAATCCTATGAAACCTCTTTAGTTGAACCATAATCTTGAATATATACTAGTAGTATATGAACTTTGGTCAATAAGGACTTGCAGGAGATATTTTCATAATCCAAAACAAATAAACCCTACTTAGATACAACAACTCAATAATCTCATCCATCGGAACTCAATCATCTTCGAAACCACTCTCCATAGACTTCCTAGATCATTTCTCTTACCCAAGTATCCTTATAGTGAGTATGTGTTGTTTGTGAATTGTGTGGTGATTGTATGCTTATTTACTTTCCTACGATTAGACGACAACGAGAGTAAGGAGAATGGATCCCGAAGTCCACCAAGAAATGGAGATGGAGATCAATCAACCCAAGATGAAGATGAAGACTATTTTGACTTTGCCAAGCCAGGCAAGCCATCTTTTGATTCATACTCCCCATGCCCAGTTTTAATATTGCATTCTACTTGTTTTAAGTAAATTGCATGATTGAATTGTTAGAGTAGAATGATAGAAGTATAGTGATCTCTTGCTTAACAAGAGCATCAAGCTGAGTTTATCCAACTCTATTCAGTGGTCATCCCTCAATGTAGTTGCTTAGTTGCTAATAAATTGGAGGTCATTTATAAGGGGAAACCTAGTTGAGAATTGGTGACTTGAACTTGAAACATGATATTGGAGGTTTCTCCTACATGATGGTTTTATGAAAGAAAATAATCTTGACTAAGAACTATGAAATGTATTTCTCAATTGACAACGAGTGATGTACTATGGGAGCCAATTATACCGTACGACCACATTACCCCTGAATGGGAAGGGGCTTATTCCTAGCTTGTTTATTTTAGTATGGGAGGTCTTGTTTCATCCTTTATAGAAGCATCCCATGCGGGGTTGCTTCCGAACCAAGTGGTTATTGGAAATTTTCCTTCCTGAAGATTTCCATCCGTCCGGCATCCCGGAGTGGGCAAAACTAGAGGCGCCGGAACGGGGAAATCCGTGTCTCGGGCTCTAGGGAAGGATCCCATACTAGGGTAGGCAAGTGAAAGAGTTTGTTTGATTATTTGAACCCCGCATACTTTTGTATGACGGACCGTGGATTTCTCCCGGCAGATGTATCGAATCTTGTGGGTAAAGTGTACCCCTCTGCAGAGGTTTTCAAACTATTCGAATAGCCGCGTCCGCGGTCATGGACGGTTGGCGAGCTGTGCCTGGCTTTTGTCAATAATGAAAACAACTTGGTGAACTTGGTGAATGACATGAATTGAATCGACTTGACTTGACCAGGATATTGACACACTTGAAGTTCCTCTTTAGATTGAACTTAGAGAACTAAACCTCTTTTCTACCAATGAACATTCTTGGGAAATAAAACTAGCTTTTGCAAATAAACTTAGTGCTTAGTCCACCATATCAACCATGCATATCTCTCTCATCACTTTGTTTATAAGATGGTTTGCGAGTGCATCCAATGTACTCATGGCTGTGTCCCTGGCTATTAACTTGGCCAGACTTGAAGGAGCAAGATCAAGAAGGAAGGACTCATTGACGACTTTTGCGAATTAGGCTCGTTTCCTACTGTCTGCTTTGCCTGTGCGGTTGAAGCTCGACAATATGGACCCAAAGTGTTATTCCGCTGCATGTTGATGTAATGTAAGGTTTGGTCTGTGCGACCACCTATGTAATCCCCTTTATTTACTATTAATGTCTATGACTGTGATATCAACTACGTTATGTAAGTCACAACAATGATTCTGGGATTGTGACGGATTACATAACGGGCACTTCGAATTTGTATCAAATTTGAGGTCGTCACAAGTTGGTATCAGAGCCTAGGCTGACTCTAGGAAACCCTAGTTAGCATGGTCGTTAGAAAATGATATCTCTGATATCACAAGTTTGGTATCAGGACTATCATGACCTTAAGAGACCTTAGTTAGAATGGTCGTTAGCTAAGAAAGTAATATTTTGTCAAAAACTTATTTCTACAAAAGAAATTTATTTGCTTTGGTACCCAAAGCCCAACTTATACTCTCATCTTATTCACTTCAAATATCTTACACTCTCAACTTATACTCTCAAGAGATTTTGACAAAGAATTTATTTACCTCTTTAATTACAAAGTCTTTCCAAAGATTTGTTTTACTCTATTCCTCATCTACTTCAAATGTATACTATGGACGATATACCGACCTAAGACCGAAGGACTTTTGGATGAAAAGATTAGGGACTCAATATTTTTCAAGACTTCAACCTTGGATGTCAACTACGACCGCTACCATCAAAAGAGAGTCTCTTCATCTGATCCAGAAATCTTCCAACAAAAGTCAACCCTATGAGACAAAGACTTCACGAGCAAAGAGAGAGCGTGATCAGAAATGATGAAGACCTCAGTAGCCTTGATCTAATAGGACTTATAGGAAATGCTCCGTTGATTTCATTGAGCTGCCCTTACCTCACGATTATTAAGTGTGCTTAGTGCCTTGTGTGTTTGAATGATTGATTTGTTTTGAGGTGTGTTGCTCATATGCCATCCGGCAACCTGTAGCAACCACTTTGAAAACTTGTTTGCTCAAAAATGTTTTTGGTCTTTCTGGCCCAACATAAACTCTGAAAAATACCAACCCCATGTGAGAAACATTTCAAAAACTTTCCCTGTCATCTACGACCCGTAATCGAAAACCCAGTACTATTGAAGATAACCTCAACATCTGCATGAGAAGGAAGAAACCTTTCCGGAATACCCCGAAGCAACTCTTACAACCCGAAGGCACGAAGAGAAGGAAATCAACCATCACGAACCAGCCGTGTACCCCCGAAGTTGCTCCTAGTTACAAAGAAGTATGAACAAGTTGGATCAAGATTTTGGAACACAAGTCATCAAGAAGCCGGAGCCACCTTAGTTTCATACTAGTAGTCTTGTTTTATCTCTTTGTGAAACCAGACCTATAATCCACAAGACCTTGTTTTATGAAGTTCTATGGTTTAAACCTAAAATATTTTGTTTTTGAAATGTCTGATTGTTTGTTCAAAATGCAATGTGATTGATGAATATGTGTTTGGCCCCTTTGGCCTTATCACATTTTGGGTGTACCCAATCTTTCCATCTCTATAGGAATGAATACACACTCTATCTCTTATCTGGTAATCTCATTTCTTAATCTATCTCAATCTCAAATTGTGAATCTCGGGACGAGATTCTTTTTAAGGAGGGAAGATTGTAACAACCCAAAATTTTGAGAAATAGAAATAAATGGATTTATTAAAATACCAAATTTTGGAGACAACAAAAACTTTTATTTTAAATACAAGATTAATTTCTTGTCTTTTAAAACTTGTGAATTTGAGCATTTGCTCCCATGCTTCAAATAAAAAGAGTATGAGAGGGGTTTTAAAACAAATCCTTTGAGTCCAAATCTTGAATCGTTTAGAAAGGAAATACTTGGAATAGAGGTAAAACCTTTATTCTCAAGAAACCTATCTTTGTTTTCAAAAGAGGAGAATAAAAATATCTCATTTCAAAAATTACTATTTCTCATTTCTCAAGTTGATATTTCCAAAATTATTGGAATCAACATTTTGAAAACGTATTGTTCAAAACCTTTGAAAACCTTCCCTGATTTCTTAGCCCAATTTGAAGACCAAAATAAGACCTGTGCTTCTTAAATGATTTAATCAAAATAGTCTTTCTACATACTTAAACCTTGCATAAGTGCAGGCCAAATCCATTTGGGAAACATAGTTCCAATAAACAAAATCATCCCATCCCATGCAACAAGGAAGAAAACATAAAGAATGAGAAGAAACACAAAACCCTGAATCAGAAAGATAAGAAAAGCTATCTTCAAAATACTATTGCCGACACTACTTTACCCCTTTGTACTCAGAATTCTTGAACTGGACCATCATACATCTCTCCACCACAACTAAGAACAAGTTACAAAGAATCAAATACAATAAAGTTTGAAACAAAACTCAACTTGGAACTCTCTTTATTAGTCTGCCAAAGTTTGAATCGGTTACATATGCCATTTGAAATTCAAATCTTAAATGACACCAAATCTCCATCTCTGGACAAAACCAACATATATCTAGGGTCCTTATCCAATGCATGGTCCAACCCAACAGGAAATTTCTAAAATTTTGAAGTTTGAATTCATGCATGCATAGATTCCTATTCTATGTCTTTTATGATTTCATGTGTGTTTTAATTTGTTGTGCAATGTTTAGTTAATTCAAACTTAACCAATAGAAGCATTAGAGAAGAACCACAAAGATCAAAAGAACCAGAAGCAAGAGAAATAAAGAAAAAGAGAAGAAAAGATGATCTAGAAAAAGTTAACCACTACCCTACTTTGGACCCTTAGAATAAGAAATCTGTAACTCAAGTAAGGGTGTGGTCAGTTAGTTGAGCTTGACCAGGCTGCATACTAACTTGACCAAGAAGTTTCAAACCAAAATTCAAATCATAACCTAACTCAAACATCAGCCAAACTTTGAATCTGAAACAGTGACAATACCCAAGTTTGAAATATAAATTTTTGCAAAACTTGTTATTTCTTCGAAACAAAAATATTTCTGGAATCCCTATCCAATATAATGACCAACCCAATTGGAAATTTTCAAAAATTCAAATTTTTATTTCTTGCGGACATTTCGTTAAACACCCTGTGGGCAAAAATCCAGAAAATCCAACTCACTGTATCTGACACTGTTTCCGTACTACCTAGCAGACCTAGCCGTACTCAAGGACATCCCCTCTCACCCCTGTGTCGAGCCCCAGCGCCCCCAGCCCCGACCCCAGGCCGTGAGACATGGAAAGCATGGAGGAAAACGACCCGGACCCCTCCCATGTCCCCCTCTGAACCAGACCGTCCCGACCTCTCCCATCGCGCCAGGATGCTCCTACAGCACCCCACAGCCCGCAGCACACGCCAACGCCGCCCCCTCTTCTCTCCCTTGCCGGCACCGGCCGCGCTCTCTCCGCAGATCCCCTCGCCTCGTGCTCCCTCTCCCGACTATATAAAGCCGCCATTCTTGCCTGAAAAGGTTCGCGCCACCTTCCTCTACCTCCCAGACAAGGTCCCAAGCTCCCTCTCCCTCTCGTTCGAGCCCCCCGTCGACGTCGTCCTCGCAGGTCACCGCACGTTCCCGGCGCTGCTGAGCTTCCCCCGGTGCTGTGCCTGCAGGAGGCGGCCGAGAAGGACCTCCGGCGCCGCCCTGCACCCTCGCCGCCGCTCCCCGTCGCCGCCGGTGAGCTCCCCGTCACCGCCCTCCTCCCAGTACTCCCTCGCTCGCTGTGTAGTCGCGCCAGGAAGACGACCGTCCCCGATACCGATTCGGTTTAAGTTCTGACCAGCCGGGCCCCCTTGTCAGGCCGGTTTTGTGTTTTTTTTCCTCTTGCCCCGCCAGCCTGCAGCCTAACGGGCCGGCCCAGCCAGTCTGTGTATCCGGCCCGGATTAAAAAAAAGGGTTTATTCGATTTCCGATTTTTGAAAAACTCATTCAGATGCTTTAGTATATTTAATTTTCTCGGAGTTCTACCAACTCAAATTTAGCAAATGAAAATGTTCTGGAAACCTTAGAACATAAGCTATCCAATAAAAGTGGTTTCAACACAATTAGATTTACAGAGTGGTTGCAGTAAAAATAACAAAACAGGAGCTTTTCCAACTTAGAAAATCCATATCAATTCAAATAAAATTCCTAAAAATATAAATCCAACTTTGGAAATTCACAATTAGTGATACCCATCTGTCTATGCCATTAGATCTCATTTTTGAACCTTCTAAAGTAAATGCTATTTACCTATATGGTTAAATAGGCATTTGCCATATAGGATTTTATTAAACTCAAATCTATAATTGAAATTTTTATGGAACTCTTGTTGTTGAACCACATTTTCCAAATACCATCTGTAGGTATTGATCTTAGTCCATGTGAGCTTGTAGGAAGTATTTGGAAAAATTAAATACTACATAGTAGTAATTAAAAACTCAAACTTGCACACCAATCTCAAAATATGGAAATGATATGAAACCAATTCGAATCAACCACATTTCTAAATATTGATCTATAACCTTTGATCCCATTCAACTAGGATCTATAGACTCTACTTGTAAGATTCAAACTTGATCACTAAATTTTTGCAAACTAGAAATGGCTTCAATAAAAGAAACATACTCCAAATCCTATGAAACCTCTTTAGTTGAACCATAATCTTGAATATATACTAGTAGTATATGAACTTTGGTCAATAAGGACTTGCAGGAGATATTTTCATAATCCAAAACAAATAAACCCTACTTAGATACAACAACTCAATAATCTCATCCATCGGAACTCAATCATCTTTGAAACCACTCTCCATAGACTTCCTAGATCATTTCTCTTACCCAAGTATCCTTATAGTGAGTATGTGTTGTTTGTGAATTGTGTGGTGATTGTATGCTTATTTACTTTCCTACGATTAGACGACAACGAGAGTAAGGAGAATGGATCCCGAAGTCCACCAAGAAATGGAGATGGAGATCAATCAACCCAAGATGAAGATGAAGACTATTTTGACTTTGCCAAGCCAGGCAAGCCATCTTTTGATTCATACTCCCCATGCCCAGTTTTAATATTGCATTCTACTTGTTTTAAGTAAATTGCATGATTGAATTGTTAGAGTAGAATGATAGAAGTATAGTGATCTCTTGCTTAACAAGAGCATCAAGCTGAGTTTATCCAACTCTATTCAGTGGTCATCCCTCAATGTAGTTGCTTAGTTGCTAATAAATTGGAGGTCATTTATAAGGGGAAACCTAGTTGAGAATTGGTGACTTGAACTTGAAACATGATATTGGAGGTTTCTCCTACATGATGGTTTTATGAAAGAAAATAATCTTGACTAAGAACTATGAAATGTATTTCTCAATTGACAACGAGTGATGTACTATGGGAGCCAATTATACCGTACGACCACATTACCCCTGAATGGGAAGGGGCTTATTCCTAGCTTGTTTATTTTAGTATGGGAGGTCTTGTTTCATCCTTTATAGAAGCATCCCATGCGGGGTTGCTTCCGAACCAAGTGGTTATTGGAAATTTTCCTTCCTGAAGATTTCCATCCGTCCGGCATCCCGGAGTGGGCAAAACTAGAGGCGCCGGAACGGGGAAATCCGTGTCTCGGGCTCTAGGGAAGGATCCCATACTAGGGTAGGCAAGTGAAAGAGTTTGTTTGATTATCTGAACCCCGCATACTTTTGTATGACGGACCGTGGATTTCTCCCGGCAGATGTATCGAATCTTGTGGGTAAAGTGTACCCCTCTGCAGAGGTTTTCAAACTATTCGAATAGCCGCGTCCGCGGTCATGGACGGTTGGCGAGCTGTGCCTGGCTTTTGTCAATAATGAAAACAACTTGGTGAACTTGGTGAATGACATGAATTGAATCGACTTGACTTGACCAGGATATTGACACACTTGAAGTTCCTCTTTAGATTGAACTTAGAGAACTAAACCTCTTTTCTACCAATGAACATTCTTGGGAAATAAAACTAGCTTTTGCA
Source organism: Dactylis glomerata (assembly GCA_007115705.1). Lineage (NCBI taxonomy): Eukaryota > Viridiplantae > Streptophyta > Magnoliopsida > Poales > Poaceae > Dactylis > Dactylis glomerata. The sequence goes on along the minus strand of QXEO01001105.1, from coordinate 146,114 downwards.
AATAAACTTAGTGCTTAGTCCACCATATCAACCATGCATATCTCTCTCATCACTTTGTTTATAAGATGGTTTGCGAGTGCATCCAATGTACTCATGGCTGTGTCCCTGGCTATTAACTTGGCCAGACTTGAAGGAGCAAGATCAAGAAGGAAGGACTCATTGACGACTTTTGCGAATTAGGCTCGTTTCCTACTGTCTGCTTTGCCTGTGCGGTTGAAGCTCGACAATATGGACCCAAAGTGTTATTCCGCTGCATGTTGATGTAATGTAAGGTTTGGTCTGTGCGACCACCTATGTAATCCCCTTTATTTACTATTAATGTCTATGACTGTGATATCAACTACGTTATGTAAGTCACAACAATGATTCTGGGATTGTGACGGATTACATAACGGGCACTTCGAATTTGTATCAAATTTGAGGTCGTCACACAACGTCTCGACAAACATCCATGCACCACACCGGCACACACACAAGCGCTTCACGTGCAACAATCATCCATACACAAGATCGACATGCGCATGCATGTCCCCTCCAAATACTCACCTTGTAGATTCGATACCGAGACGAGACCGCGATCGATGAGTTGGAGAGGAGGAGAGAGTATGGAGAGGCTTCTCCTCACAACCAATTATGTATCAACCAAAGTAAGTGCAATAAGTACCAAAGAAAGTGAAAAGTATGGCCAAAATGGGATGAGAGGGAAGGGGGGGACGAGCTAGATCTAGATGGAGGAGAGGAAGATGAATGGCTTGGGAGTGTGGTAGCTAGGTGGGAGGTTGACACTTTTCTAGGTGGGACGAGCTAATTCTTTGGCGCACCAAGACCAGTGTGCCACAGAATTAGAGCATTCTGTGGCGCACCAGGGCCAGTGCGCCACAGAATTACTCTAATTCTGTGGCGCACTGGTCTTGGTGCGCCACAGAATACTCTAATTCTGTGGCGCACTGGTCCTGATGCGCCACAGAAATAGGGAAACCAATGATTGGGGCTGGCAGGGCGTGGGCCCCACCCTATTTCTGTGGCGCATGGTCTTTTGATGCGCCACAGAAATGATATATTTTTGTGGCGCACCTGGTCTGGTGCGCCACAGAAATAATTTCTGTGGCGCACTGCTGGCTAGTGCGCCACATAATATCATCCCATCTATAAGGGCTTTCCTACTAGTGCCGGTTGCTACAACCGGGACTAATGAGCTTTACAAACCGGGATTGAAGGCCTTTTTTCCACCAGTGTTCACAGAGAACTACTGTAAAAGTGTAAGTGCTTCTTTAGCAAGCTGCGGGTGCTTCAAGATAAAAGTGTCATAGATGTGATGAAATGCTTGTTCATGTTGGCTGACCAGTATAAAAGGTGGTGAAATACGACGACAATCCCAGCAAATGTCAAGCTTGGGCGAACGTTGAGCTTTCATAGGACAGCCAGATCTAGATGTGGAGGAGCCTACCCTACACCAGTCACATGATGCTAAGAGCATGAGAAGATCCTCCACCGCGGAAGCTCTCCATGCATAGTCTTTGTTTCTCACAAGAAGGTTCAGTATGCATATGGTGTATTCATAATCATGCACACTTTTGAACCTCAAATCCAATATCTGCATTCTTATCTCCTGTGTTTCTATAATGCCGCACGCCTTTACTGTGCCCAATTCATGTCGCGCTGCTTCCGCCATATGGCCTCCTGTCTTGGATACCCGATCTCCTTCTCACAAACTTCTCTAGGTCTTCCTCTATCTATGCACAAGCACGAAAACTTGGCTTTCTTCCCTTTCATTGCCAAAATTGATAAGTTTCTCACTTGCTGGAGATGAAAGCCCATCTCTGTTGCCGAGAGGGGGATCCTCATTAGTATGTTCTAAGGGCTCTCCCCACTTATACCGTGAGCACCATCCTCCTCTGTATCGGAGTTATTCTTGAAAATAACAAAAGATGCCATGCGTCTTTTGGGTTGGTGAAGACAAGGTACGCGGGAGGCAGTGCGAGGTGGCCTGGGACGAATTTGGTGCCTCGTTCTAGGGGTCTTGGGTTTACCAACCTCCAACACCATGGTATATGTCGTCTAACCAATCCACTCACCAAACTACTCACCAAAGTACACCAACATAGCGAAACCATTCGGGAATCTTGGTTTGTTACGACATATGGGTTGTTTGGTCATATGTGTCTCATTGACTCCTCTCGCCCCAGTTCCTCAGTCTGGATAGATATTGCTTTCGGCCTCAATGCCTTTTAAGAGTCCTCTAGAGTTATCATCGCGATGGGACTTCCACCTCCTTCTAGTATGACCTCTGGCTCAACACCAAAACCATGGTCTCTTGCTTCAAAGCCCTCTTATCACAGTCCCTCAACCCTATACATCACACGTAGTCTCAAACCAATCACAAATAATTTTGTTTGGCTAAAGTTTAAATGACATCCTCCATTTGTTCACATGGCACAACTTTGCTTTGGATGTAAAAAAGTCTTTTTTTATATACTATTAGCTTGATTCATTTTTGTTATAAACTTTAGGATGCCATTTATACATATAAATTATAGTTTAAAAGTGTAACGTTTATAACTATTTTATACTAGAAAAGAAGAAAGCAAGCCTCTGTCACCTTTCTCGAGGGCGAGAGGCTCCACCCACAAAACTGAACCATGGATGCACATATGCGTGCCCAAGCAAGCATGAACGCCCCCTTCGCAGGACAATAACAATGTGTTGAGTTTAGAAACATGACACGGGGCCAAATATGGTACATACTCCCTCCGTTTCAAAATATAAGATATTTTAGCTTTGTGAAGTAAATGTATCTAGATATCTTTTAGTGTGTAGGTTCACTCGAATAGACACACTAAAAGGTGTCTAGATACATTTATTTCACAAACCTAAAACATCTTATATTTTGAAACGGAGGGAGTAGTTTTTTTTGTCATTTTTGTCAAAAAAGTCATTTATGGGGAACCATGTGAGGACGTGTCCACTTTTTTATTTTCGTTTGAGAATCTCATGGCCACCTAATTGGGCCCAAACTCGAACTCCCATCGTAATCGAACTCCTATCCGACTCGAGGCCCAGATCCAGAACCTGGGCTTATAAGCCCAGCCACCACCGGAGTACACCTGCACACCCACGTCCCTCGCCGTTAACTCGACCCAAAGCGATTTCGCACTTGCCCTCTTCCTCCGCTCCACTCCGCCTCCGCGAAACCGCAGCCTAGGGTTTCGTCTCCGACGCCATGGACGGGGCCGCCGCTGCCCGCAAGAGATCCCGACCGGAGTCCGCCAACGGCGCCGCTGCCGGAGGAAAGCGCTCGAGAGGTAACCCCTCGCTTTCCCATCTCCCCCGCCTTTCCCTAGTCCCTTCTAGATATCGTTGTTGGATTTCCGTCCTGTTGCGTCGTCCGTGCCGCTGGATCTGCGAGCTCGACACTCTCTAGGGTAAATCTATGATTTATTACGCCGGCGTGAAGCGAGCGAGACGTCGTGCCGTTAGCATCAGCTTGGATAAGATTCACCTGCATCCTGCCTGCGGAAGTATTCACCCCTGTAGTGCTGGCAAATCCCTGTGGTAGGTATGATAGTTATAGCAAATCCGTCAGCTGTCCTCATCGGCTGCAAGGCTGCAGTTTAATGCAATGGAGCAGAGTTAAGATTCACCTGCGTCTTGGTTGTCAGGTTTTATGCTATCGTAATGAAATATTTACCCAGCACAGAAAAACACATCGAAGAGCAGCAAGTACTAAAAAGTTGATTCTAGTTGATGTTTCTTTCAAATGAAGGAAAGAACATGTGTGAGTGGTGATGGTTATGGTTATGGGAATCTAATCTGGAAAAGAATGTCACCTGCTTTTGATCAAAATCGAATTGGAAGACACACCATGCAAGCAAAGGAACATGTGAACACATGTTAATCGTCATTCATACAACGATCTATTTATAGTTCAATAATATATGCAGTTTAAGCGTAACCATAACTATTTTCTGCAGGATAACAACCATTTTTTTAATACCATCTTTATCTTATCTAAAATTATGTTCATAACATTTATTGGACACGAATTGTATATGTTTACTTGATTAGAAGATCAACCAGGCAACTTCCAACTAATGGGAAAATGTAATTAATTCTATGCAACAGAAACGGAGTCACAACAAACTGGTCTATCAAGCAAATCGAAGCCTTGCACCAAGTTTTTCAGGTTCAAATCTTAACTTATCCAAAACAACATCAGAATGGTACCTTCTAATTTTCACTATGTATTACAGTTAAGAATTAATTCTCCCCTGCATGTTTTGTTTGTTTGTGCAGAAGCTGTTTGTTACACATTGTAATTCATGCACTGCATTGTTAACAAATGAGCACAGTAGATAGTTTGCTATTTTTATGTCATGATTTTTGAATAAATAAGATACAATAACAGTACCTCAGTCCACAGTTATTTCATGTTTTTGTTCGTTAGTGTTAATAGGATATGGTGTTCTCCTTTGTTACTCCTTGGTTATTGAGTGTGCACTAATATGGTTTTATAATGTTGAAGCAATGAAAACATCCATTAAGCACATACAAATTACACCTTGATATTTGCAATATTATTGTTTCTCCTTGATCTTGATTGGTTCTTGCAATTGCCTGGTCTATGTTTTGGACTTATTGGAACTTTCAGTTGGTGAAACTGTTTGGTTCTTACCCAAATTCCGAAATAATTTTGCTCTCATGCAAATCCCTGCTTAACTGGAAATTGTTAAATAGGACTTCTTCCAACTTCTCTGTTATCTTTCTGTTTAATACCTGAATTTAGGCCCGTGAGCACTAAAAAATGTCGATCAGCTGTGTTAACTTCTGCATTTGACAACACTATTTTATTGTTTTGAAAATCTTCTTAGTGTATAGCAAACAGTGCAACCTTTAGCATAACAAAAATTTGTTGACTTTTGCATTTGACAGCACTATTACCTTGTTTTGAAAATATTCCGTCTTACTATACAGCAAGCACTTGAACCTTATGCCAGAAACAGAATTTTAAAATGATTCATCCATTTCTCACTGAGCTTCAGTTTGCTATTTTTGTTATTGCAATATCCTCAGTACATAATCTGTAATGTTTTGAATGATGCAGCACTGTTGGGTGCCCCTTCGGTGAGAGCTGTCACTTCCTGCACTTTGTCCCTGGTGGATACCAGGCAGTATCAAAATCGCACAACCTAGGCCATGCTGCTGTGCCTGCGCCGTCAAGAGCTCCTTCGGATCATTCAGCTGCTGCTGGCAAAACACGCATGTGCACCAAGTACAACACAGCAGAAGGCTGCAAGTTTGGTGACAAGTGCCATTTTGCCCATGGTGAAAGGGAGCTTGCCAGGCCACCATCCTACATGCCCCATGAAAGTCCTTATGCTCCTCCTATGGGTGGTCGATACGGAAGTCGACAGGAACCACCTCCACCAGCTTCGATGGGCCCTGCAACCGGAAGCTTTGGCGCATCAGCTACTGCCAAGGTCAGTGTTGACGCCGCTCTTGCCGGAGGCATAATCGGGAAGGGTGGGGTCAACACGAAGCAGATCTGCCGAGTCACAGGGGTCAAGCTCTCGATACGTGACCATGAGTCAGACCCGAACCTGAAGAACATTGAGCTGGAAGGCAATTTTGACCAGATAAAGCAAGCCAGCGACATGGTGCGCGAGCTCATTGCCAGCATCAGCGCCACCATGCCGTCAAAAAACCCTCCCAGTGCCGCACCCCCTGCGCGATCCGGTGCCCCTGGCGGCAGGAGCAACTACAAGACCAAGATCTGCGAGAACTTCCTCAAGGGCACCTGCACGTTCGGCGACCGCTGCCACTTCGCCCACGGTGAGAACGAGCAGCGCAAGGGTGCTGCAGTCTGAGAGCAGCCGTGATATCTTTTGTTCTCCATTCGCTACTGTGACTATTCTCCCTGCTGCTCTAGGTGATTAGCCTGTTGTATTGCAACTTTATGGATTGTGTTTTTAGATTCAGCTTTTGAAAGATGCTTAAGCAGAACGCTTGTCCACAGTGTAGTTAGTCACCTTTTGAGTTTTACCCTTTTGCATTTTATTTTATTATAATCCAGCTGTGTTGAGTTCAGCAGGTTCTAAGTATGGTTTCATACTACCAGTAATACTGTACTACTCCCTCTGTACCGCTTTAATCGACGCTGAGTGTGCTCCTACTGTAGCGTAACCCACCTCACGAGACGCGTTGATTAAAAGATAACCAAGTTAGTATCTCCCAGTTCCACAGCCGGTTGTGTATGAGGCCCTAAGTACTTGTCGCACGCTTAGACAAAGTGTAGGCCAAAAATATGTCTAGATTCATAGTACTCCCTAAGTTTGGTGATGTTTATGAACCAAATATACTAAAGCAATACTATGATGCATCATGAAATATATATTGAATGTGATATTTTTTTTTGAACTTATATTGAATGTGATATATTTGGTTTATCGAGAGCAATATTTGTTTCTTATAAACTTAACAACGTTGAGAAAGTTTTGACCTAGGAAGAAAACAAATTGGACTTGAATTTTGATAACGAGGGAAAGGTTATGTCAATGACACGTGGGACCAGGCTACACTTGTGATGGTCATTTCCTCCTGATTATTCTACGTGGCCTTGCCTAGACAGCAGCTTCTAGCAACTCACTGTAGCATCCACGGCAGCGGGACAGCAGCGACATCTCGAGCTCCTTCCCTCCGGCAAAGTCGCCTCGTCCGGCATGGCCGCCACTGCTCCAGCCGCGACGCTCGCCCCCGCCTCCCCTCCGCTGCTGCCCGCCCTCCGCGGCAGCCGCGGCGGCCGGGTCCGCCTCACCCCACGCCGCGCCGCCGCATGCCGCTGCAGGGCCACGGCGCAGACGTTCCAGGGGGGCCCCGCCGCCAGCTACGCCCGCGAGATGGAGCGCCTCTCCGCCAAGGAGTCCCTCCTCCTCGCCGTGAGCCCCCTCCACCATCTCCTGTTCCCCTTCCTTCAGAACAAAAACGCGTGTACTGGTCCATACGAATCGTATCCACTACAACCTGACGTGTTTTTTGATTAGTTTCTCAACCTGACGACAATTCTGTACAGATACGCTCAACTTTGCACAATGGCTAATTTGGTAGATAATTAGCAAACGCCTCGATTTTTCAGAGCCATCCAACACACCAAGCTAGTTGTTTGTATTTGCGTTTTTGACATTAGAGCTGTGCAAGCACACAGTTTGAGCCGATGCTCTTGCTAGTTGATGTAAACTTCAAGTTGGTTTCTCAACTAGGGCGTTTTAAAAAATGCTACCATTTTCAGTTCAGAGATGCTGGAGGCTTTGAATCCTTGGTTAGCGGCAAGACCACGGAGATGCAGAAGATCGATGTCAATGAGAGAATTGTGGGGCTCGAACGCCTCAACCCCACTCCTCGACCCACAACGTAAGTGTTGTAGCTGAAGAAACATTCCATGTTTTCTGGCTTATTTGAGTAGCTTTTCACAGCGACACATAAGTTTAAATGGTTTTGGATTAATAGAGTTTGTATGAAGAAGGGATTTGTGTAATCCTGAGCAACGGAAGTATCATTGAAACAAAATTAAGAGAAAGAATACTACCATGATGTTCAATTTAAGACCCAACGACTTGCATTCATCTCTACATTTTCATGTCCCATATTCATGAGGAACTCCCATAATTTTTGACTGGAGTAGTTCTGTTGTCGGACATTTGGTTGTCATTATTCGTTAACATATGTTTCACTTTTCAGATCACCCTATCTGGAAGGTCGATGGAACTTCGAATGGTTTGGTGATAACAGTCCTGGAGCATTTGCAGCCCGGCTTTTGTTTGAGTATGACACTGTCGCTGGATGCAAGTTATATTACAATTGAAATTAGATTTAACATTACTTTATTCTCATTAGAATAAGTTACATCTTTTGTTAAATTGTGGCTTTACATGGTGTTTTGCAATTCTTTATTATTTTTTCTTTGACAAAAATGTGGATCACATATAGCAAGTATGTTGTTATTGTAGGAGGTCACCTACAAGTGTCGCACACTTTACCGGACTTGATGTGGTGATCAGGGATGGCTACTCCAAACTTTCATCGAATATCAAGTTGTTCAATACGGTAATTTCACAAGATGTGGGAAGTCGCCTACAGCTATTGCACATTTTTGGATTTATCTTTACAACCTCTTCAATATGTTTGCAATGTTTGTGCCATTTATATACGTGCTGACAACATGCATAGCTAATTCTTTTCTTCAAATAAAAGTCATGGTTTGTGTCTTCATTCATTCACCAGTAGTAACTCTTGTAATGTTGCAAGAGTCAAATGATCATACCAGGGCATTACTGGCAGCTATTCATATGTCTTATCTGGGATCTGTATATGCGTTACGTTGAGTTCTATTGTTCCACTCATGGTCTCACAGTTCACTGCCTTTTGGTGTGCAGGTACAAAACAGATTCGTACTGACTACTCAACTGTCAGTGGAGGGGCCTATCAGGATGAAAGAGGAATACATTGAGGGATTTTTAGAGACCCCCAAAATCAGTGAGGAAACACTACCTGAACAACTGAAGGGCTTTCTTAGACAAACTGCGGGAGCTCTACAACAACTTCCTGCCCCTATAAGGGATGCTGTTTCGGAGGGGGTTAAGTTACCTCTTAGTAAGTACCTGAGACCTGAGTTATAGTCTTATAGCAATATATTACCAATGTACAGTAGTATCATTGTAGCAATTATATAACTTCTCAGTTTTGATGATATATTGCCCATTCATACAAGCAACTACATACTCCCTCCGATCGCAAATAAGTGTCGGAGACTTAGCATAAACTTTGTACTAAACTAGTACAAAATCGCCGACAGTTATTTCCGATCGGAGGGAGTAATATTTAAAATATTAAATATTTGGAATGCTGTTTTTGTGTTCCTTACTAAACTTATTTTTAAACAATGACAAGTGTGGAAATATGGTCGCATTGTTCCTGACATCATGGTAGCTAGTTTCATCTCTAACCATATCGTCTATCTGCAATTTTTGTGTACCTGCAATATATTTAGTGCACCATCTCAAGACGGTTCAGTATAGTTATGCTATTTTTCATTCTGAGATGCCATGAATAGGTACTGCATGTACATGGATTGCTAAGTTATGTTGCATGCCTCCATTGTTATTACAGACGGGATGTTCCAGCGCTTATTCATGATTTCTTACCTGGATGAAGAAATATTGGTATGTTTATCCCATACTTACAGCAACCAACAAAATCATACTACCTGTGCACTTTACACTGACGATATTGCATCTGTCTTAAAATATTCATCTCCCCCTTAGTATTGTCTAAATGCCCCATTTTGGACTTCCACAAAATTGCAGAATCAGTAACTTTATAGCTTTGACGTTTGAGTTGTACTGTATATTTAGCTCTTACTTTGCATCACATGTTGAACACACCTACTGAACTATACCTGGTTCTTATTATAGAGAGAGATGTACCTTGTTCTATACTTAGTTCATAAACACATTGATTTCAGAGAAAATAAAAGCCGATGAAAGGATTAGTAGGGAATGCTGCACAGGCTAATCCACTGAAGTGCCAGTTCATGGTATCCTCCTGAGAATGGTAGACCAGAGCAAAAACTACACATAGTTGTCAGTGTTTTTGGTTACAAAAAAATATGCATGGGATGCCAGATTTATGACATAAAAATATTAACATCATTCGCAGTTTAAGACGCTGATAATCTAATCACCCTACCAACTCAATTTACGCAGTAGTGCCCTTTCGATGTTACTCAGTGCCATCAGTATCCACCAAATTGCTGGGGAAATAAATTTGCCCTGAATCCTCTTTTAGACAATTATAAATTAACCATGTTTGTACGTAAAGAATGGATGGTCCCTTGGTAATATTTTGCAAGTATGTAATTATTAAAAATTTGCAAATCTCATGGTTGTGTTATCTTTGTGTTCTAGATTATCAGAGATGCTGCTGGAGCACCTGATGTCCTTACCAAACTGGAAGGACCGCAACCAAATCCAATGGACAACTCACCAGATGTAGTGGTTCCAGAATATCAAAGCTAGTATTTGGGTACTAAATGGAACAGTATGATCAAATTTTTGAGATATACGTTTTCTGCTTGACCATTTTCCAGGTTTGCACATACATAAAAAAACTCTAGTGCATGTTAGCAGTCACTTGAGTGTGTAAGCTTAAGCTCTCTTGTTTCTGGCTAGAGTAGGCACTGTTATTTTGGAGCTGTGTAATACTCTATGGCGATCAAGCGTTGAAATACAAATTTAGTTCTACAAAATGGACAGTAAATTGAAGTTGCCTCCTTCCCGGAGCAAACCGCCAGCAGTGAAATTTTTGTTCGATATAATTCCAGTGCCCAGCTTGGATCAGTGTAAAGTTGCCTACGCAAATGTTATCTTGTTTTGCCTTCCAGTAGCACCAGGGTACATTAGCTTGAATACTATCTCAAATATTGGAGAAACATCCAACATGAAGACACAATGTGGGTTCTGGGACCAACGACACATTGTATGGTAATTTCGGACTGGAGATCGACCGTCATTATATCTGAATCATGCCTCAGAGGCTAAAGGTTTCAAGCACGGGAAGTTCAGTAAAACTAGTCAGAGTTGCTAGAGAGAGTGCACGTACTGTACATTATACCCGAACTAAAAAAAGATCAGTCCATGTTATTTCTTAGTAGCGTTTTGAATCACCACATGCTGATCGTTTCATGCTCTCCGTTGGACTTGTGGCGGAAGGTTCTGCACCTAACCGCTCCTGACAGACTGATCCTGCAAATATTTCTGCCATATCATCATTGTCAGATCAGAGGTTGTGTCTATCTCTCTCTCCCTCTAGATCAACCAGAGAAAGAAAACAAACCAGGAAGGTTGGGATCGAATATATAATTTAATTTAATTTAAGAGTTGGTCATGGGAGATCCCATTGATCATCATCATCCTGGATTCCTGATTCCTAAGTACAGCAGACAGACAGACAAAGAGGCTGATGGCAAAAATTTTAGACTTAGCTCTAATAGTGATGGCATGAGGACTGTCGATCAGAGACAAAAGCCGTCCGCCTGGAAGTTGCTGAGGAGGAAGTCGTCGAGGCCCTGGAAGAAGGCGTCGTATGTGTCGTCCACCTCCCGGAACCCTTCCTCCTCCGGCGAGGCCGCGTCGGCCTCCTCCTTCACCTCCGCCGCCGTCGTCTTCCCGCCGTTCTTGTCCCCCAGTACCTCCCCGAACGCGCGCGCGAGTCCTTCCTCCAGTGACGCGTCGTCCTCCTCCTCCGTCTTCACCACCGCCTTGATGGCCGCCGGGGCGACGACGACGCGGTCAGACTCCGAGCCGCCGGACGACGACGACTCCGAGGCAGCGATCTCCGCCGATGAAAACAACGAAGAATCCCCGCCTCCTCCGCCTCTTCCGCCGCCGCCACTCGGCTTCCCGGTGAGCCGCTGCACGAGCTCGCGGAACTGCCGCGCGTCCGTCTTGATCACCGTCGGCTCCACGACGTGCACGATCCTGATCTTCCGCGGCGGCCCCTTGGCGATGGCGTGGGAGCACCGGTTCGTGCCCATCGCCGCCGCGTGCGCGTGGGACGGGAGCTTCACGGTGGAGGAGTGCGGTGCCATTCTCCAGAGATGCGAGGAAAGACGGTGGCGTTAGGGGTGATGATGAAGAGGAGGATGTGGCCTGAGAAGGTTTATATAGACCAACCCTGTCCTTTGGGCCGTTGGATGCTTTAGATGACTCCATCCAACGGCTGCCATTACTGTGCATATTACTGGTAGTATATAATTTTTCGCACTAATTTAGGGCGTACACTATATTTACAAAGATATGCCTGGATTTATGTCTGCCATTTTTTCTATACACGTCTTCAAGTGAGATTCTGCATTTTGAAATCTCTTTCTAAGCCAACTACCATCCGCTTCCTAAGATCTAGCACATGTTGAGGAGTACTCGAATGATGTTAGGAATGTTCTTTTTGATGAAATAAGTATTTATCTTATGAACACATAATCTTCATGTGCTACTTCCGAATTTTATTTAAAACAATGGTACAATGTGCATCCATGGTTTTCTGATCTTGCTAAACTTAGAGGCGCTGATTTCTTCTTTCAGCAAAAATAAAATAAAATCAGGGTACAGATGAACCTAGAAGCAGCAAATCCGTCGCAGCATATGCCTGCCCCGTTTGTAGGGATTGATCCATATCCAGATCAGGTACACCATTGTTCTGGAAATCCATTAATTTAATTTAATTGATTGCTTCCTCGGTAGTATTTCCTATTTTCAAATAGTCCTTCCTGTTTTGAGCCGTTATAGGAAGCAGATTTTATTTTGCTCCCAAAAAACGAAATGCACGTCCATGCATACCACAGGGTATCTTTTTTTGAGATCTGATGCTATCTGAAATCAATGCTGCAAATTCGGGGATAGATCGCAGAGGAAATATTATGATTTAGTGCTCGATCTTTTCTTACCATCACTTGTAAATGCTCTAGCGAGATTTTTTTTCCAAGGAAACGCTCTAATGAGATTGGCACCTAGTATTTCATTGCGTTGTTGGGTTGCTGTACCATCACATAAGAGCTATACAATGGGCAGATGATATAATTTTTATGACACATAACACACAAGATTATATTGTTCAAATTGATAAGCAAATTAAGTTAAACTCTTTCCGCAAAAAAAAAATTTAAGTTAAACTCAAAATATGTATACACCTTACATATTAGAACGAAGTGAGTCATGGGTTTTTTCGGCTTTCGTGTGTGACGTATGCCTTAAATCTAGAGGGGCCGAGTTTGACAAAGAATGGAAAAAATAGAGATAGTACGAGAGGAGATTTGGTGCACGTGGGCACCAGTGATTCCACTTTTTTAAAACAAAATGAAAATCATAATTCTGTGTATCAAAATATTTGAAACAAAAATTAGGTTGTAGCCAACTATTTATTTCATAAACGTGCGAAAAATCAAGTTCAAATGCTTTGTAGTTTGGGCTACACAAAAATGATAAATGTGTAGATCTGAGTATGTATACTTTAAATCTACAAATTTTGTCAGACTTTGTTATTTTTGTGTAGATCACAATACAAAGAATTTTGTAATAAAAATTTGTATGCCTACAGGTTACATCATTGACTATATCAAGATTTATTTCACATTTTTTGAAACTTAGAAATATAAATTTTAATTATTTTAGAATGGAGGGATTACTGGAGCTCGGGAGTCAAAAACACTTTCTCAGATAGTACTAGTATTAAAGAGAAGACTAGTACTACTCTCATAAACGAGGTGACAAGGATCGCCGAATGGGAAAACTTTTGGGCAATGAATATACATGCAAGTGTGCACTAATCTTTGATGTGTGCGTTCACAATTGGTTTTCACGGATCTTTCATCCCTTTGAAAAGTTGAAACAATTATTCTTAGCTCGTTTCTTAATACGAGTGACTGAGGGAGATGATGGTTGACTTCATTTTTTAATCCTTCTTAACAAGTAAACAATAAGGTTGACTTTTTAAAAACAACCGGGCGGTTGACTTCAGTTGGGTTGGTCCTGGAACCAGAGTAGGCGAACAACCTTCTATCAGAATATCAGATCATCACAAAAGTAATGTAGAAACGAAAAACACCAGACCAGACAAATTAGCTAACTTGACTCGGTCCTCCTGTTTTGCCAAGACAAAAGGGGACGACACAATCGCCGCCTTTGCATATAATCTGCACAAGAGATGTGAATAAGCAGGTCATCTTGAACGCACGAGCCTTCGCACACTTTCATACTCGATCGCCTCCTGGATAGCACACACAAAATAATACAGTGCATACTGGGAACACCCTCGGGAAGCTGACGATGTACTCTGGTTCGATGTGATGCTGCAACGACCTCGTGTATCTTTCTCCTGCTATAATCGGCGTCACCGTCAATGGTTCCGTGTGTAGTTGCGAGTCGCCGTGACAGGGTCTGCCGCGCATGCAAGTGGCGATTAGCTGCATTAATCCTCGCGGTTATACATGACTAAATTATGGTGACAGCGTGAGTCGTTGATCCCCAGTTGCGAGTCTTGATGTGACCAGGTTTGCTGGATAAGCTGAGTGGTATTCCGGTCGGCAAAGCCAGAAGCATATGTGGTAGCAGTCTGACTTGTCGTCGTAGGAAGCTTGATTTTTAATGGTTAATGGAAACTACTACAATCTGTTTGGAGTAGCTAGGTTGGGTGCATGCACCGTGCACGGCCGACCTCGTTTTGATTCTACTCAAGAGCTGCTGCTTATGAAGGTTAGTGCAGTGCGTGCATGAACTTGCATGATGTCTAGTCCAATTTGCGTCAAAGAAGATAGAATTTGAGATTTTTTTTAGGAGAATTTGAATTATTAGAAGAAAAACTACAGGTAGCTAATGTTAGACTGGCATGTGGGTTATGGCATAATTCGAGGTTGAAAACTCTGCATTGGCATCTCACCCATCTTCTAATGGTAACGAGTAGTGCTCCCACCATCGGGGTGGGAGTGAAGACAATACTGATTTATTTGAGCAGGCGCCGCTCCCACCACCCCAACCGCACACCATGAAAAACTTTTCCTAAACCTAACTATCAAGCCAGAACACAAACTCCCCTCCCTCCTGTTGCTGAAGCAACAAGCGAAGTGAGAGGGGACTAGAACCCTCCCTCGTTGGTGAAGAACAGGAGGGGCGGGGGGAGGGGGGGGGGGGGCTTCCTGGTCGCATGAGAAGGGATAAGGATGTAGAAGTGGAACAAGTGGGTTCTTATTTTTACATGTCTATACCAACTCTAGTTTAAGTTGGATAACTCACCAAATCCCACTCCTTACTTATCCCACTTAGCCTAGAGTTACAACCTCCATTCCACAAAAGAAGACTCATAAATCTTCTATATCTAAATACCAACCCCCCACTACCTCATTTTCCTAACTTATGGTGAAGCCACGTCATTCCCTTTTATCCCAACCCGTTCTGCTCTGGCTTCATCCCTCCATCTTCCTACACCGTCGCAACTATCCTACTCCTCTCCACAAATATTCAAGCCAAGACCGCTGACCTCCTCCTCACAAATGCTCATGAAGACAGCAGATAACTCCCATTATTCAAGAAGTGCAAACTGCCGGATTGAAGTCATTTGCCACCACCGCCCCTACAGTTTAAAAGCAAGCCATACTGCCAGATGCATCAAGCAAACCGCCCTCCTCACGGAGACACTTCTGCCAGTCGAGTGCACCCTGGTACCTCCTGATCCCCATTTTTATTCCTCCTTATCTTATTTCAGTTCCTCAACATATCTTACCATACTACCAGGTTGAGCTCCATCTTCAAATTCACTGGATGTTTCCTCCCTGCCCAGAATTTGTTTGGATTCTAGCTTTCGCTACCTCAAGCGCCCAGATCTCATTGGATTTATTGTTATGGGTTTTCTCACCGAAACTAGGAGGCCTAGGAGGCCTGTACTGCCGACGGACGCTGCATTGGTACGCAGGCTGTTATCTCCTGCTCTTAAGTATAAAATTTACATTGGTTGAGCCCTAAAGTAGTCCCCTAAATTAATTCTTTACATTGCAATTTCTCTCCTGCAATCTCCGGTAGCTTTGTGCATTTGTAAAGATGAATAGCTCTCAATTATGAAATCCTACGAGTCATACTGGTAGGCATTCCATGTCACGCAGTTGTGGACGACCACGCCGTCAATGACAACAAATATTGCATTAGACATTCTCACTTTTTCCCCATCAAATAACATTTCAGACAACCATGTTGCAGCAAACATCTACGCAGGACAGAAGGATAAACAATAAAATAATATAGGTATTATCAATTTTCATATCTAGCCAAACTTCTAAAAATATCCAGTATATCATAAACCTGAATACACTAGCATGACCTTTCTAATACTGCTGATTTGTCTAACCCACATGCAGGGTACCATCAGCCACGCATTGAACAACTAAGGACTGCACTCTTTTACCTAAATATATATTGCTGCTTACTTTAAGAGTTTCTGATCACTAGATTTACTCGCTTATATTGTAATCCAGAAGAACTCCTAATGATTCAATGGGTGTCTGCATGAATAAATTACTGGGCATCAACTCTTTATGACAGTTCCAGTCTGCCAAACCCTTCATGTATTATTTATTTACAATGACTATCACTTCTATCAGTATCCGTAACACCATGTTTGTGCTTGCAAAAATGTATGTGCAAGAAGATGTCACTGCAATATATGTAGGAATATAGTAACTTCTGAACAATGATATATCCTGTCCTGTGTGTGTGTGTGGCTAAATTGGCCCTGACCAGTTTTCCTGTTTATACTTTAAATTGTGATCTTCATGTACAATTCATTCAATCCAACTCGCCAATGAAGCCTGCCGCCTACGTACTTCCATCTACAGCTGATCGCCAAATAAGAGCTTGCAAGATGTATACTACGGCAATACAAATGACATCGAACAACCACTGCATCTAACTTTACAAGAGGGGAATCATAGGGGCCCTTCACGAACTGACATCACAAGCATACTTGGATCAGATCATATGTTCTTCACAATTGTATACATCAAACAAGCAAAGAGAGTTATGACAGTCCATCATTTCCGATGACAGAAGATTTACAAAGACATTGAATAGTTACCAGTGCACTCATCAAGTACTGATATCATGTAGTAACTTTTTATCGAATTACAAGTAATAAAATGCACTGCCTTGCGTCAGATATTTTATAAATCATATATATATATATATGAATTCTAACTCTATAGATAACTAAAAAATCCCGCCGCAACGCGCGGGGTATCATCTAGTTTTAGTAGAAGTCAAGCCATGCCAACTTTGCCTAAATTTAAGAAAAGGCTATCAACTTTTACAATATCAAATAAATCATATTAGATACATTATGAAATATTTTTTTCATATTATGTCTATATATGATAACAATTGTTAATGTTTTTCTAAAAGATAGTCAAATTTTAGACCGTTTGACTTGAGAAAATAATATACGCCTTGCTTTGTGGAAAGGAGGTAGGAGTATAGAGATGTACAAAGGTGAATCCACTTAATCCCACTTGTACATCCTAAGAAGGGGCTCATGGCGGCTGGTTTTGTTAGGGGAGGTTGAATTATATTACTAGAGAAAAAAAACTGCAACTAGCTCCTGTTATTGGGCTGGCATGCGGGTCCGACGCCATATTTGGAGCTAGGCTGGAAACCCTGCATTGACATCTCGTGGATCTTGTAACGGTAACGAGTAGTGTGTGAGTGATATCTGTGTGTGCAATGCGTTCCAGCTGGTAACGGACGCGGCAGAGTCGCTAGCGGGGTGTTCACGCGGCCGGAGTCGGGAATCGGGATGTTGTTGTTCACCGTGTGCCTGTGCGTGCGTGCGTGCGTCCGTCGGTGGCCGAGAGCGGAGCAGGTGAGGCGCGAGACCGCGCTCGATGGATCGGTTTCCGCGGCGGTGATGCAAGCCGTCCTGGCGGCCGTTGCGAGCGAGGCGCGGCCTGACCTTTTCGTGTGACCCCGACGTACGCGCGCCCGCACGCGCCTGCTTGCCTGGCATCGATCGGCGTTGCGGTGGCGCGACCACTGCGGCCTGCGGTACGTACGAGGTGGTTGGTTGGTTCCGGCGCGGGCGGCCCGAAGCTCGTGCTCGATCGGGTATCCCATGCGCATCAACCTACCAACACCTGCCCATGGATCATGGAATCGTCTTCGCATCAGCAGCCGCGGAGAGCGCGCCCGCGCCGCGCGTGACCAAGAGTGGGCTGCGTTTCGCTGCTGGGCAAAAACTCACACACCAACCATACTCCTTGTAGCGGCGCAAACATACAAGGTCTTCCTTCCGCAAATTCTCTCTAGCTACACTCGTACTACATACATCATGACCCATTTTCCGCAAATCGTCCTAGTACTGCCACACGCATGGGTGCCTCAAACTCTCTTTTTACCTTTCTCTGAGCCTTTAAAGTTTGACCAACTCTATACAAATATAAGTATCAACAAATATGCATGACGTCCGGCCACTTGGTATGCTATGAAGATAACATCTGTTGATAGTAATTTTATGTTAAGTGCAGTCCCTACATCGTTCGTCAAAAGTTTTAAAAGTTTGATTAAAGTCAAAGCTAGACGTACACGTATTCCCGAAAGCGGAGGGAGTAGGATGCATTCCTCTCCATAATGTACACAATGTTTTAGCAAAACAGTATTCCATGGTTTTTGTTTGGAGGTAAGGATGGCAATAGGGTATGGGCAGGGTAAAGCAATATCATACCCATACTTGTATAGTCGATGAGTATAAAGTTCTACCCATACCCGTACCCACGGGTATGAAACTTTACCTATGCTCATACCCGACGGTTACCCGTACCCGTTGGGTAACGGACGGGTAGATAAAATATTACACCTATTATTCACAACTTTACGTTAATTGATAGAACATGGACAAAAAAATCATTTGTTCCAACTAAATAACATATAGATAAGTACATGAATATTATCAAGATTTTGAGTCTTATATTCATAATATTAGTCAACAATAGTAGATGAGTCACATAACAAATTAACAATTAATGAAAACCCAACATAGATCCACATGTCAGCGTAATCGGGTAAGGTATGGGTATACCCACGGGTACAAGGCTATACCCGTACCCTCTCCATAACTTAACGGGTAGGGTATGAGTACTACACCCATGGGTATAAAACTGTGCCCATACGCTACCCCATGCAGGTACGGTACCCGTGGGTAAAATTGCTATCCTTATTTGGAGGAAAAGGTTAGCGCTGATGGCCGAGTGCTTGTAGGCAGCACGACGCTCCAGGACTTCAAGGGCGTGTTGTTTGGGCTAAATCTTGTGCTCCGTGGAGGGATGTTCACTAGGGGCTTCCCCATCTAGAACAAACTTTGGGCTAACTTTCACCTTTGTTTGGTAGGCTTTTAAGCTTCTTTTTTTTTGTACCGGCTGGGCAACTTGGGCCCATTTGTTTGGTAGGCTGCGTAGAAGGCATTTTGGCTCAGGTAATGCAAAGCGAGCGTGTTTGGTTGCATGGGCGGAGGCAGGAAATTTTTTTGGGGGGGCAAAGATGTGCTAAGTAAGGCAAAATTTGTTTCCAAGTGGGGCAAATCACTATTCAGCAAGGAAAACTACAAAGGGACAAAAGTTTGAGTGGGGGGCAGCTGCCCCACATGACATACACACGGGATCCGCCCATGTTTGGTTGCACACAGCCAGTTCTTTAGCGTCACCACAACTTGAAAATGGTGAGCTTACCATGTCATACGAGCATACATTCGATCATACGCGAACCAGAAGAACACGATCTTGAAGAACAACGCAATGAGGCCGATGATGATGAACTCTACCAGCCTGTTTCTACGAACCCGAGGAGCACCACTTATGTTGGTAGAGGTAGAAGAGCAACCGCTTGAGCATGATCTCATCGTCGGGAAAGGCACCCCCTTCCTCTTACCCGAGGGTTGTCCAAGGCATACGCAGGCTTGTCAAAGCCAGCCAGGATCACCATGTTTGAGTCTTGGAGGCCAGTGTCCTCAAGCGACAAGGCGGGCACCTATCAACCCAGGGGCTCTCTTGAGACCATGGCAAACTTGCCAGTCGCAAGGCTGAACGAAAAGATGGTCTACATCTCTTCACAGCTTGCGATGGGCATGTACATGAATTATGCGTCCTTGGGATGATCCTAACATTGGATGATGTTGGGTTAGTTGTTGTGCGCGAGTAGTGATGGCTGATTTAGTTAAAGGAAAGAGAAGATATTACTTTAACCGTGACATGCCCGTCATAGTTCTCGCTCTCCAGGATCATGGTCTTGGTGTCCTCACACCATTGAGCTCTGCTCATGTCGCGTAGCCTTCTAATGGTGAGGCATCGCACCCTCCACTTCCTTTGGTGATCGTATACGTAAGTAGATTAGCTCACACTAGCTCTACAATTCTAGTTGAGAACCTTGGTAACGGTAGTGAGATGCACTTCCTTGAAACCCTTGTCTGTTCTCACCCTGGTTTTGATCAAGGAGAACATCTTATTAAGAACGAAACTCGACATGAAACCGGGACACTTCATCGTTCCCTTCAAAGTAGCCTTGGCTTTGGCAGCTTCGTTGGTTTTATTCACCTTGAGCACTTTTTGAAGCTTCTTGGCCACGAGGAGCCTCTCCTCCACTTCTATAGTAACCTGCGCCACCAGGCTACTCACAGGGTTCTCCTCTGCCGCCACAGATGACATACGAGTTGGGGATTTGTGAATCCCCAATGCAAAACCATGGTTTGACTAAAATGCCGCACAATGAGTCCTATAGATGATGCAGATTGACTAATCAAACACTACACATGCATAACCTACATAGATCTACCGTAACAAACATAGATCAGTCATGAACAAGCACTACACGTGGAAGAACTAGACAAGATCTACCCTAAATCTGCCCTAACACGCATAGATCGGGCATGAACAAGAAGTATACATGGAAGAACTACCACAGATCTACCCAAAATCAAACCCTAGAATTTACTGATCTACAGAGATGGTTACATATAGTCATCACGGGAGCCGATGGAGGAGTCAAGGAGGAAAAGGAAGATGTTCTGTCGCTATCGCCGTTGTAGATCAGAGATATGTCCCTTGCTTACCTGCTCTGGGACTAGGCAATGGAGCTCAAAAGGGGGGGGGGATAGAGGGTTTTGCATTGGGCGATGAGAGGGAGGGGAAGATATAGGGGAGGGGTTTCGGCTGGAGGTGATGGAATCGTTCATGTCCCCTTTTCCCCTTTTCGCTGCAGCGTGCGCGTTCTTGCGCTATCTTCATGGTCAGCTCCAGTCGTGTTGGCAAAGATGTTATTTTACATTGGTGGATCACGACGGGAGGGTGGCACGGTAGAAACGGCCGAATCGAGCGTGGCTCCCGGGCCTAGTCCAGAAATGCTTTCAGAACAGTGCAGCCACAATACGCATGGCTTCCAGGTAACCAATCACCAAGACCCGGCTGGAGATCATGTGACCTACCAAGCACACCCCCAAACTTTCCCTGCATGGGTCGTGCGGAGTCGGTATCTCCCGTGTTTCCATTACAAATAAACCCACATTGTGCGTGTCGCGTTCAGGGGTAACGTTCCATGTCATGCAAAAAATCTCGAAGCCTCCCTGGAGAATATAATCTAGGTGCATTCCGCCATTAGAAGTGGAGGGTGCGATGCCTCACCATTAGAAGGCTACGCGACATGAGCGGAGCTCAATGGTGTGAGGACACCAAGACCATGATCCTTAGGTATACGATCACCTACGTTGTTGAAGGCTACGCACCCTCCACTTCCTTCTAGAATCCTTTCTAGCTGCCGTAGTTTGTGCTTTTCCTTGAAGTTTATTTACGAACGCATGCATGATTGCGCCTATTTTCTGCCGGATAGCCGAATCCCGCGATCATTTTTTTCGTACATATGACATTCATTTAACAGATTCGAATATCCCGCATCAGAAGAATATACCATCGTTCGTCGACGATCGATAATTAAGTCGGCAAAAATCATGCGGTAAACTTGATCCTCAAGTTAACGCCAAAATCATTTCTTACCATCAATACTGGAAAATAATAAGGATGTGTTCGATTCTGGAACCGGGAAGGACGGAATGGAATGGTTCCATTCTTAGGGCATGGAATGGTTCTGACATGTGTTCGATTCGGAAAAATTTGAGGAACGGAAGCATGCCGCCACCCGGGTCGCCGGCACCCTTGCCGCCACCCCAGCCCGCCACCTGGACATGCCACCAATGGCATTGGCGGCAGGCCCTTGCTTAATCTTGATTAATTATTCCTAATCTTGATTAATTAGTCCTAATCTTGATTAATTATTCCTAATCTTGATTAATTAGTCCTAATCTTGATTAATTATTCCTAATCTTGATTAATTAGTCATAATCTTGATTAATTATTCCTAATCTTGATTAATTATAATTAATCTTGGATTAATTATAATTAATCTTGATTAATTATTGCTAAACTTGATTAATTAGAAGGAGGCACCGTGCCATTCCGCGTCGTCCGGCCGATTTGGCCGGATCACTCCGTCCCGCGTATGAGCCGAATATTCTCTTCGCTGGGATGACTACGTTCCGTCCAGAGGCTCAACCGAACACGGAAACGAGTACTAAGGACGGAACCATCCCGTTCCATTCCGACGAATTCCAGAACCGAACACATCCTAAGAGCATCGATCTACGAAGTTTCAGCCATCTAAATCGCAGTACTGGAAATAATAATAATAATAATAGCATCTACGCAGTTTCAGCCATCTAAATCGCAGCAAATCCTTCCCAAGAGTAAAAAATGGAAGCTGCTGATCGGTTGAAATCAGAATCGACGGGGGTACCCCCGTACTCCTCAAAATAATAAATACTCCTAATACAAATGGAAAGAAATCGTCTCCTCCGTTCCAATCCAAAAATAAGAGCATCAATCAGGCACCATTGACATGTCTATGACATGTACGCAAATTTGGCTATCTAAATCCCAGCAAATCCTTCCAAGAGTAACGGGAGCTGCTGATCCGGGGAGATCAAAATCCTACAAATTTATTTATAGCAATATAAACGGAAGAAAATCATCTCTGCGATTCTAACCCAGAAGTACATCTTTCCTTTCCATTTTGCACACGCCCGTCGCCTATATAAAGCGGAGCTGCGCCAACCCCATCTCTCCATCAAACACCTCTCAACACGCATCATCCACCTTTCCAAGCAAAAGGTAGAATAGCCCGAGCAATGGCCCCGTCGATCAAGGAGACTGTGGCGGGCGAGGAGAAGGCGCTCATGGCTGCGGCGTATGTGACGTTCCTCGCCGGTTCCGGCGACTACTGGAAGGGCGTGGTTGGCCTGGCCAAGGGTCTCCGCTCCGTCAAGTCGGCCTACCCGCTGGTGGTGGCCTGTCTCCCTGACGTTCCCGAGTCCCACCGCCGCATCTTGCTCGACCAGGGCTGCATTGTCCGCGAGATCGAGCCCGTGTACCCGCCCGAGAACCAGACTAACTTCGCTATGGCCTACTATGTCATCAACTACTCCAAGCTCCGCATCTGGGAGGTACGTCTAGGCTCTAGCTATATCTTTTCCCATGCATATTTGGTCGATCAGTATGTAGATAGATATGATCGATGTTGAGTGATTGATTTCATTGTGGTGTACGTAGATTAGATCTGACATCGATTGATTGATTTCATTGTGGTGTACGTAGTTTGTGGAGTACGAGAAGATCGTGTACCTGGACGCCGACATCCAGGTGTATGACAACATCGACCACCTGTTCGACCTGGAGGCCGGCAGCTTCTACGCTGTCATGGACTGCTTTTGCGAGAAGACTTGGAGCCACACGCCGCAGTACAAGATCGGCTATTGCCAGCAATGCCCTGACAGGGTTGCGTGGCCAGAGCATGACCTTGGCGTGCCTCCTCCGCCGCTCTACTTCAACGCTGGCATGTTCGTGCACGAGCCCAGCCACGCCACCGCCAAGGCCCTGCTCGACAAGCTTGTTGTCACCGATCCCACCCCCTTCGCAGAGCAGGATTTCCTGAACATGTTCTTCAATGATGTTTACAAGCCTATTCCGAATGTGTACAACCTGGTGCTTGCCATGATGTGGAGGCACCCCGAGAACGTCGAGCTTGACAAGGTCAAGGTTGTGCACTATTGCGCTGCGGTACGTGTCTACCTTGATTGATTTCCTCACAAAAACAACTAATTTCTCGATGTTGATTCTTTTGTATGGTTATGATGTTTTGATATTGTGCAGGGCTCCAAGCCATGGAGGTTCACTGGGGAAGAGGCAAACATGGACCGGGAAGACATCAAGATGCTGGTGAAGAAGTGGTCGGACATCTACAATGATGAGAGCCTCGACTACAAGGGTGACACCGACGAGGCCAGAGAGTCTGTTCGTGCTGCACTGGCAGAGTCCGGTACCGCCTACTACCCGCGTGCGCCCTCCGCGGCCTAGGCTCGTGAGTTGCATGCCTGCCGGATTTGACGATGTGCAAAGCAGGTTGTGCCCAATCAGGCTTCATAAGTCATATTAGGAGTTCTGCAATTAGGGTTTTCTTCAAAAGGAAATAAACTTCAGTTCAGTTTCTAAGGGTTTTAGTAAATGTCGATCTGTTGGTAATAGTGTGTGGTTTTGGTTTGGAAGAAACGAGTTTGTAAATACGTGCATGCACACGGTTGGTCTATAGATATAGATCTGCTGACAATGTACGTAAACATTTTGAAGCTAGTAATGGATTGAATCGTTTCAGTTATTATGTGGCTGTCACCTTTGAATGCATATTATCTGCACATTTCATTGCGTCAGGGTTAGTGTGTAAACTTGTGGTGATTCATCAGGCATACAAACTGTAACTGGTGTTTTTGTTTGCTGGTGCCTTCCATGGTTCCATGGCAAGGGTCAACCTAATATATCAAACAAGTAGCCCGGCCGTATCCACTAAGGTCTTCAGTGTTTGTCTTTGTAATACTTGCATGGAAAAGAATACCCTCTTATTGTGTGACCGTTACAGCGCTGCAAAAGGTGATTTGAGAACATATAATAATAATATAATTATAATGCAGAAACAGTTTGCAGCTATAGCAGAGCCTCCGCGAGTTACTTACCGGCTGTTTCCCTCTCATCGGATTTCTCCGGATGCCTTCCATTCTCAGAGCTCTGTCATGTTTTTCTTCACCGTATATCAATATTTTTAGCATCTTATCGTTGTAATTAGCCCTCTAGATTTCTCTACGGACATAGATAGTATACTGATGTTAAGATACATGCATGGAGTGTGGACTGAAATGTTTATTAACTATCAATGTGCAAATGATATAGTGATGAGTGTATGTTGCTCTTGTATGGTATATACCCATATGGTAACATGGGAATGGGAGTGGGGAATTAATATAGACCATCATACATAAGCAGATGCAAGACATTTTATGATGTATGTACTGCCCACGGCCAATATAGGAAAATGAGTCACCTCGCAAGTTAATTTCAACTTGCAGTGCTCAAAAGGTGATGGTGCACATATAGGCTGGTTGGCATAATGAGAGGGATGGACTATGTGTCATGTATGTAATTATAGGACGACTATTCCCAAGGCTCTGTTGAAAAATAAGTTCATGCATGAGCTATTTGTCGATGGACAAAAACCTGAAAATGCCTAAATTTGCATCTCCCTCTTCATCATATTGCTAAAGGAGATGGTGTCGATGGAGGTAAAGGGGCAACCGGGAGTGCCTCCGGCAGCGTATGCCCTCCTATCCCCGCAGTCTTTAGACCAGAATTGTGTATTTTGTGTTTCTCCGCCGCCCTGTCGCGAAATCGCTCGAGGGGTCTTTGGTATAGTCAGTTTTAGGTCAAGACAAGTCCGTGAAGTCCAATATTGCGTTAAAAGGACGCACGAGGGGGAGAAGAGCCCCACCATGCAGGCTAGTAGTGGGCCCGTGTGTTCCCCCTATCTCCTTCCTCATTGCGTTCCCCGCTGACTTCTTCTCACGGTCTAATATTTCTAAAAAAAATGACATAGCAAAAAGATTGGGTCCATTTGATGTTCGAAAGGTCGAAGTAAAAAACATGCAAAAACAAGCAAATATGCTTCACAATGTTAAAATCAAATGACAGGGAATTGTTTACAAAATCCCCAGAATTAATGAAAAACATGTTCAAATCCTCATAAAACTATGAAATAACTAAGAATATGACTTAAACTACAAAGATCATGGATGCATTTTACATGCATCAGCAGTCCATCGATGTTGGCACCTCTAGGGTCTAGGCCCGATGGCCCTGCCGGCGGCGACGACGGGGGAGAGGAGAGGGAGGGCCTGGTTTGGTCTAGAACAGGGGAGGAGCCCCCATTGCCCTGTTAGGGTTTGTCTTTTTTTTCCATGAAAAGAGAGGACGGTCCCCCCAATAATTTTGTAGTTCACATTGTGTGAAATTGCCGAGAAGTACAAATTTGAGGCTGTTTTTGCAGAATTTAAGATCAAGATGGATCAAAAAGCTGATCTATATAATAATGCCTCCATATGGTCTCGTAATAAAACCTTCTTTATTAATATTTTTTAAAACGCTCTTAATCATAAAAAATATGGTCTCGTAACGACTCTTCCAAGGCTGATGATGCTGCGTGTGGTAGTGATGTGTACGTTCATTCTTTTCTGATGTACGCGGTGTTTTAACAGTAACAGTCCATGTTTTTTCTAGATGAAATCCACTTTTTTTGCCGGTTTTCTAGATGAAATCCATGGTTTGTTAATTTGGAGGAAAAAAGGGTAACGTTGACGACCGCGTGCTTCCACGCAACACGACGCTCGGAGACTTGGAATTTGAAAACGCACCTTGCGCCTGCGCCGGTCGTGCCGAGTCGGTATCACCTGTGTTTTCCATTTTAAAGAACACGCTATACGCGGCGCGTTCAGGGACAACTTTCCACCCGTCTCGAATCCTCCGGAGAGGAAACTCTGGGCGCGCCGCCACCGTTGATCCGGGCCACGATCCGCATCCGACGCGCCCCCAGCCTCCCCGACCGATTGAACCGCCACAGGAAAATCACGCACGGAATTAATTCAGTTTGATTTCCTTCCCGATCGCGACGTGATTTCCTTCCTCCCACAACGGCCGGAAGCTTCCAGGAGACGGAACCCCTGCATGCCAAACCTTGCGCGGTAAGAAACCGACACCGACCACGTCACCTCCTTCCGCGTCAATCTTCCTCCCGCTCCTATATAATCCCTCCTCTTCAACTCGATCAACGTCCCCGTCATCACAGTTTGAAAACCTCCAAACCGCGCGCGCTCGCTCGCTCGATCAACCGTCCGTCGGTCCAAGAGTTTCACCATGGACGCCGGTTTCGACTTCGACGACGACCTGGAATTCCTGGACGGGCTGGAGTGCTTCGACCTGGACATCCCGGCCGAGCTCGGCGGCAGCGATGCACTTCTCGCCGGGACAGGCAAGGAGGGCGGTCTGGGCCTGGATCCGGGTTCTCCTGACGGCGGGAGAGAGAACTCGCCGGATTCCGTGGTCACGGACGACGGGGCGACGTCGTCTGGAGATCGCGAGGACGGCGGCGAGATGTCTGCCTACGTGGGCGATCTGGAGAGGTTTCTTATGGAGGACGGCGACGGTGACGTGGCGGAGGAGACGAAAGAGCTTGCTGGAGACGAGTACTTCTTAAACGATTTCTTTGTTGCAGAGGACGGCTGGGCCGAGCCGCCGGTGCACGCGGAGGAGGTCCTTGCCGCCAACGGCTGTTTCTTGGACGACTACCTTGCGGACGACTACCTTGCCGAGCACCACGGCCTCGCCCTGCCGTGGGAAGATGCTGCCGTCGAGGATGCTGTGTCCGCGGGGGCGGAGGAGGAGCTTGCCACAGACGACTACTTCGTCGACGACTTCTTCATTGCCGACGGCGACGGCTGCAACGAGCCGGCGTCCGGTGCCGGCGTGGTGGATCCGACCCCAGAGGAAGAGGGGGAGGATGCTGATGCTCTTGAGGACGAAGGGACCTCGCGGAAGCGCGCAAGGTACGAATGAATTGAATCGGTTTCGTTCATTCATTCAGTGCTAATTGCAAAATTTTCAAATTAGGGGCCGATGCTAGTTAGGAATGCTAATGCATTGACAGAATGGAACAATTGTACATACATATATATGCCAAAAAAATAGCACTACTGCTTAAACGATGCGGAAACTTTGGGTTATCTAAGTTTAATTTTTCTACTATTTACATATTTATTTTGGTTTCACATATCTCTATATATTTCATCCTACCGTATTTATATTGCTGCATACTTCCTCCTCGAGTTTAACGTGTGATCGGGTAGCAAACCTGAAGAGTTTGTGTGTCTGAACTGTCAGTACGTGTGCTTTTTGCTGTCGAATTATTCATAATCGCAGCGAATTTGATTGTGTCTGTTGACAATGGTAACAGCAGCATCCATCCGCTGAGGCAGAGGAGGGGCGCCGCGTCGATGCCAAGCGAAGCCGAGCTCGGGGTATGCATCTCGGTGCCGCCGCCTTTGACACCACCGGCTGCCTCCCTCCGGTGTGGCTCGATCTCGATTTGATCGATCCTCACTTGCAGTTTTGATAGGCTGGGAGGAACCAAATTGCTCTCGCCTTCATGGTGCCGACCTCAGGTATTCAAACTGGTAGGTTGAAAGTTCAGAGGAGTACGGCTTACCTCCGCGTTCTTTATGATTTCCCTTTACCTTTCAGCCGGCTGGACCAGGCCAAGTCTAGGCCCGGCCTGAGATGTTGCCGATTTTTGCCTAGCCAGGTTAGCATGGGATGGGAGTGTTTGTTTTCTGGTCTGGCCTGGCAAATTGCTAAGCGTCTGTTGCATACATTATGAGCCAAAATATAGTACTAGATGGAAGTGATTAGTGTCCAGGCTGTACCTACCACCTCACGAGTCACGACCAGGGGCTAATCACATTCCTAGGCCAGGCTAACACCAAATGATTGAGGACGCAAACCAAACACCAATCAGGCAACATCCAGGGATCCTCTAGGCCAGGCTTGTTGCTGTCAGGACGTCAACCAAACCGGCTCACAGAGACCTGGCCAGTCCAAAGCCGTCGGCCTTTCGAGTTTGTGAAATGGAAGAGAGGCCAATGAGAGACATGGACGGATGGACCAAGGCGGTGGGTGGATGCCTGGATGGTAGCTGGCTTCACGTTAGGGAGACGCCACAACGTAAGAATTCCTCTTTTCACATGTCTAGCAAGTTTTTTCTTTTTTGACATACAACTTTGCTACGAAATAAACAATGCATAACCGAGAAAATTCTAGTATAAGCTACTCATTTGATCATAGGTTTGGTACAGGTTTGTGCTATTCTTACTAATCATGTTATGCTGCCTCAATTTGAGTGTGCACAATTGATTAGTAGGTTTAAGTGTGCCAGTGCTTGCGTCCTAGTAATAAGATCATGTTAGAACATCATAAAACTACTGGTACTACAATTCAGATCTTGATCCTTTGGATCAAACTTGCTTCAAATTTCCATTTTGATTTTCTAGGATTTAATTACAACCTTTGTAGTGAGCTATCGAGTTGTTGGAGAAGTTCTTGTTGTTCTAGTCCAGATCCTTCAGTTCTTAGCCTCCACTCCCTCTCAGATCTTTGCCATGTGTATTTGAGTTTTTGATCCAAGCTTAAAGTCTTATTTGTGAGGCTTGGGGTATGGGATGGCTCGCTATTTATAATGTTCGGCTAGCACTATGATGTTAACACCTCACCACATGCAAATGGTGACTAAGGTGTGTTCTTGTGTTTCACAGGCTTAGGAGTCCAAAAAAAAATTTGGTGGTTAACTAATTGAAGATTTTAACTTTATGCATATGCCATAAATGGTATGATGGTTTTAAAAGAGATATTCTATCTCTCCTAGTATTTTGGTGGATACCCATTTATGATATAATTATGTTTATCAAGTTTTCATCCTGGTTCCTTCAAATTCTGTTAATATTTATTATCATGACCTTATTAAGATGAATAATCTCTGGCTTTTGGATTTGTCCGTCATTCATTCCTAATCTGGTTAACTCACTTATGTTAAATTAATATTAATACCTATATTGTTTTCATATGAATCCAAGATCTTGAGATCCTTATGTCTCTGGGAACTAATGCTTTGTTGAATTATTATTTTCTAGCTTAATTTCATTGGCTTGTTCAGTGAGTTGTTGACAATGCCTTTAATTCATGTTCTTGTTATGGCATTGGCTCTTTGGTCCACTCTTTGATGCTTATGTTGGTTCTGGTACTATCTATTTATGGTTACAATGTTCCTTGGTCACTCTACCTTGATCTACTGGCTTTAGTGAGATCAAACACATGGTTTTACTTCTGGTTTGCTTTGTATTTGCCCTCAAGGTCATAAACTGCTCTCACGACAAGTTCCTACGATCACTTCTATTGGATTCTAAATCAAATGGAATCACCACTTGATGATTCCAACATTTTATCATGTTTTGGTTTCCTTGTTGGTTTAATTCTTGCAGGATTAAATTTGAAGATGATCATGATAAGAACCATGAAAAGCAAGATCCCGAATAAGAAAATAGAAAACGAGGAAACCACAAGAGTGAAGATTAGTAGAGTCTCGTCTTTTGTCATTCTTTGCTCCTTTTTCACTCAATGATTCATTCTAATTTCCCGACCAAAAATTATATATGTCTATTCTATGATATTTATATATATAGAGAGTATGGTATCTAATATGACACCTGAATTTGTCAAAGGGATTGGGTTGGTGACTTACCCATTCAGTGACTTTGGCACTGGACGTTCCAAACACGGGTACTATCGGATCGGGTGAATTAGAGAATAAACAGAGGTCTGTTGTGATTTTAGCCTTTCTTCTCCTTTTAGGGCCTATCCGAAAGAGAATCCAGTACCTCTTGGTCCTGAATATTAGAATAGGACGAACGAACCGGACCCCGCGGATATCTATGCTTCAGAACAAAACCCTGCAATCAAATAGATTGTCCCAAGGGCGCCATAGGAGCCCAAGTTATGCTAGTGAAAATTAGTTCCTCTAGCAGTTCCGGTTTGAGCATTCCGTTCCCTTTTTCAATCTCCACTTCTTTTCATATAGCAATCCCTGATCAAAGAGAGAACACTATCCATTTCAAAACATTTCTAACAAATTCCTTGGTTCCGACCGACGAAGTAATGGCACTCGATTATTATCAACCTGACTGCAATCTTTTTCTGTCGGTAAGGATTGCACCAGAGCACCTTCTACTTCTACTTCTAATAGGCCATGAACTATAGATAGAGAAGAATCATTCTGAGCGAGTACATAAGAAGCAATCCACTTTAACTAGAATAGGTTATTTAGATAGGTCCAGTCTAAGGTTCTAGGTAGGTTTTTAGTTTGTATTAGGTTTTATCTATAATTTTCATTTTTGAAATCCTTGCTCTCTTTTTTGAAAGGAAATGCGGTAGGGGAAGCCCCTACAGCGATTTTGGATTTTTGAAAATAAGAAACCCAAATCGCGTCTGTGGGGACTTGAACCTGGGTGGCTGGGTTGTACATCCACTTCCCTAGCCAAGTGAGCTAGGCTCACTTCTTGAAATCCTTACTCTAAATCTTGTAAATAATATTAAGATTGGAAAAAATGTCTTCCTTGTGATATTTTTATTGTGATTTATGGAATTTGAATTATTCAAACCTCCAATTTGTATTCAAATGTGAACTTGTGATCCTAGACATTGCTAGAATCATTTATCCAGTGTAGGAATGAATTGGAGTCAAAAATTCCTTTAGTTTCTTTTAGTTCAAATTTAAATTCCCACATATTTCAGAATTATCAAACATCATGTTTAGATTGGAACTCCTTCAATTAATTGATGCTTTGTGGACCGATCTCTATTATTAGAAACCAAGAAACCCTAGCCTCCTGGGTCGCCAGTGGCGACTCCAGAGGCGCCACCACCACAATCTTAGGATCCCCTCCCGTTCCCCATCGTTTACCCCGCCTGTCGCTGGAGGAGGCCATCCGGTTGGCGGACGGCGGCGGCGGGGCATTTCCGTCAGTTTTCCTTTTCCATTCACCGCCTGGTGTCCTCTTCCTCCATGATGCAAGTCGTCCCAATCTAGCCACCAATGTCCAGTTTCATTAGCCACCAGATCCGGCTCTGCTTCTAGTCAGCAGCCCTCTCGTCATGGCCTTGAATCGGCTACGTCAGGGAAGCTGGCCTAAAGTTGTTGTTGGCATGGCATGTGTCCTGCATCGCTGGTCCCTAGATCTGGTTATGCTTAGTCAGCAACCCTTTCATCATGGCCTTCGATCGGCCAAATAAGGGCAGCTGGCTTCATGTGTTTGTTGGCATGGTACACGGCCATTGCATGCTTGGATGCGGAGCTGGATGCATATCCATCCACCTTCTCATGCACGTGTGCCCCTTGGTTGTGCACAGTCCCAGAGACAAGGTCAACGGTCCGCGAGGCTAGCTACCTGAGTGTCGTGGTGCCTCCCAATTGACGCAATATGGTCTCGGGGTGAGGCGCCGCTGCTGGTGGTGGCGGCTTATGCGAAAAGAAGCCCCAATACTTGTTGGCACCGTCTGCACATTGACTACGACAACATCGTCTCGATTACTTCGGTGCTGGTGGATGTGGGGTATGTAATAGTTGTTGCACTCAGAAGATCAAAGAAATATCTCAATGAAGATTGTCGAGTTCGAGACATCTAAGTGACGACGAAAGCGGGGAATGATGACAACAACCCGACAGTGGGCTTTTCTATGCATGGTTCTTTGTGCAAGAAATAAAGTGTCTTTGGATGAAGCAATGGAGGAAGAAAAGATGATACTTGTCACCGTTTCATTTGTGTGGAAGGCCATATTAAAACCGTTTGTCTAGCAACTGTGAGCTGGACGCTTTGCAGCAGTGTTCTTAGTGTTGCAAATCACTGATCGGTGCGGCAGGTGCATATTTAATTATTTACTTTTCCTGTTTTCTCTATTGGTTGTGTGTCCTTGATGTCTCAACTTGTTCTTGACATTATGTTGTTGTAGAGGCTAGGTGTAATTGGTGTCTTCTTGATATTAATATATTTCCTTTTATCGGAAAAACATTGGAACTCCTTGGATAGATTTCCTAAGTCTAAACACCTACTAACATAAAATCCTTCAATTTGATATCTCAAAGCAAATGCGCCAAAAATTCCTGTAGTTTTAGATGTAAATGCAAAAATTCTATCTCTACCATTTTCACATGCCTATTCTACAAGTTGTTACGATCACTGACCGAACGCAACAATTTGGTATGCCAGGCCACCATGCCCAACTAGCCTCCCTGCCAACACTGTAGCGCCATGTCTGCCACCGCCATGAACCTCCAAATCCATGCACACCCCTCCTACGACATCCGCGTTAGGACCCTGACGCCACAGGGCAACCACCGGTTTGAAGCTGCAAGGTTTTCGAGAAGATTGCATACCATGCACCGCCACCCAAGCGAGATCGAGCCTAGAGGGCCCAGATCTGGGCTTGTAGGCCCGTGCCATTGGGAGACATGCCGCCTGCGCCATCGCCCATACCATAGCGACAACCCATTCCTGGATGCCACCAGCGCCCCGAGCACCATAGCGCACGCCAGATCGCCCTCCTGTCCCGAGGCCCCGCCTAGCCATGTCCACAAAGCTAGGTTAGCACACATTCTCGCTTGCTATGTTTTCATATTTAGCATGAGACTAGCTACCCGGGATGAAACGTCATAGCTGTAAGCAATAAAAAATTAATTGGCTAAAACGTGGCCGGAAAGGCTATGAGCTGCCACATATGAAAAATTTTGAAAAAAATTTATATAGTGTAAACTGATCAATACACGTATGTTGTTTCTACGATTGAGTAAATAAATGATAAATTTATTTTAGACCAACACAATCACAAACGGCATGTGGAAGTTTTGAGCCGTGAAATTTTAAGACTTCACAAAATTATTCGCAGAATAGATGGTAATTTCACTCACA
This sequence comes from Dactylis glomerata, assembly GCA_007115705.1. Classification (NCBI taxonomy): domain Eukaryota; kingdom Viridiplantae; phylum Streptophyta; class Magnoliopsida; order Poales; family Poaceae; genus Dactylis; species Dactylis glomerata. Next base: position 112,556 of record QXEO01001105.1, on the reverse strand, counting down.
ATAAGAAAATAGTATGGGCTTAATTATACACATATGGCCGAGTCAACAGAGATTCCGTGCCAAGGTGCGAGCTGAAGACTCCAGGAAGGAGAAAAAAATGCTTCGCCCTGTCCCGCTCCCGCGAGCGGCAGGGCGAACCCTAGCCGCCGCCGTCTTCCTCCCTCTTCCTAGCTCTTCCACCTCCTCGCCGTCGCCGGAGGGCGCCGTCAGGCAAAGCCCGGTCAACATCGGCGGCGGCGAGGCCCCTTCCTTCCTCCTCCCCTGGTTGCTGTAGTACGGGATGCAGGCACTAGGCGTGGATGCGGCACTCGCGCGGGGTGCTGTGGCGGTGATACGTCTCCAACGTATCTATAATTTTTGATGCTCCATGCTTGCTTTTACATCATTTGCCTAATGTTTCATTACACTTCGTGGCAATTTTCTGCATTTTCTGGAACTAACCTATTAACAAGTCGCCACAGTGCCAGTTCCCTGTTTTCTGCTATTTTTGTGTTTCAGAAAAGCTACACAGGAAATATTCTCGGAATTGGACGAAACAAGTTCCTGAAGTCTTATTTTTCTCGGAAGCTTCCAGAGATCCGAAGAGGAGACGGGGAGGGGCCACAGGCCACCCTCACACCAGGGTGGCGCGGCCTGGCCCTTGGCCGCGCCCCCTATGTGTGAGGCCGCCTCGGTCCACTTCTGACGATGCCCCTTCGCCTATAAAGACCCCCCGATGGAAAAAACCTAAGTACCCGATCAATTTTCCAGAAACACATCACGATCCGCCACTGTCGTCGATCCGAGATCGGGAGGGTCCAGAAGCTCTTCCCGGCACCCTACCAGAGAGGGGAATCGCCACCGGAGGTCTTCTTCATCGCCATGCTTGCCTCCGGAGCGATGAGTGAGTAGTCTACCTTAGACTATGGGTCCATAGCAGTAGCTAGATGGTTGTCTTCTCCACCATGTGCTTCATGTTTAGATCTCATGAGCTGCCCTACATGATTGAGATCACCGTTATGTAATTCTACATGTTTGGTTTGTTGGGATCCGATGAATATTGGTGTTATGATTGAGTTGCTATACTGAAATATATCTTATGTTATCTCTATGTTGTTTATCATCTTGCATGCTCTCCGTTGTTAGTAGCTATCTTGGCCGAGTAGTTGCTAGTGACTCCAAGAGGGGGTATTTATGCTCGATAGTGGGTTCATGCCTCTATTTAACCTAGGGGAGTGACAGAAACCTCTAAGGTTGTAGATGTGCTGTTGCTACTAGGGAGAAAACAACATTCATATGCTCAAGGGCATATGCTTTGTTTACATTACACACTTTGCTTAATGCAATTATCGGTTGTTCGTAACTTAATACTCATGGGGTGTTCGGACGATATCCCCGTGAGTGGATTATTAGTCATAGATGCAGTTGGATGGCGGTCTATGTATTTTGTTGTAATGCCCAGAGTAAATCGCATAGTGATCTTCTTGACATATCACGTTTATCTTTATTCTATCAATTGCCCAACTGTAATTTGTTTACCCAGCATGTGTTATTTTATCTTATGGAGAGACACCACTAGTGAACTGTGGACCCCGGTCCTATTTCCATCATATTGCTATCACCTATTTACTTTACTCGCACTGTTTACTTTACTCGCATACTTCTACTGTTTTCCACTCGATACGCTTATACCCTTTGTTTCAAGCAAACCGGTGAGATTGACAACCTCATCGCAAGTTGGGAACAAAGTACTTAGTTGTGTGTGTGTGCAGGTTCCACGTTGCTGCTGGCCGAAGACGAGTCAACAAGTGTCATAAATGGCGCCCTTGTTGGAGTGTTATTAAGCCAGTCCGCATCACCTTCAGTCATATTGTCTGCTCTTCTCCTGAACGATTAAACCTTGGTTTCTTACTGAGGAAAAAGACTTGCTGCTGTGCTCATCATACTTTCCGCTTGGAGTTTCCCAACTGCCTGGCCATAATAATCATCAACTACACGCCAGACATCAAGCCCTTTTCTGGCGCCATTGCCGGGGAGGAAGTAGAAGACTTCTGCAAGGGGAGTTTTTCGCACACACATCCTTTACTTTGTTATTTGTTTTGCTTTACTTTATTTATTTTACCTGCATCATTTTATCAAAAACCCAAAAAAAATTAGAATCCTTGGTAGTTGTTTTTACTTATTTGCTTTTAGTTTTGCTAAAATGAGTAATCCTGAAGTAGAATTTCGTAGTTTTAAGCAGCAAAGGGGAGAAAGTTTAAAAGATGCTTGGTACCGTATTAACAATGCCCATCATAGGTGTACAAAAAAGCACTCTACCACGATCCTCCTTAGAAATTTTTATGTTGGTATATCTAGTTGGAATAGGTATGTTCTTGATACTCTTACAGGAGGTACTTTTCTGGGTACTCCCGCTGGAGAAGCATGCACTATAATTGAAAGTTTAGTGGGAATATCACCTATTCATGATGTTAAAGCTGAGATCACCTTGGAGGAGGTGTTAGAAAAGCTCAGCTCTTTAGAGAAAAGTTTGCCAAGTATCCTCGAAAATGCTAGCCGAGTCAATGAATCAATAGAAAATATTGGTAAGAGAATCACCATTTTAGAGGCTAGCACTACTCATGATAATCAAAACTTAAGGATTGGTAAACTAGAGGAGTCTATGGAAACTCTTAGTTTAATCTTCTCTTCTCTTAAATTTAAGAAAGAGAAAGTTTTTGTTGGAAAAGAGCAAAAATTTATGTATGTTCCCAAGGTTTCTGCGCTTAAACCTCAACATGTTCTTAAAATTGGTAAGACTTTTAGTTCAACTAAGAGTGACTTGCAGGTTGAATCATCTTCGGGAATTTCCAAAGTGCCTACTGAGGTAAGTGATGCTTCATCACTTGATGTTACTTGATTTGCAATTTTCTGCGCCTAGCTCAAAGGCGTTAAAGAAAAGCACTCTTGGGAGATAACCCAATGTTTTATTTTCAGTACTTTTTCTTTTATTTGAGTCTTGGAAGTCATTACTACTGTAATGACCGCTCCTTATCCTTTTTATTTCATTGTTGTGCCAAGAGAAGCCTCTAATTTGAGTGAGGTAAAGATTTGGGGATGTTGCTGTCCTTAAACTGTTTTTGGTGCTGCACCGTAAAAATTCGTAAAAATTCTCTGTATATCTTTTGGACCTGCGATTTCTTATGCATATGCCCCAGGTTATATCCAAACTTTCATTAGTTGAACACTTTTTGATTTGAGCAACAGAAAATCCCTTAAAAATTCGACCTTTGTCAGCTGTTCTGTTTTGACAGATTTCTGCCAATATTTGTGTTTGCCGCTTAATCGCTTTCTTTTGAGTTCTTTTGATCACGAAACTTTTGGGAAAGTTGCTACAGTAGTATATGCTATATATGTGGTGGTTTTAGGTTGAAATCTGAAGCAAAAATAGGTTGATTATATGTTATGCCTACACTAATGTTGCTAATAGAATTGTGTTTAGTTTTGTATGAAGGAAGTTTTCAAGTGTAGGGATTGGAGAATGATGAGATGAGTTAAAGAATGGACAAAAGCTCAAGCTTGGGGATGCCCATGCATCACCCCAAGAAATATCCAAGAAGTACAAGCGTCAAAGCTTGGGGATGCCCCCGAGGCACCCCTTCTTCATCAGCAAAAATCAGGTCACCTTTCAAGACACTATATTTTTATTGCTTCATGCACTATGTTTTTTTTGAGCGTCAGTTGTTTTAGTCTTCATTATTAGTTTAGTTTTGTTTACTGCAATAAATGGTTGGACCCCAACAAATTTCTTTTGGAGAAGTTGCCTTGCTTTTCATTTGCAAAGAACGCTCTAGTTTTCACTCTTATCAAAAACTGAGAGTTCTTCTTTTTCTGCTACTGCTTTTGGTTTTCATTTTTGCCTTGATTTGCATTCAGATGTTCTTATATTTATTCATCAAGGTGTATTATTGCCTCTGATCTTTATTAGTTTTCATCAAAAGAGGTGTTTATAAAAAGTTTGAATGGTGTTGGAAAAGAGAAAAAGCTTTATGCAAAAAAGTGGTACAAGAAGGAGCTTGTGTAGACTGCGGCTTAGGCTTTTGCATGTCGTGCTTGATGTCTTTTTGATAGTATGCTTAGTATTTTTGCTGTAGCATAACTTGTCTCAAATAACTGAGATTGCTTAATGAGCCTTTGAAAAATCATGCGTTATTTTTATCGTTTGGAAGCATTATTTTGGTTTTCTCCTTGATGCTTTATTTGGGTTGACTTGGCGCATGCTCACACATGTTAGACTCATACAAAGTCGCCAATAGCCTCTATGATCATTTAGTTTTTGACTTTTGATGCCATCGTATGCTTCTTTAAATGTCGCTTTGTCGATTTGCATTATTATGGCCATTATTGCTCTCTTAGTTGGTCGCTTCCAGTCTTTTGCTAGCCCTCGCCTTATATTGAGTATGAGCTCTACTCGTGCATCCAACTCCTAAAAACCAAGTTTTTCCAAAGTGTCCACCATACATACCTACTAGCAATTTGCTATTCCAAGTAATTTTGACTTGCTTTTATTTTCTCTTCAAATTAAACTCTTACCAATGTTATGCGAAAATTGGTCAGTAAAGCTCTCACGAACCAGAAGGCACACTTTACTTTTTCCTGTTCTTAAAAATTTGATATTGTGGTCTCTTATGTTGAGTTGTTATGCTTGGAAGTTATAAGTTGGAGACTAGCTCAGCCATGCCGTCATGGGCAAGCTTTCAACATTGCACTTCTCTTTTGAGTTGATATCGTGATCTTTTGTTTATGGATGCCCACGGTGTGAAATGAATTAGGAATCTTGTGGGGATCATGGAGTTTGTATATTTGTTAGGGAAACACCTGGGCCACCAATCTAAGCCATGCATAATTCATAGTGGAAATTTGCAGCATACCCATAGTGGACATTCGACGACGCATCTCAAAATAAAAAGCTATACAAATGGTAAATAAGAGAGATGTCGAGGTGTTCATTGTCTGCTTGTCCTGTCATTTTGATGTGGGCTTGTTCTATGTCATCGGGCACGGAGGTACCTCGTTGGCGGTTCTCGATGATACATGTATACTTACAATGACAAGAGCCTTGCTTGGGAATCTAAGTAAAGTAGCATGAGGTTCGGGTACTCGTATTCACGGGACACGAGGTTTTCAACTTATGATTTGCCAAGCATATGCATCATAATTGTTCTCGCATTAACTTTAACCATTCAAGATGCTTATGATGGGGGTAATGAGAGCTCAAAGCCGGTAAGTACCATAATTTTTGAAGGTTATAAAACTTGCAATCACTGCTTCCCTCCGCGAAGGGCCTTTCTTTTACTTTTATGTTGAGTCACCACCTTCTATCTTTATGCACCATTAAGAGAGCAATGTTGTCATTCTTAGTATAATGTGCATTGTCCCAAAGTTTTCATTGATTGATTCATATTGTTGGTTTCACTTGTTCTCAAATTATTTGTATCTAGTCGCAGTTGTCATTCTTAGTATAATGTGCATTGTCCCAAAGTTTTCATTGATTGATTCATATTGTTGGTTTCACTTGTTCTCAAATTATTTGTATCTAGTCGCCCTCTTAAACTTGAAGGTGTCCTATGCATTTATGTTTTTCTCTCCATGAAGGACAAGCTGAAAACCATTTGTATGTTTTTCCTTATGATTTGAACACATGTTTGACTTTCATTGTTTCTTTTTCATGATCTTTTGTTTGTGTTCATCTTCATGTTTATAACATGGTTGCTAAGTTTTTATTATCAAGAATATGTCTTTCATGCCCATGTTTTAAGTTCTTTTGATCCTAGCTCACAATGCTTACATAGATGATCAAGATTGTGTAGGTGCATGTCACCTCAAAAATTATTTCTTTTATTATCACTTACCTACTCGAGGACGAGCAGGAGTTAAGCTTGGGCATGCTGATACGTCTCCAATGTATCTATAATTTTTGATGCACCATGCTTGTTTTTACACCATTTGCCTAATGTTTCGTTACACTTCACGACACTTTTATACATTTTCCAGAACTAACCTATTAACAAGTTGCCACAGTGCTAGTTCCCTGTTTTCTGCTGTTTTTGTGTTTCAGAAAAGCTACACAGGAAATATTCTTGGAATTGGACGAAACAAGTTCCTGAAGTCTTATTTTTCCCGGAAGCTTGCAGAGATCCAAAGAGGATACGGAGAGGGGCCACAGGCCACCCTCACACCAGGGCGGCGTGGCCTGGCCCCTAGCTGCGCCCCCTATGTGTGAAGCCGCCTCGGTCCACTTCTGACGATGCCCCTTCACCTATAAAGACCCCCCGACAGGAAAAACCTAAGTACCCGATCAATTTTCCAGAAACACATCATGATCCACCGCCATCGTCGACCTGAGATCGGGAGGGTCCAGAAGCTCTTCCCGCCACCCTGCCGGAGAGGGGAATCGCCACTGAAGGTCTTCTTCATCGCCATGCTTGCCTCCGGAGTGATGAGTGAGTAGTCTACATTGTACTATGGGTCCATAGCAGTAGCTAGATGGTTGTCTCCTCCACCATGTGCTTCATGTTTAGATCTCATGAGCTGCCCTACATGATTGAGATCACCGTTATGTAATTCTACATGTTTGGTTTGTTGGGATCCGATGAATATTGGTGTTATGATTGAGTTGCTATACTGAAATATATCTTATGTTATCTCTATGTTGTTTATGATCTTGCATGCTCTCCGTTGTTAGTAGCTATCTTGGCCGAGTAGTTGCTAGTGACTCCAAGAGGGGGTATTTATGCTCGATAGTGGGTTCATGCCTCTATTTAACTTGGGGGAGTGACAGAAACATCTAAGGTTGTAGATGTGCTGTTGCTACTAGGGAGAAAACAATATTCATATGCTCAAGGGCATATGCTTTATTTACATTACACACTTTGCTTAATGCAATTATCTGTTGTTCGCAACTTAATACTCATGGGGTGTTCGGACGATATCCCCGTGAGTGGATTATTAGTCATAGATGCAGTTGGATGGCGGTCTATGTATTTTGTCGTAATGCCCAGAGTAAATCGCATAGTGATCTTCTTGACATATCACGTTTATCTTTATTCTATCTTGCCCAATTGTAATTTGTTTACCCAGCATGTGTTATTTTATCTTATAGAGAGACAACATGTGAACTATGGATCCCAGTCCTATTTCCATCATATTGTTATCACCTGTTTACTTTACTTGCACTGTTTACTTTACTCGCATACTTCTACTGTTTTCCACTCGATACGCTTATACCCTTTGTTTCAAGCAAACCGGTGAGATTGACATCCTCATCGCAACTTGGGAACAAAGTACTTGGTTGTGTGAGTGCAGGTTCCACATTGCTGCTGGCCGAAGACGAGTCAACAAGTGTCGTAAATGGCACCCTTGTTGGAGTGTTATTAAGCCAGTCCGCATCACTGATACGTCTCCAACGTATCTATAATTTTTGATGCTCCATGCTTGTTTTTACACCATTTGCCTACTGTTTCATTACACTTCGTGGCACTTTTATGCATTTTCTGGAACTAACCTATTAACAAGTCGCCACAGTGCCAGTTTCCTATTTTCTGCTATTTTTGTGTTTCAGAAGTGATACACAGGAAATATTCTCAGAATTGGACGAAACAAGTTCCTGAAGTCTTATTTTTCCCGGAAGCTTCCAAAGATCCGAAGAGGAGTTGGAGGAGGGCCACGAGGGCCCCACACACCAGGGCGGCGTGGCCAAGGGCCTGGCCGCGCCCCCTATGTGTGAGAGCCCCTCGGGCCACCTCTGACGATACCCCTTCGCCTATAAAGACCCCCCGACGGAAAAAACCTATGTACCCGATCAATTTTCCAGAACACATCGCGATCCGCCGCCGCTGTCGACTCGAAGATCAGGAGGGTCCAGAAGCTCTTCCCGGCACCCTGCCGGAGAGGGGAATCGCCACCGGAGGTCTTCTTCATCGCCATGCTTGCCTCCGAAGCGATGAGTGAGTAGTCTACCTTGGACTATGGGTCCATAGCAGTAGCTAGATGGTTGTCTTCTCCACCATGTGCTTCATGTTTAGATCTCATGAGCTGCCCTACATGATTGAGATCACCGTTATGTAATTCTACATGTTTGGTTTGTTGGGATCCGATGAATATTGGTGTTATGATTGAGTTGCTATACTGAAATATATCTTATGTTATCTCTATGTTGTTTATGATCTTGCATGCTCTCCGTTGTTAGTAGCTATCTTGGCCGAGTAGTTGCTAGTGACTCCAAGAGGGGGTATTTATGCTCGATAGTGGGTTCATGCCTCTATTTAATCTGGGGGAGTGACAGAAACCTCTAAGGTTATAGATGTGCTATTGCTACTAGGGAGAAAACAACATTCATATGCTCAAGGGCATATGCTTTGTTTACATTACACACTTTGCTTAATGCAATTATCTGTTGTTCGCAACTTAATACTTGTGGAGTTCTCGGATTGATTCGCCACAAGTGGATTATTAGTCATAGATGCAGTTGGATGGCGGTCTATGTATTTTGTTGTAATGCCCAGAGTAAATCTCATAGTGAACTTCTTGACATATCACGTTATCTTTATTCTATCAATTGCCCAACTGTAATTTGTTTACCCAGCATGTGTTATTTATCTTTTGGAGAGACACCACTAGTGAACTGTGGACCCTGGTCCTATTTCCATCATATTGCTATCACCTATTTACTTTACTCGCACTGTTTACTTTACTCGCATACTATTATCACTTTCCACTCGATACGCTCATACCCTTTGTTTCAAGCAAACCACTGAGATTGACAACCTCATCGCATGTTGAGAAAAAAGTATTTGGTTGTGTGTGTGCAGGTTCAGCATTGCAGCTAGCAAGCAAAGCTTGGATGAGGTGCCATATATAAATTGTCCAAAGCTGTCGCAAACAAGCAAGCATCACATTCAGTCGTAATTATCTACTCTTCTCCTGATCGACATACCTTGGTTTCTTAACTGAGGGAAAACTTGCTGCTATCTTCATCAAACCTTCTCTTGGGGTCCCAACTGGCCGGTTATTTACTTCATCAACTCGGTAGCATCAAGCTATTTTCTAGCGCCGTTGCCGAGGAAGAGTGGAAGACCTCTGCAAGGGGAGTTTTTCGCACACACATCCTTTACTTTGTTATTGTTTTGCTTTACTTTATTTTTACCTGCATCGTTTTAGTCAAAAACCCAAAAAAAATAGAATGCTTGGTAGTTGTTTTTACTTATCTGCTTTTAGTTTTGCTGAAATGGCCAATCCTAAAAACACCAAGTTGTGTGACTTTACTAGCATGAACAATAGTGATTTTATCTGCACTCCTATTGCACCACCTGCTCCTGCTGCAAACTTTTATGAGATTAAGCCTGCTTTGTTGAACCTTGTTATGAAAGAGCAATTTTCTGGTGCTAGTACTGAAGATGCTGCAGCTCATCTCAATAATTTTGTTGAGCTATGTGAGATGCAGAAATATAAGGATGTAGAATGTGATATTATTAAGCTCAAGTTGTTTCCTTTTTCTTTGAGAGGAAAAGCTAAAGATTGGTTGCTGTCTTTGACTAAGAATAGTATTGATTCATAGGCTAAGTGTAAGGATGCTTTTATTGGTAGATACTATCCTCCTACTAAGATTATATCTCTGAGTAGCAATATTATGAAGTTTACTCAGTTTGATAATGAACATGTTGCTCAAGCTTGGGAAAGAATGAAATCTATGATAAAGAATTGCCCCACTCATGGACTGACTACTTGGATGATTGTCCAAACTTTTTATGCAGGACTGAATTTTTCTTCAAGGAACCTACTTGATTCAGCTGCTGGAGGCACTTTTATGTCCCTTACCTTGGGCGCCGCAACAAAGCTACTTGACAACATGATGGTGAATTATTCTGAATGGCACACCGAGAGAGCTCCATAAGGTAAGAAGGTAAATTCTGTTGAGGAAACCTCTTCCTTGAGTGATAAGATTGATACCATTATGGTTATGCTTGCTAATTATAGGACTCATGTTGATCCTAATAATGTTCCTTTAGCCTCTTTGGTTGCTCAAGAAGAGCATGTTGATGTGAACATCATTAGAAACAATACTTTTAACAACAATGCTTATAGGAACAATTTTGCTAGTAACAATTATAGGCCGTATCCTTCTACCAATGGTAATGGTTATGGTAACTCTTATGGTAATTCCTACAACAACACTAGGGCCGCACCCTCCGAGCTTGAGGTAATGCTCAAGGACTTCATCGATAAGCAAACTGCTTTTAACAAGTCCGTTGAGGAAAAGTTAGGCAAAATTGATATTCTTGCTTCTAAAGTTGATAGCCTTGCTCATGATGTTGAACTTCTGAAATTAAAAGTGTTGCCTAATGATATGAAAGAGAACAATGTTTTTGCTACTGCTAATGCTATTCAAGTTGGAATTGATGAAAATCTTAGATTGTTAGCAGAATTGCATGCTAGATGGAAAAGAGAGGATGAGATTGCTAGGAATTTGAAAGTTTGTACTATTACTACCTCTAATGATGTTGTTCCTAATACTAGCAATCCTCTTACTTTGATTGGTGTAGAGAAAACTCCCACTCCTTGTGTTAAAAAGCCTAAAACTGCCAAAACTTTTTCTCAAAAGAGTGCTAAAATTTTTTGGAGTATAGGAGACGATAGCTCTACTTCTTTTAATGATTTTGATGTTGATGGCTGCAATATATCTGAAGTTATTTTGTTCTTGCAAAAGCTTGCTTTGACTCCCAATGCTAGTTCTTTAAATGTTGCTTTTACTAAGCATATTACCAATGCTCTCATAAAAATTAGGGATGAAAAGTTGAAGCAAAAAGCTTCTGTTCCCAAGAAGTTAGAAGATGGTTGCGAACCCATAATTAATATGCATGTTAATGGTTTTGATTGCCATGCTTTATGTGATCTAGGTGCTAGTATTTCTATCATGCCTAGAAAGATTTATGACATGCTTGATTTACCACCGCTTGAAAAATGTTATTATGATGTTCCTATTGCTGATGTTGCTAAGAAGAAACCTTTGGGAAGGATTAATGATGTTCTTATTGTGGTTAATAATAACCTTGTTCCCGTTGATTTTCTTGTTATGGACGTTGAATGCCATGCTTCATGTCCTATTATTTTGGGAAGACCCTTTCTTCGAACTGTAGGTGCCATCATTGATATGCGAGAAGGCACTATAAAATATCAATTCCCACTCAAGAAAGGTATGGAACACTTCCCTAGGAAAAGGAATAAATTACTTTTTGACTCTATTCTTAGAGCAAATTATGAGCTTGATGCTTCATCACTTGATGTTACTTGATTCGCAATTTTCTGCGCCTAGCTCAAAGGCGTTAAAGAAAAGCACTCTTGGGAGATAACCCAATGTTTTATTTTCAGTACTTTTTCTTTTATTTGAGTCCTGGAAGTCATTACTACTGTAATGACCGCTCCTTATCCTTTTTATTTCATTGTTGTGCCAAGAGAAGCCTCTAATTCGAGTGAGGTAAAGATTTGGGGATGTTGCTGTCCTGAAACTGTTTTCGGTGCTGCACCTTAAAAATTCGTATAAATTATTTGTATATCTTTTGGACCTGCGATTTCTTGTGCATATGCCCCAGGTTATATACAAACTTTCATTAGTTGAACACTTTTTGATTTGAGCAACAGAAAACCCCTCAAAAAATTCGGCCTTTGTCAGCTGTTCTGTTTTGACAGATTTCTGTCAATATTTGTGTTTGCCGCTTTATCGCTTTCTTTTGAATTCTTTTGATCATGGAACTTTTGGGAAAGTTGCTACAGTAGTATGTGCTATATATGTGGTGGTTTTGGGTTGAAACCTGAAGCAAAAAGAGGTTGATTATATGTTATGCTACACTAATGTTGCTAATAGATTTGTGTTTAGTTTTGTATGAAGGAAGTTTTCAAGTGTAGGGATTGGAGAATGATGAGATGAGTTGAAGAATGGACAAAAGCTCAAGCTTGGGAATGCCCATGCATCACCCCAAGAAATATTCAAGAAGTACAAGCGTCAAAGTTTGGGGATGCCCCCGAGGCACCCCTTCTTCATCGGCAAAAATCAGGTCACCTCTCAAAGCACTATATGTTTATTGCTTCATGCACTATGTGTTTTTCTTGGAGCGTCAGTTGTTTTAGTTTTCTTAGTTAGTTTAGTTTTGTTTGCTGCAATAAATGGTTGGACCCCAACAAATTTCCTTTGGAGGAGATGTACTCGTTTTCATTTGCCAAGAACACTCCGTTTTTCATTCTTACAATTTCACCGACTGTTCTTCTTTTTCTGCTACTGCTTTTGGTTTTCGTTTTTGACTTGATTTGCATTTAGACCTTGTCATATCTCTTCATCAAGGTGTATTTTTTGCCTCTGATCTTTATTGGTTTTCATCAAAAGAGGTGTTTATAAAAATTTCAAATGGTGTTAGAAAAGAGAAAAAGCTTTATGCAAAATAGTGGTACAAGAAGGAGCTTGTGTAGACTGCGGCTTAGGCTTTTTCATGTCATGCTTGATGTCTTTTTGATGGTATGCTTAGTGGTTTTGCTGTAGCATGACTTGTCTCAAATAACTGAGATTGCTTAATGAGCCTTTGAAAAAATCATGCGTTGTTTTAATTATTTGGAAGCATTATTTTGGTTTTCTCTTTGATGCTTTATTTGGGTTGACTTGGCGCATGCTCACACATGTTAGACTCTTACAAAGTCACCAGTAGCCTCTATGATCATTTAGTTTTTGACTTTTGATACCATCTTATGCTTCTTTTAATGTCACTTTGTTGCTTTGCATGATTATGGCCATTATTGCTCTCTTAGTTGGTCGCTCCCAGTCTTTTGCTAGCCCTCGCCTTGTACTGAGTATGAGATCTACTCGTGCATCCAACTCCTAAAATCCAAAGTTTTCCAAAGTGTCCACCATACATACCTACTAGCAATTTGCTATTCCAAGTAAATTTGACTTGCTTTTATTTTCTCTTCAAATTAAACTCTTACTAGTGTTATGCGAAATTCGGTCAGTAAAGCTCTCATGAACCGGAAGGCACACTTTACTTTTTCCTGTTCTTAAAAATTTGACATTGTGGTCTCTTATGTTGAGTTGTTATGCTTGCAAGTTGTAAGTTGGATTCTAGCCCAGCCATGCAGTCATAGGCAAGCTTTCAACATTGCACTTCTTATTTGAGTTGATATCGTGATCTTTTGTTTACGGATGCCCACGGTGTGAAATGAATTGGGAATCTTGTGGGGATCATGGAGTTTGTATATGTGTTAGGGAAATGCCTGGGCCGCCAATCTAAGCCATGCATAATTCATGGTGGAAATTTGCAGCATACCCATGGTGGACATTCGACGACGCATCTCACAATAAAAAGCTAAACAAACGGCAAATAAAAGAGATGTCGAGGTGTTCATTGTCTGCTTGTCCTGTCATTTTGATGTGGGCTTGTTCCATGTCATCGGGCACGGAGGTACCCTATTGGCGGTTCTCAATGATATGCATATATTTACAATGACAAGAGCCTTGCTTGGGACTCTAAGTAAACTAGCATGAGGTTTGGGTACTCGTATTCAAGGGACACGAGGTTTTTAACTTATGATTTGTCAAGCATATGCATCCTAATTATTCTCGCATTAACTTTAAACATTCAAGATGCTTATGATGGGGGCAATGAGAGCTCAAAGCCGGTAAGTACCATAATTTTTGAAGGTTATAAAACTTGCAATCACTACTTCCCTCTGCGAAGGGTCTTTCTTCTACTTTTTATGTTGAGTCACCACCTTCTTTCTTTATGCACCATAAGAGAGCAAAGTTGTCATTCTTAGTATAATGTGCATTGTCCCAAAGTTTTCATTGATTGATTCATATTGTTGGTTTCACTTGTTCTTAAATTATTTCTATCTAGTCGCCCTCTTAAACTTGAAGGTGTCATATGCATTTATGTTTTGCTCTCTTTGAAGGACAAGCTGAAAATCATTTATATATTTTTCCTTATGATTTGAACACACATTTGACTTCCATTGTTTCATTTTCATGATCTTTTGTTTGTGTTCATTTTCATGTTTACCACATGGTTGCTAAGTTCCTATTGTCAAATATTATATCTTCATGCCCATGTTTTAAGTTCTTATGATCCCAGCTCACAATGCTTACATATATGATCAAGATTGTGTAGGTGCATGTCACCTCAAAAATTATTCTTTTGTTATCACTTACATACTTGAGGACGAGCAGGAGTTAAGCTTGGGGATGCTTGATACGTCTCCAACGTATCTATAATTTTTGATGCTCCATGCTTGTTTTTACGCCATTTGCCTACTGTTTTGTTATACTTCGTGGCACTTTTATGCATTTTCCGGCACTAACCTATTAACAAGTCGCCACAGTGCCAGTTCCCTGTTTTCTGCTATTTTTGTGTTTCAGAAGTGATACACAGGAAATATTCTCGAAATTGGACGAAACAAGTTCCTGAAGTCTTATTTTTCCCGGAAGCTTCCAGAGATCCGAAGAGGAGTTGGAGGGGGCCACGAGGGCCCACACACTAGGGCGGCGCGACCAGGGGCCTGGCCATGCCCCCTATGTGTGAGAGCCCCTCGGGCCACCTCTGACGATGCCCCTTCGCCTATGAAGATCCCCCGACAGAAAAAACCTAAGTACCCGATCAATTTTCTAGAACACATCGCGATCCGCTGCCGCCGTCGACCCGAAGATCGGGAGGGTCCAGAACCTCTTCCCGGCACCCTACCAGAGAGGGGAATCACCACTGGAGGTCTTCTTCATCGCCATGCTTGCCTCTGGAGCGATGAGTGAGTAGTCTACCTTGGACTATGGGTCCATAGCATTAGCTAGATGGTTGTCTTCTCCACCATGTGCTTCATATTTAGATCTCATGAGCTGCCCTACATGATTGAGATCGCCGTTATGTAATTCTACATGTTTGGTTTGTTGGGATCTGATGAATATTGGTGATGAGGGTTAACTCGACAAATGTCCTAGATGAAGGACTTAGGATTGGGGGAGCAGGGCGTCGGATGAACTCGAAGGTAAAGGTTAATCGAAATAGGTGTATATCGAAAGTAAACTTGGGTGTTCAACCTGGCTTGCTCTCAATCTGGCCTACACCGTCCCCTCCTGGCCCCTATATATAGGTGGCCAGGTCTCGAGGATCGGGTAGGGTCCGATACAGATTACAATATCGACATACGGTAAGAACTCATATTCGACTATCATTACAATTGGGCCTAGCTTAACGGGCCTCAGGGGTACTCAACTAACGGGATCTATTATCTATACCCTTGTCAGTAGCCCCTGAGATTCTACCAGAATTGTAGATTTGGGTTGAATCTCTAATCTTTAAATCATCGACTTGATCAATTCTTCGGTTTCTTCATATCTTCAAATTCTTTGACTTGGTCTTTTGACTTACTTTCATGATATTTTTTCGCAAGGGGTTTTGATGAACAAGCTTGACAACTCTGACGGATCAAGAGGTCAGTTAACTGCCGGAATAGACACTTGTCACCTACTTCAAATTCAATCCCCTTGGACTTGAATTCGGGATACTGGTCAAACCCATTCTTTTGCCGCATTTAGGACTTACAAAGAATGAATCCCAGTGATTCTCAGGGTACCCAGTGCGTCCACCAGGATTTTCTTCACATCGTAGACGCGGATACATACTAGCAGAGCGCATCCATGTGCGTATACCAGGCCACACAGGACGGATCCCGGGGTCTTACCTTTGTGATAAATCATGGCATTCGAGTTTCATTGTGATAACGCAACTCGAGAATCTTATATCGCAGCCAAGTTTTGACTGATAAGAATCAAAGAATTTTGAATTTAAATTAATTTCCTTCAACTCGCTCCCGATGGGAGTAATCTCTCTGCATTTTGTCGACTATAAAGCCAAAGTTTGTATGATATACTTTTTTCTCCTTGATACTGACTATCTCGTCCTCTATCGGGTGCGCGCTCAGCGCTCCTGATGGGAGTAGCCCCCGAGGCTATGTTTGAATACTTGTAGTCAAGCATAGGCTCAAAATTCACTTTGACTTTCTTTTCGTAATGTCTCCTGTTTGCAAGCCCCCGAACCCAAGGCGAGGTCTTTTACATCGTGCAACCACCCTCTCTCTTCTTCTTATTTTTTCTCCTTTGGTATTTTATCATCTGCTTTGTGCAGAATTTAACTCTTTTGTAGAAGACGTTTATGGGCCTTGCTTATCACGGGGGCCCGATAATACGTGCTTATAAATAAAGCACCTCCTAGCAAGGGTAAAAACCCTAATCAGATTTCTCCTCCGCCGCATCATCTTCTCTTTCCATCTAGGGTTTTTCTAGCCTTTTCTCTTGTCTTCATGGCTGACGCAGATGGTTCTCGTCTGAACCTTGGTTCCCCGGTGGCGCCGTGAGGTTGGGGTCGCCCTCGTGGAAGCAAGAACAAGAACAACACAACTCCGGCCGCCGCAGGATCATCATCGGCTGCTCCGGTTAAGCGTCGTCCCGGTCGCCCACCTGGTAGCAAAAACAAGCCCAAGGTGACTGGCGCTACCCCAGGTTCAATCGCTATTCCTCCTGCTGCTCCCCCTAGAATCTTTTCTTTCTTCTGCATTGCCATGGCGCAGTGCCGCGAGATTCAGCGTCTGCCGCTGAATTTCACCAAGTTCATGGATGGTCAAGAACTGCGAGAAGCGGTTCTCCGCGAACAATCTGGCAGTAAGATTCCATATGAAGTGGAGGTTTGGTATGATGGCAATGGCGAGCAGTACTTGAGGGGTGGGTGGTCACAGTTTGCAGAAGACCATGACATCCATCAAGGTTTCTCCATGACCTTCAATTTCCATGTCGGCACGTCGAAGTTCGACGTGAAGATCTATGACGGCACCCAGTGCCAGAAGGAATATGAAGCCGAAGTCCACTTTCATTAAGATTTATATAATTTCTTTTGATAATGTCCTTCGCTGTCGTGCTATATGTAATGTATGTTCGCTTTTATGAGTACTATGAAAACAAATCATTGTTCTGAGATATGCTTTATATATATCAGGTTCTTTGTGAACCAATTGGTATGAAGAATATCGGGTTCTTTTGTGAACCAAGTTGTTTGAATATTATCGGGTTGTCTACATAACCTTATAGAAAAAGATCTCCATGTTGCGATAAAAATTTCTTTCGTACGACCCTAGGGTTGAAGCCCCCGAGCAGAGAAGTAGATATACTTGTACAATTTTGTCGAGTTCAACCCAAAGAACCCGACCCATGGCCTCGTGTTTTGGGTTTAGAAGGTTGACTCAAGTTTCACTAGATTTACTCTACGCGTAAAAACGTCGTAGCTGCTCCGCATTCCACGGGTTGCCCTCGTCTTTTCCCGTCTTCTTATCTTGTAGTCGATAAGCTCCTCCTGGTATTACTTCTATAACAATGTAAGGTCCCACCCAGGGGGACTCTAATTTCCCGTGGCTATCTTGCCTGAGTCGCAAAACTAGATCTCCCACCACAAAGGATCGTGGATGAACTCGACTACTGTGGTAGTTTCGCAAACTTTGTTGATACTGCGTGGCCCTTTCTAATGCTTTATCTCTTGCTTCATCTAGTGCATCGACATCGTCTTGCAATGCTTCTGTTGATGTTGTTTTGTCATATGCCATCACCCTTGGAGCCTCGTGTGTAACTTCAACTGGAAGCACGACTTCTGCGCCGTGGACCAGGAAGAAAGGAGTTTCTTGAGTTGCTGCATTGGGCGTGGTTCTTAGACTCCAAAGAACGGAGGGCAATTCATCTACCCAAGCGCTCTTGGCTTTCTCGAGAGGTGCTAAGATCCTCTTTTTAATCCCACTACATATCAGGCCATTGACTTCGACTTGCCCATTTGTCTTTGGGTGCGCCACAGATGCGAATTTGAGTTTGATTCCTAGTCCTTCGCAATAACTCTTGAATTCCTTTGAAGTGAAGTTTGTCCCATTGTCCGTGATGATGCTATATGGTACGCTGAAACAGAACACTATTGACTTGATGAAATTGATCGCTGCTGTTGAATCTTGAGTTGTTACCAGGGCTGCTTCCACCCACTTGGTAAATTTATCGACTGCCACTAGCATATAAACATGTCCTCCTGGCCAGGACTTGTGCAACTTTTGTACCATATCGAGGCCCCATTGCACAAAGGGCCAGGAAAATGGTATTGGCTGTAGTTCTACTGCTGGTGCGTGTGGTCGAGATGCGAATCTTTGACATGCTTCACACTTCCAGACTATATCTTTTGCGTCCTCGATGGCTGTTAACCAATAGAATCCTGCACGGAACGCTTTGGCAGCTATTGCCCTGCTGCTTGCATGATGGCTGCACACTCCTCCATGTATATCTTTTAGTATTACTTGTCCTTCCTGAGGCATCACACAACACTGCAGAACGCCGGTGATACTCTTCTTGTATAATTTCCCCTGCAACACGACGAACGCTTTCGATCGTCGAGTTATCCTCTTGGCTTCCACTGCATCTTCTGGTAATTGTTTATTTATCATGTATGCAAGATATGGCTGCATCCAAGTTTCTTCTATCATCATGACCTCTTCTGGTTCCGATGTAGCCCCCGAGCCTGCTGTAGTAGTCGAACCTTTGATACTTTTTATTGACCTTTCCACTATTTTCTCCCAGAATACTCCAGATGGCACGGGTAGACACTGGGACCCGATATTTGCTAAGTTGTCGGCTTCTTCATTGCTGTTTCTACTGATGTGCGACACTTCGCATCCGTCAAATGTTCCCTCGAGATAGTGATATAAGTTCTTGTAGGCCATCATGTTGTCATTGATTGTGTCGCATCTATTCATAACTTGCTGAACAACAAGGTTTGAATCCCCAAATATTTTTAGTCGAGTTGCTCCACATGCTTTGGCCATCTTCATTCCATGTAGCAGAGCCTCGTATTCTGCTTCATTGTTAGAAGCCTGCGGAAAACTCATCCTTAAGACGTACTTTAGTTTGTCGCCATGCGGTGATACCAAGACTACTCCCGCGCCTGCGCCTTGTACTCTCTTGGAGCCATCGAAGTACATTGTCCAGACACTCGATAGATCTGGCGGTCCCGTGCTTTGCAGCTCCAACCATTCTGCTGTGAAATCTGGCAAAATTTGTGATTTGATTGCCTTCCTTTTTTCATACGTGATGTCCATGGGAGATAATTTGATTCCCCACAAAGAAACAAGTCCTGTTGCTGAAGGATTGTTCAATATGTTCGATAGTGGCGCCTCATTGACCACTATAATTGGGTGCACCGCAAAGTACTGTCACAATTTTTGTGCTGTTGTAAAAACACTATATGCGAGCTTTTGATAATGCGGGTACCTCTGCTTTGTCAGGGATAGCACTTCACTCATGAAATATACCAGCCTCTGGACGTCGTGGGCTTTTCCTTCTTCACTTCTTTCGACTACCAATACTGTACTCACTACCTGATGAGTTGCAGCGATGTAGAGTAGTAGTTGTTCTTTCTCTTTTGGTGCGACCAGCACTGGTTGCATGGAAAGCACTTTTTTAAGTTGTGCAAAAGCCGCGTCTGCTTTTTCTGTCCATTCAAATTTATCATCTGATTTCTTCATAAGTGCATAGAAAGGAAGCACCTTTTCTCCCAGTCGAGCAATGAAACGACTTAATGCCGCAACGCGTCCTGCCAACTTCTGGACGTCGTGTAATTTCATGGGTTTTCCCATTGTTAAAATTGCTTGAATCTTCTCTGGGTTTGCCTCTATTCCTCGTGCTGATACCAGGAATCCCAAAAGTTGTCCTGCTGATATGCCGAAGGAACATTTTGTCGGGTTAAGCTTAAGCTTGTACCTGCTTAGATTGTCGAAAGTTTCTGCCAAGTCGCTGATTAAAGATTGCTCCTCTCTTGTGGTGATGACCACATCATCAATGTAAACTTGGATGTTGAATCCTATTTGGCTCCCAAGGCAGTTTTGCATCATCCGTTGATATGTTGCTCCTGCATTTTTTAGGCCGAACGGCATTACTTGGTAGCAAAACACTCCGTACGGTGTGATGAAGGCTGTTTTTTCTTCGTCTTCCTTCTTCAATTTGATCTGATTGTAACCAGAATATGCATACAGAAAGGAAAGCCTTGCACATCCCACTGTTGAATCAATTATCTGATCGATGCGGGGAAGAGGAAAGGGATCCTTTGGACAGTGCTTATTGAGAGATGTGTAGTCGACACATACTCTTTGTACATCTGTGTTTTTCTTGGGTACAATAACTGGGTTCGATACCCAAGTCGAAGTTTTGATTTCTCTGATAAATCTAGCGTTTTCTAGCCTGTGCAATTCTGATGCTATCGCCTTTCTTTTAGGTTCATCAAATGATCGTAATGGTTGCTTGACTAGTTTTGCCTTGGGATCTACATTTAATGCATGCTCGACGAGTTCCCTGGGAACCCCTGGCATATCCGATGGACACGAGGCAAAGATTTCCCAGCACTCATGAAGGAACTCGACGAGCGCGCTTTCCTATGCGGGATCCAAGTTCACCGCAATTGACATCGTCTTGTTTGGATTTGTAGGGTGGACCTGGATCTTCTTCGAGTCCTGAGTTGTGTCGAAGGCCTGATCTGGCAGGGATCGTCCAACATCGGGTAGAACATTATGATCTGTTTCTCCTCTTAGCCTCTCATATTCTGCTGTCATGCCAAAGGTTTGCGCCATCCTATTGAATTCTCTGTCACATGTGTTGGCTACTTCAAAGCTCCCTTGCACTGTAATTATTCCTTTGGGTCCTGGGATTTTTAGCGTAAGATACGCGTAATGGGGCACTGCCATGAACTTTGCAAATGCTGGGCGCCCCAGGATTGCATGATATTGTGACGGCCAGTCCATGACTTCAAACTCCAGCTTCTCTCTGCGGTAGTTGCTGCTACTGCCAAAGCAGACGTCGAGTTCTATTCTTCCCAAAGGGTAGTTTGCGGCTCCTGGTACTATTCCATGGAAGGAGCAATCTGTTGGCTTTAAACTTGACAACGAGATGCACATTGCCTTCAGTGTTCTAGCATATATCAAGTTGATGCCACTCCATGCGTCCATAAATACTCTTCCGATGTCGTATCCTCCTATTTGTGCCTTTAAAACCATAGGCGAGTGGCCTGGCCTGGGAACTTTTCTTGGGTGGTCTGCTCTACTAAACTTAATTGGTTCATCTGACCACCGCAGGTACTCTGTAGTGGCTGGTGGTGACAATATTGCTAGGTTTACTTGCCTGGATATGCTTTTCTGCTTTCTTCGACTTAGGCACCGGTTGAATCATAGCTGATATATAAACTTTTGACTCTAGGTGCCTTGCTAGCCTTTGCATTTGATATCCTTGAGTTGTGTGCTTCTCTTCTCGCCGTCCTCCTTGGATTGAACCCATGGCGCTTTGTAGCCTTAGGAACGTTCTACAATCCTTCATCTGGTGATTTGAGACTCTTTTCCCATCAAGATATGCGTAGTTGATTCGACAAGGTCCGTATAACATATCCTCAGCCGAAGGACCGGAGTATCTCGATTTGTCTACTCCTTTTGCCTAAAACTTCTTGTTTACATATCCTTCCTCCTCTTCTGCTGCATAGCCCGCGGCTATCTGATTTCGCCTTCCTTGGTTATCCCTGCTGCGGTGTCGTCTTCTCTGTCTGCTTATTGTGTCGACTTCTGGCGATCGTCCTCTTTTGTTATTATATGCGTCCTCTCCATCAGCAAATTTGTTGGCTTCTTCCATTAGCTCGGCTACTGTCATAGGTCTTGTTCTTCCTATTTCTTCCACGAGATCTGTGCGATGAAGCCCAGCCGAAAAAGCATCTATTGCTCGTTCGTCGGAGACGTCCTCTGCTGAGTTTTTGATTACACTCCATCGTTCTATATAAGAACGTAGGGTTTTGCCTTTCCTTTGTACGCATGCCTTGACTTCCTCCAGTGATGCTGGGCGCTTGTATGTTGAACAAAAATTTCTTGTGAATTGGTTTTCGAGTTCTCCCCAACTTCCAATGGATTCGTTGGGTAGGGTATTCAACCAGGACCGGGCTGCGCCGGTGAGGTGTAGCTGCAAACTTTGCATTGCAGTCACTTTTGTTCCCCCTAATATCTGCACTGCCTGCAAATAGTCTGATAACCACAGGGTAGGCTCTTGCGACCCGTCATATTTATGCTGATCGTGTGGTAATTTGAATCCGTTGGGTACCCTCATTTTGCGAACCCTGCGGGTAAAGCACAATGCGCACATTTCTTTATCGTCATCTTCATAGTTTTCCTCCCTCCAAGCGTGGCATGATTTATTTACTCGAGCCTGCGCTATTATATTTCTTACATCTTCCTTCCTCTTTTGTCGCCTCTCCTCTTCTGATGACTCACTATACTCGTTATCTGTGAAGTTGTATCTGAGCCTCTCCTTTTGCTTTTCCTTGTAGATTGTCGACTTTGTGTCGAAACCTTTTTCCCTGATCTTGCTCTCCACTATTCCAAGGCTTTGCATCACGGCTCAGTGCATATCTTCTTGTGGATCCCCGGGCTCTGGCCTGGTGGTTAGTAAATACGCCTGTGCTGCTATCAATGCTGCTTCCGGTGTTTCTTGTATAAAGTCATCTTTCTCCTCTTCTAGCTGTAGGGTAGGGCTTCTTGAGTACCTTTCCTCTCTGCTGCGTGATGTTGCCCCCCTGTTGTGTTTCGGGTCTCCACGCCTTTCTCTGCTGTACTCAGAATCCTCACTATAGTCATCCCAGTACTCCTCCCTCGATATACTGTTATTACTTTGAAGGACCGCGTTTCTTTCCTCCCTTAGTTTCTTCCTATGTTGGTACAATGCATATTGATATCCCATTAGAACTTCTCTTCTTGATCCTTCGGGTATTTCTGTACCATGATTAATAGCTGACTTGATCATTCTCCATTCGCCAGCCGAAATGTGGACTTTCTCCTTATCCTTTTTGTTGTGTTTTTACTTTGTCGACTTGCCTGTCGACCTTCTTACTTTCTTCACTGTTGTTCTCTTCTTCTGCCTCAGTGATAATGACGCATAACTGATGTACTTTGGAGACGCCACTACTTCCGATGGCGAAGTCCCTTGCGCTATTGCGTGTTTGACGCGTTCTCTCTTCTGAGTCAAAATTTTCCCAAATTTTGTCGCCATCTGCGATTGGTGCTTTTTCTAAGCTGACCGGCGAGTTTACCTCGCTGGAGGAGCCTTCTGATGATTCCAATGTTTTCTCTATTTTGGGCTTGCTTGCCGACGGACTTGGTTTTGTCGAATCCAAGAGGCGAGATGAACCCGATGGCTCCACGAAGATGCTCAGACTTCCAATTGTTAACTCCATCCCTTGACTTCCATCGAGTTCTGAACTGCTATTGGCTAAAAGCGAAAAAGCCATCGAATTCATGATTCCAACGCCCTAGATCCCCACGGACAGCGCCAATTGACGAGGATTAACTCGACAAATGTCCTAGATGAAGGACTTAGGATCGGGGGAGCAGGGCGTCGGATGAACTCGAAGGTAAAGGTTAATCGAAATAGGTGTATATTGAAAGTAAACTTGGGTGTTCAACCTGGATTGCTCTCAATCTGGCCTACACCGTCCCCTCCTGGCCCCTATATATAGGTGGTCAGGTCTCGAGGATCGGGTAGGGTCCGATACAGATTACAATATCGACATACGGTAAGAACTCGTATTCGACTATCATTACAATTGGGCCTAGCTTAACGGGCCTCAGGGGTACTCAACTAACGGGATCTATTATCTATACCCTTGTCAATTGGTGTTATGATTGAGTTGCTATACTGAAATATATCTTATGTTATCTCTATGTTGTTTATGATCTTGCATGCTCTCCGTTGTTAGTAGCTATCTTGGCCGAGTAGTTGCTAGTGACTCCAAGAGGGGGTATTTATGCTCGATAGTGGGTTCATGCCTCTATTTAATCTGGGGGAGTGACAGAAACCTCTAAGGTTGTATATGTGCTGTTGCTACTAGGGAGAAAACAACATTCATATGCTCAAGGGCATATGCTTTGTTTACATTACACACTTTGCTTAATGCAATTATCTGTTGTTCGCAACTTAATACTTGTGGAGTTCTCAGATTGATTCGCCACAAGTGGATTATTAGTCATAGATGCAGTTGGATGGCGGTCTATGTATTTTGTTTTAATGCCCAGAGTAAATCGCATAGTGATCTTCTTGACATATCACATTATCTTTTTTCTATCAATTGCCCAACTGTAATTTGTTTACCCAGCATGTGTTATTTATCTTATGGAGAGACACCACTAGTGAACTGTGGACCCTGGTCCTATTTCCATCATATTGCTATCACCTATTTACTTTACTTGCACTGTTTACTTTACTCGCATACTATTATCACTTTCCACTCGATATGCTCATACCCTTTGTTTCAAGCAAACCGGTGAGATTGACAACCTCATCGCAAGTTGGGAACAAAGTATTTGGTTTTGTGTGTGCAGGTTCCGCGTTGCAGCTAGCAAACAAAGCTTGGACGAGGCGCCGTATATAAATTATCCAAAGCTGTCGCAAACTAGCATGCATCACCTTCATTCGTAATTGTCTGCTCTTCTCCTGATCGACATACCTTGGTTTCTTAACTGAGGGAAAACTTGCTGCTATCTTCATCAAACCTTCTCTTGGGGTTCCCAACTGGCTGGTTATTTACTTCATCAACTCGGTAGCATCAATCACCTTCAGTCGTATTGTCTGCTCTTCTCCTGAACGATTAAACCTTGGTTTCTTACTGAGGGAAAAGACTTCCTGTTGTGCTCATCATACTTTCTGCTTGGAGTTTCCCAACTGCTTGGCCATAATAATCATCAACTACACGCCAGACATCAGGCGGCAATGCCTGGCCGTGCTATTGGCGTGGGAGGACGGTGCAGCGGTCGTGGCTACGCGGGATGGCGGCTCTGGGCTGGCTGCGGCTTCCTGCGGCGGTTTTCCTGGCCGGCGGCAGTTGATTACGCACGGCGGCGGACGGTGATGCGGCAGCACGGTCCCCTTCTTTGTGGGTGCGCTCGGGTGATTACGGCGATGACGCTGAAGATGGTGACGGTGTTGGCGCACGTGGATGGCCGGCGGCTGGTTCTACAGGGCCAGATCTAGGCCCTTTGGGCCCGGTCTAGGTCAGGTGGGCCCTGGCCGGTCTGGTCATGTGCGCCCGGGTGAAAAGCCACCTCCTCCTCCCTCCCCCCCAACCTCCTCCCAACCTGGCATGCGATGTAGCTCCGGCAAAGATGGCAGTGGTAGCTCTTGGAGAGCCCGAATGGCGAACCAAGCTGCTCGTCTGGTATTCGTTGGGCTACTCAACATTTGGGTTGACGTTGGAGAAAGGGTTGTGTCGCCGGCTGCGCGGGTCGCCATAGCTGGAACGACCGGAGGTTGTAGGTACTTCAGGCGGTGTGCTTGAGGTGTGATGGCCAACTTGGTTGGTCGCGCCTGGGTGGTTGATGTCCGACGAGAGGCGGACGGTGACACTCCCGTTCGGGCCTTGATGTGCGGCACGTGGTGGCCTTTGTTGGCAGGTTGGCGGGCTAACCTAGTTACTGAGCTAGAATGATTCCCGGTGTTGCTAGATTTTGTGGAGTTGTCTCTGCGAGGTTGTTTGGCATGATTGTGGCCGTGGTGCTCCGGGCTAAAGCCTTGCCCGACCTTGTCGGTGCCAACGATGGCGGCACCCATGGGCATCGTTTTTCCTCCTTGGGGGCGTTGTTGAGGAGCCATGGTACACTCCATCGCTTGTGGTCTAATCCTCCGGGTGAAAACCTAGACCTGGCTTTTGGAGCCGGATCGGGCAGTGACGACATTGTTGTGCCCTTTTATTGTTGTAAGCGTCTTCTCCATCGGCGAATTTGCTTGCTATCTCCATTAATTCTGACACCGTTTTAGGCCTTGTTCTCCCTAGTTCTTCCACGAGATCCGAACGGCGAAGGCCAGCCGAAAAAGCATCTACTGTCCGCTCATCGGAGACATCTTCTGTGGAGTTTTTTATTATACTCCATCGATGTATGTATAAATGTAGAGTTTCGCCCTTCCTCTGCATACAAGATTTGACTTCCTCCAGTGATGCTGGACATTTGTATGTTGAACGAAAATTTCTTGCGAATTGATTTTCTAGTTCGCCCCAACTTCCGATGGAATCGTTAGGTAAGGTGCTTAGCTAAGACCGTGCTGCGCCGGTGAGGTGTAGTTGTAAACTTTGCATTGCTATTGCTCTTGTTCCTCCGAGTATTTGGACTGCTTGAAGGTAGTCTGATAACCATAACCTAGGTTCTTGTGATCCATCATACTTCTACTGATCGTGTGGTAATTTGAATTCTTTGGGTACTCGTGTTCTGCGAAAGCATAGCGCGCCCATCGTCCTCGTAGTTTTCTTCCTTCCATGCGTAGCGTGCTTTGTTCACCCTTGTTTGTGCTATAATATTCCTTGCATCCTCCGTTTGAGCCTCATGTTTTTCGTCGCCTGATGAGTCGCTTATTTGGCTTTACGAGGATTGGTACTTTCTGCTTTTCTTTCCCTGGTCCTCGTAATATGTCGATTTCTTCTCTGAAGGGTGCTTCCTTAACATATTTTCTACTAACCCAAGACTTTTTGTAGCTGCTTGCTGTGGCAGTGTATGATAATGTAAATCACCGTCCAGTTGGGAACCCCAAGAGGAAGGTTTGATGAGTACAGCAGCGAGTTTTCCCTCAGTAAGAAACCAAGGTTTAATCATATCCAAGAAAAAGCCAAACGTCTGAAGGTGATGCCCGCTAGCTTTGCGATAGCTCTGGATAATTTATAAGGCGCCTCGTCCAAGCTTTGCTTTGCGAGCGGTGATACGTCTCAAATGTATCTATAATTTTTGATGCTCCATGCTTGTTTTTACACCATTTGCCTATTGTTTCGTTACACTTCGTGGCACTTTTATGCATTTTCCGGAACTAACCTATTAACAAGTGCCACAGTGCCAGTTTCCTGTTTTCTGCTATTTTTGTGTTTCAGAAGTGATACACAGGAAATATTCTCGGAATTGGATGAAACAAGTTCCTTAAGTCTTATTTTTCCCGAAAGCTTCCAGAGATCCGAAGAAGTGTCGGAGGGGGGCCACCAGGGCCCCACACGCGTGGGTGGCGCGGCCAGCCCCCTGGCCGCGCCGGGCCCACGTGAGGGCACCTGGCCCGTCCTCTGACATCGTCCCTTCACCTATAAAGACCCCCCGACGGAAAAAACCTAAGTACCCGATTAGATTTCCACAACACATCGCGATCCGCCGCCACCATCGACCCGAAGATTGGGAGGGTCCAGAAGCTCTTCCCGTCACCCTGCCGGAGAGGGGAATCGCCACCGGAGGTCTTCTTCATCGCCATGCTTGCCTCCGGAGCGATGAGTGAGTAGTCTACCTTGGACTATGGGTCCATAGCAGTAGCTAGATGGTTGTCTTCTCCACCATGTGCTTCATGTTTAGATCTCATGAGCTGCCCTACATGATTGAGATCACCGTTATGTCATTCTATGATGTTGGTTTGTTGGGATCCGATGAATATTGGTGTTTATGATTAAGTTGCTGTACTGAATTATATCTTTTGTTATCTCTATGTTGTTTATGATCTTGCATGCTCTCCGTTGTTAGTGGCTATCTTGGCCTAGTAGTTGCTAGTGACTCCAAGAGGGGGTATTTATGCTCGATAGTGGGTTCATGCCTCTATTTCACCTGGGGGAGTGACAGAAACCTCTAAGGTGGTAGATGTGCTGTTGCTACTAGGGAGAAAACAACATTCATATGCTCAAGGGCATATGCTTTGTTTACATTACACACTTTGCTTAATGCAATTATCTGTTGTTCGCAACTTAATACTTTTGGGGTGTTCGGATTGATATCCCCGGGGGTGGATTATTAGTCATAGATGCAGTTGGATGGCGGTCTATGTATTTTGTTGTAATGCCAAGAGTAAATCTCATAGTGATCTTCTTGACATATCACGTTATCTTTATTCTATCAATTGCCCAACTGTAATTTGTTTACCCAGCATGTTTTATCTATGGAGAGACACCACTAGTGAACTGTGGACCCCGGTCCTATTTACATCATATTGCTATCACCTGTTTACTTTACTCGTAATGTTTACTTTACTCGCATACTATATTATTTTCCACTCGATACGCTTATAATCTTTGTTTCAAGCAAACCGGTGAGATTGACAACCTCATCGCAAGTTGGGAACAAAGTACTTGGTTGTGTGTGTGCAGGTTCTATATCACCTTCAGTCGTCGCCGTCTCTCCTCTCCTGATCGATAAACCTTGGTATCTTAACTGAGGGAAAACTAGCCGCTGCACTCATCATACCTTCCTCTTGGGGTTCCCAACGGGCTGGTCATTCACCACGCACAAGGACTTACTGCTCCCACGTCAACTATACGCCACCAGCTCTTTTTTGGCGCCATCACCGAGTAGCAGCTAATTTTCTGGCGCCGTTGCCGGGGAGGAAGAGAAGACTTCTGCAAGGGGAGTTTTTCACACACACATCCTTTACTTTGTTATTGTTTTGCTTTACTTTATTTATTTTACCTGCATTGCTTTATATCAAAAACCCAAAAAAATTAGAATCCTTGGTAGTTGTTTTTACTTGTTTACTTTAGTTTACTATGTCTAGTTCCGTTGCTACTACTATGTCTCCTGAGGACATGATTTTCACTTTTAAGCAAAAAGATGAGGAAAGCTTTAAAGAAGCTTGGTCTAGAATTTATGATTGGCATGAAAAAACTGAACCTAAAATGACTTTGAGTTTGCTTCTTAGTAGCTTTTACTTTGGACTTTCTCTTCGTTATAGATATGCTTTGGATGCTACTGCTGAAGGAGATTTCCTTCATTGTGATGGAGATCAAGCCTTCAATATTATAAAAAAGTTGATTACAATTTATAGCATGCCAACCTATTTTGATTCCTCTCTTGTGTGCATCTTTAATAGACTTAATACTCTTGAGGCTCGCACTGCTAGTTTGAATTCTTGCTACAATACTTTGCGCCAGCATTTTGATTATGTGCCAATAAATTCTGAACCTTCGAGTTGGAATCCTACAATAAAAATCACCATTAATGGTGAAACTTTTCATGCTCGTTGTGATATTTTGTCTGAATTTTGTCTTATGCCAAAGGATGTTTATGAATCTTTGAGCCTTTGGAAGCTTTCTGAGGGAGGAGAAGAAATTTCTCTTACCAACAATGCCACTATATTTCCCCTTGGAATAGCTGAAGGAGTCTTTACAAAAGTCCTAGGAAGAATGATATCTACTGATTATCTTGTTATTGAATGTGTAGGAAAAGGACAAATCACACTTGGAAGATCCATTCTGAAGCTCCTGGGCGCCGTCATCGATGTGGGAAAAGGCAATATAACATTTACCTCTCCACCTTGCAATAACCATGTTTTTCCTAAAGTCAAGAGCAAAGGTAAGAAAGGGAGACGTAAGGCACGTGCTGATCCTAGTGCTTCATCACTTGATATTACTTGATTCGCAATTTTCTGCGCCTAGCTCAAAGGCGTTAAAGAAAAGCACTCTTGGGAGATAACCCAATGTTTTATTTTCAGTACTTTTTCTTTTATTTGAGTCTTGGAAGTCATTACTACTGTAATGACCGCTCCTTATCTTGTTTATTTCGTTTTTGTGCCAAGAGAAGCCTCTAATTTGAGTGAGGTAAAGATTTGGGGATATTGCTGTCCTGAAACTGTTTTCGGTGCTGCACCGTAAAAATTCATGAAAATTCTCTGTTTATCTTTTGGACCTGCTATTTCTTGTTCATATGCCCCAGGTTATATCCAAACTTTTCTTAGTTGAACACTTTTTGATTTGAGCAACAGAAAATCCCTCAAAAATTCGACCTTTGTCAGCTGTTCAGTTTTGACAGATTTCTGCCAATATTTGTGTTTGCCACTTTATCGCTTTCTTTTGAGTTCTTTTGATCATGGAACCTTTTGGGAAGTTGCTACAGTAGTATTTTGCTATATATGTGGTGGTTTTGAGTTGAAACCTGAAGCTAAAAGAGGATTGATTATATTTTATGCTTACACTAATGTTGCTAATAGATTTGTGTTTAGTTTTGTATGAAGGAAGTTTTCAAGTGTAGGGATTGGAGAATGATGAGATGAGTTGAAGAATGGACAAAAGCTCAAGCTTGGGGATGCCCATGCATCACCCCAAGAAATATCCAAGAAGTACAAGCGTCAAAGCTTGGGGATGCCCCCGAGGCACCCCTTCTTCATCGGCAAAAATCAGGTCACCTTTCAAAACACTATATTTTTATTGCTTCATGCACTATGTGTTTTTCTTGGAGCGTCAGTTGTTTTAGTTTTCTTAGTTGGTTTAGTTTGTTTGTTTGCTGCAATAAATGGTTGGACCCCAACAAATTTCCTTTGGAGGAGATGTACTCGTTTTCATTTGCAAAGAACGCTCTAGTTTTCACTCTTATCGTTCATCGAGCGTTCTTCTTTTTCTGCTGCTACTTTTGGTTTTCGTTTTCGCCTTGATTTGCGTTCAGATCTTGTCATATCTTTTCATCAAGGTGTATTTTTTTCCTCTGATCTTTATTGGTTTTCATCAAAAGAGGTGTTTATAAAAATTTCAAATGGTGTTGGAAAAGAGAAAAAGCTTTGTGCAAAATAGTGGTACAAGAAGAAGCTTGTGTAGACTGCGGCTTAGGCTTTTTCATGTCATGCTTGATGTCTTTTTGATAGTATGCTTAGTGGTTTTGCTGTAGCATGACTTGTCTCAAATAACTGAGATTGCTTAATGAGCCTTTGAAAAAATCATGCGTTGTTTTTATTGTATGGAAGCATTATTTTGGTTTTCTCCTTGATGCTTTATTTGGGTTGACTTAGCGCATGCTCACACATGTTAGACTCTTACAAAGTCGCCAATAGCCTTCATGATCATTTAGTTTTTGACTTTTGATGCCATCTTATGCTTTTTTTTAATGTCGCTTTGTCGCTTTGCATGATTATGGCCATTATTGCTCTCTTAGTTGGTCGCTCCCAGTCTTTTGCTAGCCCTTGCCTTGTACTGAGTATGAGCTCTACTCGTGCATCCAACTCCTAAAAGCCAAAGTTTTCCAAAGTGTCCACCATACATACCTACTAGCAATTTGCTATTCCAAGTAAATTTGACTTGCTTTTATTTTCTCTTCAAATTAAACTCTTACCAGTGTTATGTGAAATTCGGTCATTAAAGCTCTCACGAACCGGAATGCACACTTTACTTTTTCCTGTTCTTAAAAATTTGACATTGTGGTCTCTTATGTTGAGTTGTTATGCTTGCAAGTTGTAAGTTGGATTCTAGCCCAGCCATGCTGTCATGGGGCAAGCTTTCAACATTGCACTTCTTATTTGAGTTGATATCGTGATCTTTTGTTTATGGATGCCCGCAGTGTGAAATGAATTGGGAATCTTGTGGGGATCATGGAGTTTGTATATGTGTTAGGGAAACGCCGGGCCGCCAATCTAAGCCATGCATAATTCATGGTGGAAATTTGCAGCATACCCATGGTGAACATTCGACGACGCATCTCACAATAAAAAGCTAAACAAAAGGCAAATAAAAGAGATGTCGAGGTGTTCATTGTCTGCTTGTCCTGTCATTTTGGTGTGGGCTTGTTCCATGTCATCGGGCATGGAGGTACCCCATTGGCGGTTCTCAATGATATGCATATACTTACAATGACAAGAGCCTTGCTTGGGACTCTAAGTAAAGTAGCATGAGGTTTGGGTACTCGTATTCACGGGGCACGAGGTTTTCAACTTATGATTTGTCAAGCATATGCATCATAATTGTTCTCGCATTAACTTTAACCATTCAAGATGCTTATTATGGGGGCAATGAGAGCTCAAAGCCGGTAAGTACCATAATTTTTGAAGGTTATAAAACTTGCAATCACTGCTTCCCTCTGCGAAGGGCCTTTCTTTTACTTTTATGTTGAGTCACCACCTTCTTTCTTTATGCACCATTAAGAGAGCATAGTTGTCATTCTTAGTGTGATATGCATTGTCCCAAAGTTCATTGATTGACTCATGATGATTGGTTTCACTTGTTCTTAAATTATTTGTATCTAGTAGCCCTCTTAAACTTTGAGGTGTCCTATGCATTTATGTTTTGCTCTCTTTGAAGGACAAGCTGAAAACCATTTGTATGTTTTTCCTTATGATTTGAACACACGTTTGACTTTCATTGTTTCATTATCATGATCTTTTGTTTGTGTTCATTTGCATGTTTACAACATGGTTGCTAAGTTCTTATTGTCATGATTATATCTTCATGCCCATGTTTTAAGTTCTTAAGATCCCAGCTCACAATGCTTACATATATGATCAAGATTGTGTAGGTGCATGTCACCTCAAAAATTATTTCTTTGTTATCACTTACCTACTCGAGGATGAGCAGGAGTTAAGCTTGGGGATGCTTGATACGTCTCAAACGTATCTATAATTTTTGATGCTCCATGCTTGTTTTTACACCATTTGCCTATTGTTTCGTTACACTTCGTGGCACTTTTATGCATTTTCCGGAACTAACCTATTAACAAGTGCCACAGTGCCAGTTTTCTGTTTTCTGCTATTTTGTGTTTCAGAAGTGATACACAGGAAATATTCTCGGAATTGGACGAAACAAGTTCCTGAAGTCTTATTTTTCCCGGAAGCTTCCAGAGATCCGAAGAAGTGTCAGAGGGGGGCCACCAGGGCCCCACACGCGTGGGTGGCGCGGCCAGCCCCCTGGCCGCGCCGGGCCCATGTGAGGGCACCTGGCCCCTCCTCTGACATCGTCCCTTCGCCTATAAAGACCCCCCGACGGAAAAAACCTAAGTACCCAATCAGATTTCCAGAACACATCGCGATCCGCTACCACCGTCGACCCGAAGATCGGGAGGGTCCAGAAGCTCTTCCCGGCACCCTGCCGGAGAGGGGAATCGCCACCGGAGGTCTTCTTCATCGCCATGCTTGCCTCCAGAGCGATGAGTGAGTAGTCTACCTTGGACTATGGGTCCATAGCAGTAGCTAGATGGTTGTCTTCTCCACCATGTGCTTCATGTTTAGATCTCATGAGCTGCCCTACATGATTGAGATCACCGTTATGTAATTCTATGATGTTGGTTTGTTGGGATCCGATGAATATTAGTGTTTATGATTAAGTTGCTGTACTGAATTATATCTTTTGTTATCTCTATGTTGTTTATGATCTTGCATGCTCTCCGTTGTTAGTGGTTATCTTGGCCGAGTAGTTGCTAGTGACTCCAAGAGGGGGTATTTATGCTCGATAGTGGGTTCATGCCTCTATTTCACCTGGGGGGAGTGACAGAAACCTCTAAGGTGGTAGATGTGCTGTTGCTACTAGGGAGAAAACAACATTCATATGCTCAAGGGCATATGCTTTGTTTACATTACACACTTTGCTTAATGCAATTATCTGTTGTTCGCAACTTAATACTTTTGGGGTGTTCGGATTGATATCCCCGGGGGTGGATTATTAGTCATAGATGCAGTTGGATGGCGGTCTATGTATTTTGTTGTAATGCCCAGAGTAAATCTCATAGTGATCTTCTTGACATATCACGTTATCTTTATTCTATCAATTGCCCAACTGTAATTTGTTTACCCAGCATGTTTTATCTATGGAGAGACACCACTAGTGAACTGTGGACCCCGGTCCTATTTACATCATATTGCTATCACCTATTTACTTTACTCGTACTGTTTACTTTACTCGCATACTATATTATTTTCCACTCGATACGCTCATAATCGTTGTTTCAAGCAAACCGGTGAGATTGACAACCTCATCGCAAGTTGGGAA
This sequence comes from Dactylis glomerata, assembly GCA_007115705.1. Taxonomy (NCBI): domain Eukaryota; kingdom Viridiplantae; phylum Streptophyta; class Magnoliopsida; order Poales; family Poaceae; genus Dactylis; species Dactylis glomerata. The sequence goes on along the minus strand of QXEO01001105.1, from coordinate 78,732 downwards.
CAAAGTACTTGGTTGTGTGTGTGCAGGTTCCATATCACCTTCAGTCGTCGCCGTCTCTCCTCTCCTGATCGATAAACCTTGGTATCTTAACTGAGGGAAAACTAGCCGCTACACTCATCATACCTTCCTCTTGGGGTTCCCAACGGGCTGGTCATTCACCACGCACAAGGACTTACTGCTCCCATGTCAACTATACGCCACCAGCTCTTTTCTGGCGCCATCACCGAGTAGCAAGCGGCAACGTGGAACCTGCACACAACACAACCAAATACTTTGCTCCCAACTTACGATGAGGTTGTCAATCTCACCGGTTTGCTTGAAACAAAGTGTATGAGTGTATCGAGTGGAAAGCAATAGTAGTATGCGAGAAAGTAAACAGTGCGAGTAAAGTAAACAGGTGATAGCAATATAAAGGAAATAGGACCGGGGTCCATAGTTCACTAGTGGTGTCTCTCCATAAGATAAAATAACACATGCTGGGTAAACAAATTACAGTTGGGCAATTGATAGAATAAAGACAACGTGCATATGTCGAGAGGATCACTATGAGATTTACTTTGGGCATTACAACAAGATACATAGACCGTCATCCAACTGCATCTATGACTAATAATCCACTTGTGGCGAATCAATCTGAGAAATACCCCCTCTTGGAGTCACTAGCAACTACTCGGCCAAGATAGCTACTAACAATGGAGAGCATGCAAGATCATAAACAACATAGAGATAACATAAGATAATATTCAGCACATCAATTCAATCATAACACCAATATTCATCGGATCCCAACAAACACAATATGTAGAATTACATAAAGGTAGTCTCGATCATGTAAAGCAGCTCCCGAGATCTAAACATGAAGCACATAGTGGAGAAGTGTTGCTGTTTGATGGCGTCTAGTTTACGAGGGATATTATTCTTCTGCGTTACCCAGCAACGGCGCCAGAAAATATGCTTGATGCATGATAAATGACCAGCCCGTTGGGAACCCCAAGAGGAAGGTGTGATGAATATAGCAGCAAGATTTTCCCTCAGTTAAGAAACCAAGGTTTATCGTTCTTGGAGAGGAGAGACAAACGACTGAAGGTGATGCGGACTGGCTTAATAGCACTCCAACAAGGGCGCCGTTTAATGATACTTGTTGACTCATCTTTGGCCAGTAGCAACGTGGAACCTGCACACACACACAACCAAATACTTTATTCCCAACTTACGGTGAGGTTGTCAATCTCACCAGTTTGCTTGAAACAAAGGGTATGAGCGTATCGAGTGGAAAACAGTGAAAGTATGCGAGTAAAGTAAACATGCGAGTAAAGTAAACAGGTGATAGCAATATGATGGAAATAGGACCGAGGTCCACAGTTCGCTAGCGGTGTCTCTCCATAAGATAAAATAACACATGCTGGGTAAACAAATTATAGTTGGGCAATTGATAGAATAAAGATAAACGTGATATGTCAAGAAGATCACTATACGATTTACTCTGGGCATTACAACAAAATACATAGACCACCATCCAACTGCATCTATGACTAATAATCCAATCACAGGGATATCATCCGAACACCCCATGAGTATTAAGTTGCGAACAACAGATAATTGCATTAAGCAAAGTGTGTAATGTAAACAAAGCATATGCCCTTGAGCATATGAATGTTGTTTTCTCCCTAGTAGCAACAGTACATCTACAACCTTAGAGGTTTCTGTCACTCCCCCAGGTTAAATAGAGGCATGAACCCACTATCGAGCATAAATACCCTCTCTTGGAGTCACTAGCAACTACTCGGCCAAGATAGCTACTAACAACGGATAGCATGCAAGATCATAAACAACATATAGATAACATAAGATATATTTCAGTATAGCAACTCAATCATAACACCAATATTCATCAGATCCCAACAAACCAAACATGTATAATTACATAATGGTGATCTCAATCATGTAGGGCAGCTCATGAGATCTAAACATGAAGCACATGGTGGAGGAGACAACCATCTAGCTACTGCTATGGACCCATAGTCCAAGGTAGACTACTCACTCATCGCTCCTGAGGCAAGCATGGCGATGAAGAAGACCTCCAGTGGTGATTCCCCTCTCCGGCAGGGTGCCGGGAAGAGCTTCTGGACTCTCCTGATCTCGGGTCAACGATGGCGGCGGATCGCGATGTGTTTCTGGAAAATTGATCGGGTACTTAGGTTTTTCTCATCGGGGTTTCTTTATAGGCGAAGGGGCATCGTCAGAAGTGAACCCAGATGCCCTCACACATAGGGGGTGTGGCCAGGGGCTGGGCCGCGCCGCCCTGGTGTGAGGGTGGCCTGTGGCCCCTCTCCGTCTCCTCTTCAGATCTCTGGAAGCTTCCGGGGAAAATAAGGCTTCAGGAACTTGTTTCATCTAATTCCGAGAATATTTCCTATGTAGCTTTTCTGAAACACAAAAACAGCAGAAAACAGGGAACTGGCACTGTGGCGACTTGTTAATAGGTTAGTTCCGGAAAATGCATAAAAGTGCCACGAAGTGTAACAAAACATTAAATAAATGGTGTAAAAACAAGCATGGAGCATCAAAAATTATGGATACGTTGGAGACGTATCAGCATCCCCAAGCTTAACTCCTGCTCATCCTCGAGTAGGTAAGTGATAACAAAAGAAATAATTTTTGAGGTGACATGCACCTACACAATCTTGATTATGTATGTAAGTATTGTGAGCTGGGATCATAAGAACTTAAAACATGGGCATGAAAGATATAATCTTGATAATAGAAACTTAGCAACCATGTTATAAACATGTAAATGAACACAAACAAAAGATCATGAAAATGAAACAATGAAAGTCAAACGTGTGTTCAAATCATAAGAAAAAACATACAAATGGTTTTGAGCTTGTCCTTCAAAGAGAGCAAAACATAAATGCATAGGACACCTTCAAGTTTAAGAGGGCGACTAGATACAAATAATTTGAGAACAAGTGAAACCAACAATATGAATCAATCAATGAAAACTTTGGGACAATGCACATTATACTAAGAATGACAACTATGCTCTCTTAATGGTGCATAAAGATGGAAGGTGGTGACTCAACATAAAAGTAGAAGAAAGGCACTTCGCGGAGGGAAGCAGTGATTGCAAGTTTTATAACCTTCAAAAATTATGTTACTTACCGGCTTTGAGCTCTCATTGCCCCCATCATAAGCATATTGAATGGTTAAAGTTAATGCGAGAACAATTATGATGCATATGCTTGACAAATCATAAGTTGAAAACCTCGTGTCCCATGAATACAAGTACCCAAACCTCATGCTACTTTACTTAGAGTCCCAAGCAAGGCTCTTGTCATTGTAAGTATATGCGTATCATCGAGAACCGCCAACGGGGTACCTCCGTGCCCGATGACATGGAACAAGCCCACATCAAAATGACAGGACAAGCAGACAATAAACACCTCGACATCTCTTTTATTTGTTTAGCTTTTTATTTTGAGATGCGTTGTCGAATGTCCACTGTGGGTGTGCTGCAAATTTCCACCATGAATTATGCATGGCTTAGATTGGTGGCCCAGGCGTTTCCCTAACACATATATAAACTCCATGATCCCCACAAGATTCCCAATTCATTTCACACCGCGGGCATCCATAAACAAACGATCACGATATCAACTCAAATAAGGAGTGCAATGTTGAAAGCTTGCCCATGACTGCATGGCTGGGCTAGTCTCCAACTTACAACTTGCAAGCATAACAACTCAACATAAGAGACCACAATGTCAAATTTTTAAGAACTGGAAAAAGTAAAGTGTGCCTTCCGGTTCGTGAGAGCTTTACTGACCAATTTTCGCATAACACTGGTAAGACTTTAATTTGAAGAGAAAATAAAAGCATGTCAAATTTACTTGGAATAGCAAATTGCTAGTAGGTATGTATGGTGGACACTTTGGAAAACTTGGTTTTTAGGAGTTGGATGCACGAGTAGAGCTCATACTCAGTACAAGGCGAGGGCTAGCAAAAGACTGGGAGCGACCAACTAAGAGAGCAATAATGGCCATAATCATGCAAAGCGACATCAAAAGAAGCAGAAGATGGCATCAAAAGTCAAAAACTAAATGATCATAGAGGCTATTGGCAACTTTGTAAGAGTCTAACATGTGTGAGCATGCGCCAAGTCATCCCAAATAAAGCATCAAGGAGAAAACCAAAATAATGCTTCCAAATAATTAAAAACAACGCATGATTTTTTCAAAGGCTCATTAAGCAATCTCAGTTATTTGAGACAAGTCATGCTACAGCAAAACCACTAAGCATACTATCAAAAAGACATCAAGCATGACATGAAAAAGCCTAAGCCGCAGTTTACACAAGCTCCTACTTGTACCACTTTTTTGCATAAAGCTTTTTCTCTTTTCGAACACCATTCAAACTTTTTATAAACACCTATTTTGATGAAAACCAATAAAGATCAGAGGCAAAAATACACCTTGATGAATAAATATAAGAAGATCTGAATGCAAATCAAGTCAAAAACGAAAACCAAAAGCAGTAGCAGAAAAAGAAGAACACTCAGTTTTTGATAAGAGTGAAAACTGGAGCGTTCTTGGCAAATGAAAAGCAAGGCAACTTCTCCAAAAGAAATTTGTTGGGGTCCAACCACTTATTGCAGCAAACAAACTAAACTAATAAAGAAAACTAAAACAACTGACGCTCCAAGAAAAACACATAGTGCATGAAGCAATAAAAATATAGTGTCTTGAAAGGTGACATGATTTTTCCCGATGAAGAAGGGGTGCCTCGGGGGCATCCCCAAGCTTTGACGCTTGTACTTCTTGGATATTTCTTGGGGTGATGCATGGGCATCCCCAAGCTTGAGCTTTTGTCCATTCTTCAACTCATCTCATCATTCTCCAATCCCTACACTTGAAAACTTACTTCATACAAAACTAAACACAAATCTATTAGCAACATTAGTGTAGGCATAACATATAATCAACCTATTTTTTCTTCAGGTTTCAACCCAAAACCACCACATATATAGCATATACTACTGTAGCAACTTCACCAAAAGTTCCGTGATCACAAGAACTCGCAAAGAAAGTGATTAAGCGGCAAACACAAATATTGGCAGAAATCTGTCAAAACAGAACAACTGACAATGGTCAAATTTTTAAAGCATTTTATGTTACTCAAATCAAAAAGTGTTCAACTAATGAAAGTTTGGATATAACCTGGGGCATATACACAAGAAATAGCAGGTCCAAAAGACAGACAGATAATTTATACGAATTTTTACGGTGCAGCACCAAAAACAGTTTCAGGACAACAACATCCCCAAATCTTACCTCACTCAAATTAGAGGCTTCTCTTGGCACAACTATGAAATAAAAAGGATAAGGAGCGGTCATTACAGTAGTAATGACTTCCAAGACTCAAATAAAAGAAAAAGTACTAAAAAGAAAACATTGGGTTATCTCCCAAGAGTGCTTTTCTTTAACGCCTTTGAGCTAGGCGCAGAAAATTGCGAATCAAGTAACATCAAGAGATGAAGCATCAAGCTCATAATTTGCTCTAAGAATAGAGTCAAAAAGTAATTTCTTCCTTTTCCTAGGGAAGTGTTCCATACCTTTCTTGAGTGGAAATTGATATTTGATGGTGCCTTCCCTCATATCAATGATGGCACCTACAGTTCGAAGAAAGGGTCTTCCCAAAATAATAGGACATGAAGCATGGCATTTAACGTCCATAACAAGAAAATCAATGGGAACAAGGTTATTATTAACCACAATAAGAACATCATTAATTCTTCCCAAAGGTTTCTTCTTAGCAACATCAGCAATAGGAACATCATAATAACACTTTTCAAGCGGTGGTAAGTCAAGCATGTCATAAATCTTTCTAGGCATGATAGAAATACTAGCACCTAGATCACATAAAGCATGGCAATCAAAACCATTAACATGCATATCAATTATGGGTTCCCAACCATCTTCTAACTTCTTGGGAACAGAGGCTTTTTGTTGCAACTTTTCATCCCTAATTTTTATGAGAGCATTGGTAATATGATTAGTAAAAGCAACATTTAAAGAACTAGCATTGGGAGTCAAAGAAAGCTTTTGCAAGAACAAAATTACTTCAGATATATTGCAGCCATCAACATCAAAAACATTAAAGGAAATAGAGCTATCATCTCCTACACTCCGAAAAATTTCAGCACTCTTTTGAGAAAAAGTTTTGGCAGTTTTAGGCTTTTTAACACAAGGAGTGGGAGTTTTCTCTACACCAATCAAAGTAAGAGGATTGCTAGCATTAGGAACAACATCATTAGAGGTAGTAATAGTACAAACTTTCATATTCCTAGCAATCTCATCCACTCTTTCCCATCTAGCATGCAATTCTGCTAACAATCTAATATTTTCATCAATTCCAACTTGAATAGCATTAGCAGTAGCAAAAACATTGTTCTCTTTCACATCATTAGGCAACACTTTTAATTTTAGAAGTTCAACATCATGAGCAAGGCTATCAACTTTAGAAGCAAGAATATCAATTTTGCCTAACTTTTCCTCAACAGACTTGTTAAAAGCAGTTTGCTTACCGATGAAGTCCTTGAGCATTACCTCAATCTCGGAGGGCACGACCCTAGTGTTGTTGGAGGAATTACCATAAGAGTTACCATTACCATTACCATTGGTAGAAGGATACGGCCTATAATTGTTACTAGCAAAATTGTTCCTATAAGCATTGTTGTTAAAATTATTATTTCTAATGAAATTCACATCAACATGCTCTTCTTGAGCAACCAAAGAGGCTAAAGGAACATTATTAGGATCAACATGAGTCCTATCATTAGCAAGCATAGCCATAATGGTATCAATCTTATCACTCAAGGAAGAGGTTTCCTCAACAGAATTTACCTTCTTACCTTGTGGAGCTCTCTCGATGTGCCATTCAGAATAATTCACCATCATGTTGTCAAGTAACTTTGTTGCGACGCCCAAGGTAAGGGACATAAAAGTGCCTCCAGCAGCTGAATCCAATAGGTTCCTCGAAGAAAAATTCAGTCCTGTATAAAAAGTTTGGACAATCATCCAAGTAGTCAGTCCATGAGTGGGGCAATTCTTTATCATAGATTTCATTCTTTCCCACGCTCGAGCAACATGTTCATTATCAAACTGACTAAACTTCATAATATTGCTACGCAAAGATATAATTTTAGCAGGAGGATAGTATCTACCAATAAAAGCATCCTTACACTTAGTTTATGAATCAATACTATTCTTAGTCAAAGACAGCAACCAATCTTTAGCTTTTCCTCTCAAAGAAAAAGGAAACAACTTGAGCTTAATAATATCACTTTCTACATCCTTATATTTCTGCATCTCACATAGCTCAACAAAATTATTGAGATGAGCTACAGCATCTTCAGTACTAGCACCAGAGAATTGCTCTTTCATAACAAGGTTCAATAAAGCAGGCTTAATCTCATAAAAGTTTGCGGTAGGAGCAGGTGGCACAATAGGAGTGCAGATAAAATCACTATTGTTCGTACTAGTAAAGTCACATAGCTTGGTGTTTTTAGGATTAGCCATTTCAGCAAAACTAAAAGCAGATAAGTAAAAACAACTACCAAGGATTCTAATTTTTTTGGGTTTTTGATAAAAAATGATGCAGGTAAAATAAATAAAGTAAAGCAAAACAATAACAAAGTAAAGGATGTGTGTGCGAAAAACTCCCCTCGCAGAAGTCTTCTACTTCCTCCCTGGCAACGGCGCTAGAAAATATCTTGTTGCTGTTTGATGGCGCCCAGTTGACGAGGGAGATTATTCTTCTGCGTTCCCCGGCAATGGCGCCAGAAAATATGCTTGATGTGTGGTAAATGACCAGCCCGTTGGAAACCCCAAGAGGAAGGTGTGATGAATACAACAGCAAGATTTTCCCTCAGTTAAGAAACCAAGGTTTATCGTTTTTGGAGAGGAGAGACAAACAACTGAAGGTGATGCGGACTGGCTTAATAGCACTCCAACAAGGGCACCATTTAACAATACTTGTTGACTTGTCTTCGGCTAGTAGCAACGTGGAACCTGCACACACACACAACCAAATACTTTGTTCCCAACTTACGATGAGGTTGTCAATCTCACCGGTTTGCTTGAAACAAAGGGTATGAGCGTATCGAGTGGAAAACAGTGAAAGTATGCGAGTAAATTAAACAATGCGAGTAAAGTAAACAGGTGATAGAAATATGATGGAAATAGGACTGGGGTCCACAGTTCACTAGCGGTGTCTCTCCATAAGATAAAATAACACATGCTGGGTAAACAAATTATAGTTGGGCAATTGATAGAATAAAGATAAACGTGATATTTCAAAAAGATCACTATGCGATTTACTCTGGGCATTACAACAAAATACATAGACCGCCATCCAGCTGCATCTATGACTAATAATCCACTCACGGGGATATGATTCGAACACCCCATGAGTATTAAGTTGCGAACAACAGATAATTGCATTAAGCAAAGTGTGTAATGTAAACAAAGCATATGCCCTTGAGCATATGAATGTTGTTTTCTCCCTAGTAGCAACAGCACATCTACAACCTTAGAGGTTTTTGTCACTCCCCCAGGTTAAATAGAGGCATGAACCCACTATCGAGCATAAATACCCCCTCTTGGAGTCACTAGCAACTACTCTGCCAAGATAGCTACTAACAACGGAGAGCATACAAGATCATAAACAACATAGAGATAACATAAGATATATTTCAGTATAGCAACTCAATCATAACACCAATATTCATCGAATCCCAACAAACCAAATATGTAGAATTACATAACGGTGATCTCAATCATGTAGGGCAGCTCATGAGATCTAAACATGAAGCACATGGTGGAGGATACAACCATCTAGCTACTGCTATGGACCCATAGTCCAAGGTAGACTACTCACTCATTGCTCCGGAGGCAAGCATGACGATGAAGAAGACCTCCGGTGGTGATTCCCCTCTCTGACAGGATGCCGGGAAGAGCTTCTGGACCCTCCCGATCTTGCGTCGATGACGACGGCAAATCGCGATGTGTTTCCGGAAATTTGATCGGGTACTTAGGTTTTTCCCGTCGGAGGGTCTTTATAGGCGAAGGGGCATCGTCAAAGGTGGACCCAGGTGCCCTCACACATAGGGGGCACGGCCAGGGGCTGGGCCATGCTGCCCTGGTGTGAGGGTGGCCTATGGCCCCTCTCCGTCTCCTCTTCGGATCTCTGGAAGCTTCTGGGAAAAATAAGACTTTAGGAACTTGTTTCATCCAATTCTGATAATATTTCCTGTGTAGCTTTTCTGAAACACAAAAACAGCAGAAAACAGGGAACTGGCACTGTGGCGACTTGTTAATAGGTTAGTTCTGGAAAATGCATAAAAGTGCCACAAAGTGTAACAAAACATTAGACAAATGGTGTAAAAACAAGCATGGAGCATCAAAAATTATGGATACGTTGGAGACGTATCAAGAAGACAACCATCTAGCTACTGCTATGGACCCATAGTCCAAGGTAGACTACTCACTCATCGCGCCGGTGGCAAGCATGGCGATGAAGAAGACCTTCAGTGGCAATTCCCCTCTCCGGCAGGGTGCCGGAAAGAGCTTCTGGACCCTCCCGATCTCAGGTCAACGGCGATGGCAGATCGCGATGTATTCTGGAAAAGTGATCGGGTATTTAGGTTTTTCCCATCGGGGGGGTCTTTATAGGCGAAGGGGCGGTGTCAGAAGTGGACCTGGTGGGGCTCACCACAGGTGGGCGCGGGCCAGCCCTAGGCCGCGCCCCCTGGTGGTGTGGCCCACCAGTGGCTCCTCTCCGTCTCCTCTTCGATTCTATGGAAGCTCCGGTAAATTTCTGGATGTCTGGCTTTTGTTTCGTCCAATTCCGAGAATATTTCCTGTGTAACTTTTCTGAAACACAAAAATAGCAGAAAACAGGGAACTGGCATTGTGGCATCTCGTTAATAGGTTAGTTCTGGAAAATGCATAAAAATGCCACGAAGTGTAACGAAACACTAAGCAAATGGTGTAAAAATGAGCATGGAACATCAAAAATTATCGATACGTTTGAGACGTATCAGCATCCCCAAGCTAAACTCCTGCTCGTCCTCGAGTAGGTAAGTGAAAACAAAAGAAATAATTTTTGAGGTGACATGCACCTACACAATCTTGATCAACTATGTAAGCGTTGTGCGCTGGGATCAAAAGAACTTAAAACATGGGCATGAAAGATATAGTCTTGATAGAAGAAACTTAGCAACTATGTTATAACATGAAAAAGAACACAAATGAAAGATCATGAAAATGAAACAATAAAAGTCAAACTTGTGTTCAAATCATAAGGAAAAAACATACAAATGGTTTTCAGCTTGTCCCTCATGGAGTAGCAAAACATAAATGCATAGGACACCTTCAAGTTTAAGAGGGCGACTAAATACAAGTAATTTAAGAAAAAGTGAAACCAACATCATGAATCAATCAATGAAAACTTTGGGACAATGCACATTATACACAGAATGACAACTATGCTCTCTTAGACGGTGCATAAAGGCAGAATGTGGTGACTCAACATAAAAGTAAAAGAAAGGCCCTTCGCGGAGGGAAGCAGTGATTGCAAATTTTATAAACCTTCAAAAATTATGGTACTTACCGGCTTTGAGCTCTCATTGCCCCCATCATAGGCATCTTGAATGGTTAAAGTTAATGCGAATACACTTATGCTGCATATGCTTGACAAATCATAAGTTGAAAACCTCGTATCCCATGAAATATGAATACCCAAACCTCATGCTACTCGACTTAGAGTCCCAAGCAAGCTCTTGTCATTGTAAATATATGTGTATCATCGAGAACCGCCAACGGGGTACCTCCATGCCCGATGACATGGAACAAGCCCACATCAGAATTCTAGGACAAACAGACAATGAACACCTCGGCATCTCTTTTATTTACCATTGGTATAGCTTTTTATTGTGAGATACGTCGTCGAATGTTCACTATGGGCATGCTGTAAATTTCCACCATGAATTATGCATGGCTTAGATTAGCGGCCCAGGCGTTCCCCTAACACATATAAAAACTCCATGATCCCGCAAGATTCCCAACTTATTTCACATCGCGAGTATCCATAAACAAAAGATCGCGATATCAACTCAAATGAAAGAAAGTGCAATGTTGAAAGCTTGCCCCATGACGGCATGGCTAGGCTAATTTCCAACTTGCAAGCATAACAACTCAACATAAGAGAGCCACAATGTCAAAATTTTAAAACGAGAAAAGTAAAGTGTGCCATCAGGTTCGTGGGAGCTTTACTGACCAATTTTCGCATAACACCAAAAATAGTTTAATTTGAAGGACGGATAAAAGCAAGTCAAATGTACTTTGGAATAGCAAATTGCTAATAGGTATGTATGGTGGACACTTTGGAACAACTTGGTTTTTAGGAGTTGGATGCACGAGTAGAGCTCATACTCAGTACAAAATGAGGGCTAGCAAAAGACTGGGAGCGACCAACTAAGAGAGCAATAACGGCCATAATCATGCAAAGCGACAAAGAGACATTAAAAGAAGCATAAGATGGCATCAAAAGTCAAAAACTAAATGATCATAGAGGATTATGGAGACTTTGTATAAGTCTAACATGTGTGACCATGCGCCAAGTCAACCCAAATAAAGCATCAAAGGAGAAAACCAAAATAATGCTTCCAAATAATTAAAACAACGCATGATTTTTTCAAAGGCTCATTAAGCAATCTCAGTCATTTGAGATGAGTCATGCTACAGCAAAACCAGTAAGCATACTATCAAAAAGACATCAAGCACGACATGCAAAAGCCTAGGCCGCAGTCTACACAAGCTCCTTCTTGTACCACTTTTTTGCATAAAGCTTTTTCTCTTTTCCAACACCATTCGAACTTTTTATAAACAACTCTTTTGATGAAAACCAACATGGACCAGAGGTCAAAACACACCTTGATGAAAAGATATAACAAGATCTGAACAAAAATCAAGGCGAAAAATGAAAGCTAAACGCAGTTCTAGAAAAAGAGAACACTCGTTGAAACGATAAGAGTGAAAAATGGAGGGTTCTTGGTAAATGAAAAGCAAGGCAACTTCTCCAAAAGAATTTTGTTGGGGTCCAACCATTTATTGCATCAAACAAAAATAAATAAAACTAAAAACTAAAAACAACTGATGCTCCAAGAAAAACGCATAATGCATGAAGCAATAAAAATATAGTGTGTTGAAAGGTGACCTGATTTTTGCCGATGAAGAAGGGGTGCCTCGGGGGCATCCCCAAGCTTTGACGCTTGTACTTCTTGGATATTTCTTGGGGTGACATGGGCATCCAAAATATTGAGCTTTTGTCCATTCTTCAACTCATCTCATCATTCTCTAATCTCTACACTTGAAAACTTCCTTCATACAAAACTAAACACAATTCTATTAGCAACATTAGTGTAAGCATAGTAATGAATCAACCCTTTTTGCTTCAGGTTTCAACTCAAAATCACCAAATATAAAGCATATACTACTGTAGCAACTTCCCCAAAAGTTCCGTGATCAAAAGAACTCAAAAATAAAGAGATAAAGCAGCAAACACGAATATTGGCAGAAATCTGTTAAAACAGAAGAGCTGACGAAGGTCAAATTTTTATAGGGTTTTCTGTTGCTCAAATCAAAAAGTGTTCATCTAATGAAAGTTTGGATATAACCTGGGGCATATGCACAAGAAATCTCAGGTCCAAAAGATATACAAAGAATTTTCACGAATTTTTACGGTGCAGCACCAAAAACAGTTTTAGGACAGCAACATCCCCAAATATTACCTCACTCAAATTAGAGGCTTCTCTTGGCACAAAAATGAAATAAAAAGGATAAGGAGAGGTCATTACAGTACTAATAACTTCCAAGACTCAAATAAAATAAAAATAACTGAATGTAAAAACATTGGGTTATCTCCCAAGAGTGCTTTTCTTTAACGCTTTTGAGCTAGGCGCAGAAAGTGCGAATCAAGTAATATCAAGTGATGAAGCATCACGCTCATAATTTGCTCTAAGAATAGAGTCAAAAAGTAATTTCTTTCTCTTCCCAGGGAAGTGTTTCATACCTTTCTTGAGTGGAAATTGATATTTGATGGTGCCTTCCCTCATATCAATGATGGCACCTACAGTTCGAAGAAAGGGTCTTCCCAAAATAATAGGACATAAAGCATTGCATTCAACATCCATGACAAGAAAATCAATGGGAACAAGGTTATTGTTAACCATAATAAGAACATCATTAATCCTTCCCAAAGGTTTCTTCTTAGCAACATCAGCAATAGGAACATCATAATAACACTTTTCAAGTGGTGGTAAATCAAGCATATCATAAATCTTTCTAGGCATAATAGAAATAGTAGCACCTAGATCACATAAAGCATGGCAATCAAAACCATTAACATGCATATCAATGATGGGTTCCCAACCATCTTCTAACTTCTTGGGAATAGAAGCTTTTTGCTTCAACTTTTCATCCCTAATTTTCATGAGAGCATTGGTAATATGCTTAGTAAAAGCAACATTTAAAGAACTAGCATTAGGAGTCAAAGCAAGCTTTTGCAAGAACAAAATAACTTCAGATATATTGCATCCATCAACATCAAAATCATTAAAGGAAATAGAGCTATCATCTCCTACACTTTGAAAAATTTCAGCACTCTTTTGAGAAAAAGTTTTAGCTGTTTTAGGCTTTTTAACACTAGGAGTAGGAGTTTTCTCTACACCAATCAATGTAAGAGGATTGCAAGCATTAGGAATAACATCATTAGAGGTAGTAATGGTACATACCTTCATCTTTCTAGCCATCTCATCTTCTCTTTCCCACCTGGCATGCAATTCTGCTAGCATCCTAACATTTTCATCAATTCTAACTTGGATAGCATTAGCAGTAGCAAAAACATTGTTCTCTTTCACCTCATTAGAAAATAATTTTAATTTCAGAAGATCAACATCATGAGCAAGGCTATCAACTTTAGAAACAAGAATATCAATTTTGCCTAACTTTTCCTCAACAGACTTGTTAAAAGCATTTTGCTTACCGATGAAGTCCTTGAGCATAACCTCAAGCTCAGAGGGCGCGGCCCTAGTGTTGTTGAAGGAATTACCATAAGAGTTACCATAACCATTACCATTGGTAGAAGGATATGACCTATAATTGTTACTAGCAAAATTGTTCCTATAAGCATTGTTGTTAAAATTATTATTTCTAATGAAGTTTACATCAACATGCTCTTCTTGAGCAACCAAAGAGGCCAAAGGAACATTATTAGGATCAACATGTGTCCTATCATTAGAAAGCATAAGCATAATAGCATCAATCTTATCACTCAAGGAAGAGGTTTCCTCAACTGAATTTACCTTCTTACCTTGTGGAGCTCTCTCGGTGTGCCATTCAGAGTAATTTACCATCATATTGTCGAGAAGCTTTGTTACGGCGCCCAAGGTAAGGGACATAAAAGTGCCTCCAGCAGCTGAATCCAATAGGTTCCTTAAAGAAAAATTTTGTCCTGCATAAAAAGTTTGAACAATCATCTAAGTAGTCAGTCCATGAGTAGGACAATTCTTTATCATAGATTTCATTCTTTCCCAAGCTTGAGCAACATGTTCATTATCAAACTGACTAAACTTCATAATATTGCTACGCAAAGCTATAATCTTAGCAGGAGGATAGTATCTACCAATAAAAGCATCCTTACACTTAGCCCATGAATCAATACTATTTTTAGGCAAAGACAGCAACCAATCCTTAGCGTTTCCTCTCAAAGAAAAAGGAAACAACTTAAGCTTAATAATATCACTTTCTACATCCTTATATTTCTGCATCTCACATTGCTCAATAAAATTGTTGAGATGAGCTGCACCATCATCAGTACTAGCACCAGAAAATTGCTCTTTCATAACAAGGTTCAACATTTGTCGTGGGAATTTAGAGATAGTAGCCATGGGGTGGCTTATCAAAGGGGCTCGACGGTGGTGACGATGGGTCCGGCTCGGGATTGTGCCAACGGAGACACCTCGGTTTACCCAGGTTTAGGGCCCTCCCGGGTGGAGGTAAAGCCCCTACTTCCTGCCTGCTTCATATTATCTTAGATAGTAGTGATTACAGTGCTCCTCGAGCTGTTCGGGCTAGAGGAGGAAGAAGTAGATTGGATCTCTCTAGACTAAGGGTCCAGGCCCCCTTATATAGGCGGGGGCCTGGTTACAGGTTAGGTAGCGGTTTGGTCGGCTGCCGGCTCCTCTGCGGTGGCATCCTTGGCATGATCCTCTGGCCCTGCTCTGACAAAGGCACTTTATAAAGCGCCTTTCCCCTGGACCGGCATCTGGGAAGAAAATCCCCTTCCTTTTGCCTCAGATCCCATCGTGGGGAAGGGTCTTTGATCGCTAATTGGCTGAGGCTGGTCGTGGCGCTTGTCACTCCCATCCTTGGCCTCTGTCGCTCTTGTCGGGGCTAGCCCACTTTCGGCAAAACAACCGTTGGGAGGCTTTTGTCTTCATCACCCGGCTCTGGCTCTCCTCGATGGAGTTGCCAGCCGGTTGCTGGCGCAGTTGGCCCTTCGGGTGGAGCCGGTCTTCTCATCCTAGAGCCGTGAGGACTCCTGGGACGCCAGCTGGCATTTAGCTCGGCCCGTGGCATGCCCCATTAGTCATCCCCACGACACTAGCCCCCAAAACTGGCGAAGTCTCATGGGTTAACATGGGACTTCAGCGGGTTCTCCTCCTCACCGAAGCCTTGCTTGTTTTTGTCTAAGTCCCAGGATTTTCCGTCTAGCCTAGAGGTTGCCTGTTTCGAGGCCAAGTCAAACGGGATTCCTCCGACCGTCTCAAGACGTACCGGCTCCAGGCTTAACCCGGCTAGCAGTCACGAGCCGATGTGTTGCCTCCTTGGAACTTGTGCCGGTTCGGGTCTTGCTCCAACGCTGCGGCTGGTGCAGTGCGCCAGTGGCCAGTCTTGTCGTTTTGGCTTCGGAATCACCACCGTCATAATTTCCCGAGTCGCCATGCGGGGCGGACTGGCATACGTCAGCGACGCATCCCATCGGTTCCCCCCACGATCCGTTGTGGCAACCACTGTGGGCGCACATGATGTGGGGGGCGGTTACCGAAACGTTAGGGGGTTATCCCTTTCATCGCTCCTCTTTAAATGCTGTGTGTGCTCGTTGCTGAGAGCATTCCCCCCACTTCTTCCCTTACCTCGAGCCTCTCCTTTCCAAGCCCAACCCGGTCATGTCGTCCCTCAGCGGTTCCGTCGCCAGCGGTGACAAGGTCCCAGAGGGGAGCAAGGAAGAGGTCAGGGCGCAGGAGATGGCGCCTTCCGCATCCCGGAAGTGCGGTCACCCGAAGGGGAGCCGCAATAAGAAAACCTTGGAGGCTCTTGCGGCGGTTGCCGCTGCCGCTCCTTCCACTTTCGTCGCGCCCCAGGCAACTAGGGCTTCTGGCGATACGGGCATCCCAGAGAAGCGGAAGCCCGGCCGCCCGAAGGGGAGCGGGAGGAAGACCGCTTCCGCGGCGGCTGCTGCCCCTTCGTCGCCCCGCCGTCACGGAAGGCCACCGGGCAGCAAGAACAAGAAGGCCCCCGCTGCCTTCAGGGCCACCACCTCTGCTTCCACGAGGCCCCGAGCAGCGGCTTCACCCCCAGTGGGTCCATCATGGCCTTGGTTGGAGAAACTGGCGCTCCAACCGCCGGCCTACATCTCGGCCGAGGGATGGTCCACCTGCATCATCCCTATGCTTGCTGGTGCTCGGGACCTCCTCCGCCTTTCGTCCCAGTTTATGAGCTCGATGGAAGACCAGGAGATGGCTTATGCCAAGCTGCGGGAATGCAGCGGCGGCCAGCCCTCGTACCGCGTCGAGGTCTACTACGACGGCCAGGGGGTGTGCTACTTTCGCGACGGGTGGTCGAAGTTCTTCATTGACTATGGCGTGCACGAGGGTTGGTTCATCCTTCTCACGCACCACGATGGGAAGGAGGACTTCACTGTCTACCTCTTCGATGGCACCCTCTCCGCCCGTGCCTTCGCCATCCAGCTGTGAAGGGCGAGCTTCGTTGACCTCCAATGTGGACTTCTCCGGGGTGAAGTCCATGCAGCGCTCGCGTCGGGCCAAGGAAGGCGAGCATCCCCCAGGCTAGGAGTACTTGGCACTCTTAGGGTAGCGATTTAGGGAGCTTTTGTAATCATCAAACTTTCGCTTAATGAAAACTTGTCTTTCTTCATTTGTTGTATGAATGTTCTTCTGCTTGTACCGTAGCGCTGTGACGATTCCTTGGCTAGGATTCTTCCTTGGATAGAACCATTGCCGTGCGAATCCATAGATAGGGACTACGATGGTCACTGGCTTGCATAGACGCTTCGGGCGAGATCCTCTGGCCTCAGCGCAAAAGGAGCAGTGCTTCTGCTGGCCGGCTCTAGGAAGGATGGACTGGTTCTGGCTTGACGGGGTCGGAGTGGAAACTGAGTCCTGTACCGGCTCGAGCGGGGCTGGAGCTGGTATGTCTCCCTTCCCAGGCCTTCGCACGTCCCTTGCTGCGGTTGGAGTAAATCTCCAAGTTTCTGGCTCTAGCCATTACTTTGCGAGTGTTAGGTTTCAATTTCGTCGCTCGTTTGCTGATCATGTCGCAACGCCAGCTGATCGGACAGCCGGCGAGGTACTGGAGCCGGCTCACTTCTGAGGGCCAATTCCTTTTCCCCCTAGCCCCCGAATTTTGGGGTAGCTGGACTGACAGCTGGCTCGAAACTAACCTTTTGCGTTCGGTGCCAATGCCGAGCGAGGTAGCTCGAGCTTTGAACCTCTTTGACGTGGCTACTTAGCCTAGACGTCGAGAGACTGTGATTATCAACCATTCGCTAGCTTTGCCTTTGTTCGGTTCCCTCAACCTTTTCCTTAATCTTCCCACCCTTCGGCCCTTCTACCCCCAACCGGTAGCCTGGTGCCGGTTGGTCTCCCTTGGGCCGACAGCCGAATGCCGGCCTAGGGTGGGAGCGCACCGCAGAGTGAGAAGTATTTCTTTGGTTTATCAGGCACCTGACTCGTGCTAGCCAACGCTTAGTTAACAAATACTGCCCCTGACACCTGGTTGAGCGATTTTTCTATTGTTTACGGTTCTGCTCTATGGCTTTCCTTCGTATGTGGCCTGCCGGCTCCTATCCGTCCGGCTGCGCAGAGCCGAAAGGTGGAGATTGGGCTCGAGGCCTTCTTCATATGTAGTACTCATCCGGATGATGAGAAATCAATCATTTTTTAGGGCTGCCGGCTGTGGCTCGGTGCCCGGAGCTGGCTGTCGGTCAAGTGAATAACGCTGGAAGCAAAACATACATGAAGTGTTTTCCTCGGAGCCGGCCGTAACTAGCCGCTCCGTTTTCCTTTATTCATTGACAAGTTTTTCAGGGTACAAGCTTTTGCCTTAGCAGAAGAAAGGTCTTAGGAGACTGACATTCCAGGGACGCTCCATCTCCTTGTCAGAGTTATCTGCCTTGTTCTTTCTGGGCTCTTGTGCGTCAATGAGGTAATATGCCCCATTGCCCAGCACCCGGCTGACAATGAATGGTCCCTTCTAGGGAGGAGATAGCTTGTGCATGCCCTTAGTGCTTTGGACCAGCCAGAGTACGAGATCTCCTTCACGGAACGCGAGCGGGCAAATTTTCCGGCTGTGGTATCATCGCAGCTGCTGCTAATAGAGTGCTGATCTGGCCAAAGCCTGCTCTTGTGCCTCCTCGAGGAGGTTGACGCCATCTTCGTGAGCTTCTTTTGCTTGCTTCTCTTTGTACTGGACAATTCTAGGCGCATCGAACTCGATGTCTGTGGGCAACACCGCTTCTGCTCCATAGACCAGGAAGAAAGGTGTGAAGCCAACAGAGCAATTTGGAGTGGTGTGCAGGCTCCAGAGCACCGAGGGTAGCTCCTCGACCCAACAGCCGACTAAGCGTTCGAGAGGCTCGACCAGCCTTTGTTTGATGCCGGCCAGGATCAGCCCATTTGCCTTCTCCACTTGCCCATTTGTCTGAGGGTGCGCCACTGATGCTAAGTCCAGCCGGATGCCCTTCTTGCCACAGTACTCAGCAAAGGCTCCCCTCGCGAAGTTTGTTCCGTTGTCAGTGATGATGCTGTGGGGAACTCCATATCTTGTGATGATCTCGTTGAAGAACTTGATGGTGGACAAGCCGTCAAGTTTTTTGATTGGCTTGGCCTCGATCCACTTGGTGAACTTGTCCATAGCAACCAGCAGATGCGTCAAGCCCCTGGGTGCGGTCTTGAATGGCCCTACCATGTCCAGGCCCCAAACCGCAAACGGCCAAGTGAGCGGGATGGTCTTGAGGGCTGCCGCTGGAGTGTTTCTGTGCTTGGAGAAGCGCTGGCATCCGTTGCACTGTTTCACCAGTTGCTCTGCATTCTGCTTGGTCGTTGGCCAGTAGAAACCATGGTGGAAGGCTTTGGCCACCAAAGCTCTGGAAGATGCGTGATGTCCGCACTCCCATTGGTGTATTTCTCTTAGCAGCTCTATCCCTTCTTTTGGCTCGATGCACTTCTGGAAGATGCCTGACACGCTGCGCTTGTACAACTCATTGTTGATGATGGTGTACGCCCATGCGTGGCGTTTAATTCGCCTAGCTTCCACTTCATCTTGCGGCAAGTCCCCAGTGATGAGGTAGTTGGAGAATGGCTCTGCCCATGATGGTATCTCCCGTATGTGGAAGACACTGGCGACTAGGGGATCAGCAGCCCCCGGGTCCGTCGCCGTGCCGGCCTCATCTGATTGTCCGGCTGGGGGAGCGGGCGTGGAGCTGGCAGCCCCCATGTCCTTCATCGAGCCGGCCATGCTGGGTTGGCCGGCTGCTTCCTTCAGCCCCGAGGCAGCAGCCCCCGGGTCCGGTGGTGGCACCTGAGCCGGGGCGGGGTCTCCAGGCACGTAGATGGATGGAGAGTCCAGCGAGGGCTTGATGGACGGCTTGTGGATGATTTCCAGTGACACCCCAGCTGGGATATCCTGCTTGGTGGAGCCGATCTTGGATAGCCGGTCTGCCTCATCGTTGTTTGCTCTGGGGACGTGGTGGAACTCGCAGCCCTCGAAGAATCCACTAAGCTGCTGCACGTAGAAGCGATAGGAAGCCATGTTGGCATCCTTGGTGTCCCAATCCCCTGAGACCTGGTGCACCACCAGGTTGGAGTCTCCAAAGCAGAGGATCCTCCTGATGCCAATCTGCTTGGCCATCTTGAGCCCATGTACCAGGGCCTCGTACTCGGCGACGTTGTTCGACGCACGGAAGTGCATCTGCAGCACGTACTGTAGCTTGTCTCCCTTGGGAGAGGTGAGGACGACGCCAGCCCCCAAGCCCCCGAGCAACTTGGAGCCATCGAAGTGCATGCACCAGTGGGTGGAGTCTGGAGCCGGCGGCAGGTACTGGTGCTCTCCCCAGTCAGCGAAGAAATACGCTATGATTTGCGACTTGATCGTTGTCCTGGGCTTATACTGAATGGTATGAGCTGCAAGCTCGATCGCCCATTTGGCCACTCTGCCTGATGCATCCTTGCACCCAATGATCTCCGAGAGTGGAGTGGTGCTCACCACCGTGATAGGATGCTCCTCGAAGTAGTGCTTCGACTTCTTGGCCGCCATGTACACGCCGTATGCGACCTTCTGGTAGTGCGGGTAGTTTTGCTTGGAGAGAGTGAGCACCTCACTCAGGTAGTACACCAGGCGCTGAACCGGCAGCTCCTTGCCTTCCTCGGTGTGCTCCACCACACTCATGACGCTGATGACTCGCGGAGTAGCTGCGATGTAGAGCAACATTGGCTCTCACGGAGCCGGCGCTGCCAAGATTGGCGCGGTAGACAAGGCTCGCTTGAGGTCGTTGAAGGCATCGTTAGCATGCTGGGACCAAACAAAGTGGTCCGTCTTCGTCATCAGCTGGTACAGTGGCATGGCCTTCTCCTCGAGCGGGCTGACGAACTGGCGGAGCGAGGCCAAGCAACCAGCAAACTTCTGCACATCTCTGAGCTGGGTAGGCTTCTCTAGGGCCTCGATGGCTTTTATCTTCAAGGGGTTAGCCTCGATCCCTCGCTGGGAAACGATATAACCTAGGAGCTGTCCAGCCGGCACACCAAAGGTGCACTTCTCTGGGTTGAGCTTCATGCGACAGCGCCGCAGGTTGGCAAAGGTCTCCTTAAGATCATCCAGGAGCGTGCCGCTCTGCTTGGTCTTCACCACCACGTCGTCCACATAAGCGTGCATGTTTCTCCCAATCTGCCCTTGCAGGCATCGCTGCATGGTCCGCTGGTAAGTGGCTCCAGTGTTCTTCAGGCCAAACGGCATGGTAACATAGCAGTAGGCTCCATACGGGGTGATGAAGAACGTCTTGATCTAATCCGGCTGGAAGAGCGGGATCTGGTGATAGCCTGAATAGGCATCCAGGAAGGACAGCAGGTCGCAGCCGGCTGTGGAGTCGATCACCTGGTCGATCCGTGGTAGTGTGAAAGGATCCTTGGGGCAAGCCTTGTTGAGGCTAGTGTAGTCGATACACATTCGCCAAGTGTCATTCTTCTTCAGAACCAAGAATGGATTCGCAAGCCAGTCAGGGTAAAATACCTCCATGACAAAGCCGGCTGCAAGGAGCCGGGCAATCTCCTCGCCAATAGCTTTCCTTTTCTATTCTACAAAACACCGCAGCGGCTGCTTGACCGGCTTGGCATCTGGCCGGACGTTGAGTGAGTGCTCAGCCAGCTCCCTCGGCACACCTGGCATGTCCTTTGGAGACCATGCGAAGATGTCCCGATTCTCACGGAGGAAGCTGGTGAGCTCGCTTTCCTATTTGGTAGGCAGGCCAGTGCCGATGATGACGTACTTGGTGAGATCACTCTCATCTAGCAGGATCTTCTTGGTGTCGTTGGCCGGCTTGAACTGCTCCACCAGCGACTGGCGAACTGGCACATCTTGCTGGGCGAGCTCTACGTGATGTAGAAGCTGCCGCTTCTCCTCGGCGATGACCAGTGCCTCTGCCAGCTGCGAGCTCTCCTTTGCGCAGGCCAGGGACTTCTTGAAGCTTCCCGTGACTGTGATCACACCTCTAGGTCCTGGGAGCTTCATCTTCAGATAGGCGTAATGCGGCATCGCCATGAATTTGGCCAGGGCTGGACGGCCAAGCAGCGCATGGTCGGGATTGCTGATGTCCACCACCTCGAACCAGATGGGCTCGCGATGGCTGTTTCCTTTATTTCTGAAGAGAACCTCCAGCTGCACCTTGCCCAAAGGGGTGCAAGAATGCCCAGGCACGATGCCATGGAAGGTGAGCCGGCTCGGTTTCAGCCGAGCAAGCGGAATGCCCAACTTCTCCAGAGAGCTTCGGTAAAGAAGGTTGATGTTGCTGCTGCCGTCAATGAGCACGCGAGAGAATCGGCACATGTGTGTATCGGAACACACAGTAGGGTCCAGGACCAGAGCGTATTCTCCAGGGTTGGGCATCAGCCTTGGATGGTCCTCGCGCCCCTAGGTAATGGCCGCCTCGGACCAATGCATGAACTGGGGTTCCGCAGGCATTACAGCGTTCACCTCTGCTTCATGCCAAAGGTCATTCCTTTTATCCTTGCTGGGGGTGGTAAAGATGTGATATTGCTCAACATCCGCCGGGAAGTCATCATCTTGATCTGGCTGGCCTCCAGCCGGGTCATGCTGTTTGTCCTCCTGACCTCCAGCCAGTTGCGCTTGCGATGCACCAGGGATCTGCCGAGCGCGTTGCTCCAGCTCTCTCATGAAATGGCACTGACACGTGGAGTGGGTCGCTTCCCTGCCCGGGGAGGTGTGGAACTTATACGGCTGATCAAGTGCAGCATCAAGGGTGTACTTGCCCTCTTTGCGCCCATGACTGCTACCGGCAGCCCCCGGGCCTCCTTGGTCAGAAGCCGCTCGCTTTGAGCTAGCAGATCCTCTGGGGCTGACTCTGGCGCTGACACTGGGATCTGGCGTGGCCTGCTTGCTCTGCCACCCTGCTGGGCGCGGCGACCCTGGGCGTTGCCGCTCAGAGCACGGCCGCCCTATCCGCGCCCTCCGCGGCCTCGGCTTGCCGATGGCGACCACTGGATCTAGGCGGGGACTGCCGTGGCGAAGCTGCATCGCAGGTCATGAGTGAGCTCGGTCGGTGCGTCTCCATGCACATCGTAGAACTCGCTGAGCATGGTGCCCGCACGGCACCGGTTGGCCTCGACCTCGGCCACCTTGCTAAGGAGGACGAGACGCATTCACTCCAGGGCCTCGGCGACCCGGGCGGGGTCGATGACGTGGCTGAGGGGAGCACGCAGGTCCACCACGGAGATGTCCGAGGCATCCTGCTCTGGGAGTGGAGCATCCTGCTCCTGTGAAAGAAGACATTCGGGTGACAGGCGCTCGGGGCGCAGTGAGTCGCCGCCCTCCTCTTCTCCCAGGGCCATCACCTCGACCATGGCGCTGATACGTCTCAAACGTATCTATAATTTTTGATGCTCCATGCTTGTTTTTACACCATTTGCATATTGTTTCGTTACACTTAGTGGCATTTTTATGCATTTTCAGGAACTAACCTATTAACAAGTGCCACAGTGCCAGTTTCCTGTTTTCTGCTGTTTTTGTGTTTCAGAAGTGATACACAGAAATATTCTCGGAATTGGATGAAACAAGTTCCTGAAGTCTTATTTTTCCCGGAAGCTTCCAGAGATCCGAAGGAGAGTAGGAGGCGGAGGACCAGGGGCCCACACACAGGGGTGGCGCGGCCAGCCCCTGGCCCGTGCCACCACCTTGTGAGGCCGCCTGGTCCCTCTTCTGACGACGCCCCTTCGCCTATAAAGACCCCCCGACGAGAAAAACCTAAGGACCCGATCAGATTTCCAGAACACATCGCGATCCGCCGCCACCGTCGACCCGAAGATTGGGAGGGTCCAGAAGCTCTTCCCGGCACCCTGCCGGAGAGGGGAATCGCCACCGGAGGTCTTCTTCATCGCCATGCTTGCCTCTGGAGCGATGAGTGAGTAGTCTACCTTGGACTATGGGTCCATAGCAGTAGCTAGATGGTTGTCTTCTCCACCATGTGCTTCATGTTTAGATCTCATGAGCTGCCCTACATGATTGAGATCACCGTTATGTAATTCTATGATGTTGGTTTGTTGGGATCCGATGAATATTGGTGTTTATGATTAAGTTGCTGTACTGAATTATATCTTTTGTTATCTCTATGTTGTTTATGATCTTGCATGCTCTCCGTTGTCAGTAGCTATCTTGGCCGAGTAGTTGCTAATGACTCCAAGAGGGGGTATTTATGCTCGATAGTGGGTTCATGTCTCTATTTCACCTGGGGGAGTGACAGAAACCTCTAAGGTGGTAGATGTGTTGTTGCTACTAGGGAGAAAACAACATTCATATGCTCAAGGGCATATGCTTTGTTTACATTACACACTTTGCTTAATGCAATTATCTGTTGTTCGCAACTTAATACTTTTGGGGTGTTCGGATTGATATCCTCGGGGGTGGATTATTAGTGATAGATGCAGTTGGATGGCGGTCTATGTATTTTGTTGTAATGCCCAGAGTAAATCTCATAGTGATCTTCTTGACATATCACGTTTATCTCTATTCTATCAATTGCCCAACTGTAATTTGTTTACCCAGCATGTTATTTTATCTATGGAGAGACACCAGTAGTGAACTGTGGACCCCGGTCCTATTTTAATCATACTGCTATCACCTGTTTACTTTTCCCGCACTGTTTACTTTACTCGCATATTATTACTGTTTTCCACTCGATACACTCATAACCTTTGTTTCAAGCAAACCGGTGAGATTGACAACCTCATCGCAAGTTGGGAGCAAAGTATTTGTTTGTGTGTGTGCAGGTTCCATATCACCTTCAGTCGTCGCCGTCTCTCCTCTCCTGACCGATATTAAACCTTGGTTTCTTAACTGAGGGAAAACTAGCTGCTATACACATCATACCTTCCTCTTGGGGTTCCCAACGGGCTGGTCATTCACCACGCACAAGGACTTACTGCTCCCACGCTAACTAAACGCCATCAGCTCTTTTCTGGCGCCATCAACTTGGAGTAGCAGCTCTTTTTCTGGCGCCGTTGCCAGGGAGGAAAGAAGACTTCTGCGAGGGGAGTTTTCGCACACACATTCTTTACTTTGTTTTATTGTTTTGCTTTACTATTTTATTTTACCTGCATTGCTTTATATCAAAAACCCAAAAAAAATAGAATCCTTGGTAGTTGTTTTTACTTATCTGCTTTTAGTTTTGTTAAAATGAGTAATCCTGAAGTAGAAGTTCATAGTTTTAAGCAACAAGGGGGAGAAAGTTTAAAAGGTGCTTGGTACCGTATTAACAATGCTCATCATAGGTGTACCAAAAAGCACTCTACCACTATCCTCCTTAGAAATTTTTATGTTGGTATATCCAGTTGGAATAGGTATGCTCTTGATACTCTTACAGGAGGTAATTTTCTTGGTACTCCCGCGGGAGAAGCATGCACTATAATTGAAAGTTTAGTGGGAGTACCACCTATTCATGTTGCTAAAACTGAGACCACCTTGGAAGAGGTGGTAGAAAAGCTCAGCTCTTTAGAGAAAAGTTTGCCAAGTATCCTAGAAAATGCTAACCGCGTTGGTGAATTAATAGAAAACATTGGTAAGAGAATTACCATTTTAGAGGCTAGCACTACTCATGACAATCAAAACTTAAGGATTGGTAAACTAGAGGAGTCTATGGAAACTCTTAGTTTAATCTTTTCTTCTCTTAAATTTAAGAAGGAGAAAGTGTTTGTTGGAAAAGAGCAAAAATTTATGTATGTTCCCAAGGTTTCTGCGCTTAAATCTCAACATGTTCTTAAGATTGGTAAGACTCTTAGTTCCACTAAGGGTGACTTGCAGGTTGAATCATCTTCGGGAACCTTCAAAGAGCCTACTGAGGTAACTAGCACTTCATCTATTGATATTACTTGATTCACAATTTTCTGCGCCTAGCTCAAAGGCGTTAAAGAAAAGCACTCTTGGGAGATAACCCAATGTTTTCTTTCCAGTACTTTTTCTTTTATTTGAGTCTTGGAAGTCATTACTACTGTAATGACCGCTCCTTATCTCGTTTATTTCGTTTTTGTGCATATGCCCCAGGTTATATCCAAACTTTTCTTAGTTGAACACTTTTTGATTTGAGCAACAAAAAATCCCTCAAAAATTCGACCTTTGTCAGCTGTTCAGTTTTGACAGATTTCTGCCAATATTTGTTTTTGCCACTTTATCGCTTTCTTTTGAGTTCTTTTGATCATGGAACCTTTTGGGAAGTTGCTACAGTAGTATATACTTTATATGTGGTGGTTTTGAGTTGAAACCTGAAGCTAAAAGAGGTTGAATATATTTTATGCTTACACTAATGTTGCTAATAGAATTGTGTTTAGTTTTGTATGAAGGAAGTTTTCAAGTGTAGGGATTGGAGAATGATGAGATGAGTTGAAGAATGGACAAAAGCTCAAGCTTGTGGATGCCCATGCATCACCCCAAGAAATATCCAAGAAGTACAAGCATCAAAGCTTGGGGATGCCCCCGAGGCACCCCCTTCTTCATCGGCAAAAATCAGGTCACCTTTCAAGACACTATATTTTTATTGCTTCATGCACTATGTGTTTTTCTTGGAGCGTCAGTTGTTTTAGTTTTCTTAGTTGGTTTAGTTTGTTTGTTTGCTGCAATAAATGGTTGGACCCCAACAAATTTCTTTTGGAGGAGATGTACTCGTTTTCATTTGCAAAGAACGCTCTAGTTTTCACTCTTATTAAAAATCGAGCGTTCTACTTTTTCTGCTTCTGCTTTTGGTTTTCGTTTTCGCCTTGATATGCGTTCAGATCTTGTCATATATTTTCATCAAGGTGTATTTTTGCCTCTGATCTTTATTGGTTTTCATCAAAAGAGGTGTTTATAAAAATTTCAAATGGTGTTGGAAAAGAGAAAAAGCTTTGTGCAAAATAGTGGTACAAGAAGGAGCTTGTGTAGACTGCGGCTTAGGCTTTTTCATGTCATGCTTGATGTCTTTTTGATAGTATACTTAGTGGTTTTGCTGTAGCATGACTTGTCTCAAATAACTGAGATTGCTTAATGAGCCTTTGAAAAAATCATGCGTTGTTTTTATTGTATGGAAGCATTATTTTGGTTTTCTCCCTGATGCTTTATTTGGGTTGACTTGGCGCATGCTCACACATGTTAGACTCTTACAAAGTCGCCATTAGCCTTCATGATCATTTATTTTTTGACTTTTGATGCCATCTTATGCTTCTTTTAATGTCGCTTTCTCGCTTTGCATGATTATGGCCATTATTGCTCTCTTAGTTGGTCGCTCCCAGTCTTTTGCTAGCCCTCGCCTTGTACTGAGTATGAGCTCTACTCGTGCATCCAACTCCTAAAAGCCAAAGTTTTCCATTGTGTCCACTATAAACTCCTATGCATGGTATTTGTAAGCCATTCCAAAGTAAATTTTCATGTGCTACCTTTCAAAAACCTTCAAAACACTTCTCGTTTTGTGACACTGTTTTCAGCTCATGGGGACGTACTGGTCGGATTTGCTATCTTCCATATTGCTTATTCCAAAAAGAAAAAAAAAAGAGAAAAAAGAAAAGAAAAAAGGCACTCCTCCAAAGAATGTGAATGTTGGTGGGCACCCGATGGAATCGGTTAGCCATGGTATGTGAAAGGAAAAAGGTGGGGAGGAGTGCCAAGTTTTATAAAAAGAGCACAAAAGTGCCAATCTCTCTCTCAAAAACTTGCTTCATTTTTGTATGGAAGATAGTAAGAACCCCATTGCCAGTCGTTGACAAAGACAACCACCTCTCAAAAACCAATTTTTTATCTCTCTGTTTTACAAATGAAAAGCTCTAGCACATGCTCAATCAATGCTTCCCTCTGCGAAGGGCCTTTCTTTTACTTTTATGTTGAGTCACCACCTTGTTTCTTTATGCACCATTAAGAGAGCATAGTTGTCATTCTTAGTGTGATATGCATTGTCCCAAAGTTCATTGATTGATTCATGATGATTGGTTTCACTTGTTCTTAAATTATTTGTATCTAGTCGCCCTCTTAAACTTGAAGGTGTCCTATGCATTTATGTTTTGCTCTCTTTGAAGAACAAGCTGAAAACCTTTTGTATGTTTTTCCTTATGATTTGAACACACGTTTGACTTTCATTGTTTCATTTTCATGATCTTTTGTTTGTGTTCATTTGCATGTTTACAACATGGTTGCTAAGTTTCTTATTGTCATGATTATATCTTTCATGCCCATGTTTTAAGTTCTATTGATCCCAGCTCACCAATGCTTACATATATGATCAAGATTGTTTAGGTGCATGTCACCTCAAAAATTATTCTTTTGTTATCACTTACCTACTCGAGGACGAGCAGGAGTTAAGCTTGGGGATGCTTGATACGTCTCAAACATATCTATAATTTTTTATGATCCATGCTTGTTTTTACACCATTTGCATATTGTTTCGTTACACTTAGTGGCATTTTTATGCATTTTCAGGAACTAACCTATTAACAAGTGCCACAGTGCCAGTTTCCTGTTTTCTGCTATTTTTGTGTTTCAGAAGTGATACACAGGAAATATTCTCGGAATTAGACAAAATAAGTTCCTGAAGTCTTATTTTTCCCGGAAGCTTCCAGAGATCCGAAGGAGAGTAGGAGGCGGAGGACCAGGGGCCCACACACAGGGGTGGCGCGGCCAGCCCCTGGCCCGCGCCACCACCTTGTGAGGCCGCCTGGTCCCTCTTCTGACGACGCCCCTTCGCCTATAAAGACCCCCCGACGAGAAAAACCTAAGGACCCGATCAGATTTCCAGAACACATCGCGATCCGCCGCCACCGTCGACCCGAAGATCGGGAGGGTCCAGAAGCTCTTCCCGGCACCCTGCCGGAGAGGGGAATCGCCACCGGAGGTCTTCTTCATCGCCATGCTTGCCTCCGGAGCAATGAGTGAGTAGTCTACCTTGGACTATGGGTCCATAGCAGTAGCTAGATGGTTGTCTTCTCCACCATGTGCTTCATGTTTAGATCTCATGAGCTGCCCTACATGATTGAGATCACCGTTATGTAATTCTATGATGTTGGTTTGTTGGGATCCGATAAATATTGGTGTTTATGATTAAGTTGCTGTACTGAATTATATCTTTTGTTATCTCTGTGTTGTTTATGATCTTGCATGCTCTCCGTTGTTAGTAGCTATCTTGGCCGAGTAGTTGCTAGTGACTCCAAGAGGGGGTATTTATGCTCGATAGTGGGTTCATGTCTCTATTTCACCTGGGGGAGTGACAGAAACCTCTAAGGTGGTAGATGTGCTGTTGTTACTAGGGAGAAAACAACATTCATATGCTCAAGGGCATATGCTTTGTTTACATTACACACTTTGCTTAATGTAATTATTTGTTGTTCGCAACTTAATACTTTTGGGGTGTTCGGATTGATATCCCCGGGGGTGGATTATTAGTCATAGATGCAGTTGGATGGCGGTCTATGTATTTTGTTGTAATGCCCAGAGTAAATCTCATAGTGATCTTCTTGACATATCACGTTTATCTCTATTCTATCAATTGCCCAACTGTAATTTGTTTACCCAGCATGTTATTTTATCTATGGAGAGACACCACTAGTGAACTGTGGACCCCGGTCCTATTTTAATCATATTGCTATCACCTGTTTACTTTTCCCGCACTGTTTACTTTACTCGCATATTATTACTGTTTTCCACTCGATACACTCATAACCTTTGTTTCAAGCAAACCGGTGAGATTGACAACCTCATCGCAAGTTGGGAGCAAAGTATTTGTTTGTGTGTGTGCAGGTTCCATATCACCTTCAGTCGTCGCCGTCTCTCCTCTCCTGACCAATATTAAACCTTGGTTTCTTAACTGAGGGAAAACTAGCTGCTATACACATCATACCTTCCTCTTGGGGTTCCCAACGGGCTGGTCATTCACCACGCACAAGGACTTACTGCTCCCACGCTAACTAAACGCCATCAGCTCTTTTCTGGCGCCATCAACTTGGAGTAGCAGGCGCCAAGATTGCTGCTTTCACTGCAGCTCGAGCCTCCATCGCAGAGAGAGTCAAAGATGTCGGTTACCTCCTCTGGGAAGGGCTTGGTGACGTAGAAGCGGTGGCTGCCGACGTCGAGGAAGGAGCCGCTATTGTCGAAGCCGTTTTCGAAGTGGGCCAAGTTGTCGCTGATGCAGTCGAAGGTGCCGAACCTCCAGACAAGGCCGGAGGCGACCTTCTCGCCGAGAGCCGATGAGGGTCCCGACCGGAACTTGACTTCGCTCGCCGCCGCGCTTTGCCCTACGGTGGGCGCCAATTGTCATGGGAATTTAGAGATAGCAGCCATGGGGTGGCTTATCGAAGGGGCTCGACGGTGGTTACGATGGGTCCGGCTCGGGATTGTGCCAACAGAGACACCTCGGTTTACCCAGGTTCAGGGCCCTCCTGAGTGAAGGTAAAGCCCCTACTTCCTGCCTGCTTCGTATTATCTTAGATAGTAGCGATTACAGTGCTCCTTGAGCTGTTTGGGCTAGAGGAGGAAGAAGAAGATTGGATCTTTCTAGACTAAGGGTCCAGGCCCCCTTATATAGGCGGGGGCATGGTTACATGTTAGGTAGCGGTTCGGCCGGCTGCCGGCTCCTTCGCGGCTGTGTCCTTGGCATGATCCTCTGGCCCTGCTCTGACAAAGGCGCTTTATAAAGCGCCTTTCCCCTGGACCGGCATCTGGGAAGAATATCCCCTTCCTTTTGCCTCGGATCCCGTCGTGGGGAAGGGTCTTTGATCACTGATTGGCTGAGGCTGGTTGTGGTGCTCGTCACTCCCATCCTTGGCCTCTGTCGCTCTTGTCGGGGCCAGCCCACTTTTGGTGAAACAACCGTTGGGAGGCTTTTGTCTTCACCGCCCGGCTCTGGCTCTCCTCGATGGAGTCGCCAGCCGACTATTGGCGCAGCCGGCCCTTTGAGTGGAGCCGGTCTTCTCATCCTAGAGCCGTGAGGACTCCTGGGACGCCAGCCGGCATTTAGCTCGGCCCGTGGCATGCCCCATTAGTCATCCCCACGAAAACATTGCAGGCTTAATCTCGTAAAAATTTGCAGCAGGAGCAGGTGGTGCAATAGGAGTGCAGATAAAATCACTATTATTAGTGCTAGTAAAGTCACACAACTTGGTGTTTTCAGGGGTAGCCATTCTAGCAAAACTAAAAGCAGACAAGTAAAAACAACTATAAAGGATACTAATTTTTTTGTGTTTTTGATAAAACGATGCTAGTAAAAATAAAGTAAAAGCAAAACTAAAATAAAGTAAAGGATGCGCGTGCGAAACTCCCCTTGCAGAAGTCTTCTTTTTCCCTGGCAACGACGCTAGAAAAATCTTTGCTGTGGCGGTGTGTGATAATGTAAATCACTGTCCAGTTGGGAACCCCAAAAGAAAGGTTTGATGAGTACAGCAGCGAGTTTTCCCTTAGAAGAAACCAAGGTTTAATCGTATCCAGGAAAAAGCCAAACGTCTGAAGGTGATGCCCGCTAGCTTTGCGATAGCTCCAGACAATTTATAAGGCGCCTCGTCCAAGCTTTGCTTTGCGAGTGGCAGCATGGAACCTGCACACAACACAACCAAATACTTTGCTCCCAACTTACGATGAGGTTGTCAATCTCACCGGTTTGCTTGAAACAAAGTGTATGAGCGTATCGAGTGGAAAGCAATAGTAGTATGCGAGAAAGTAAACAGTGAGAGTAAAGTAAATAGGTGATAGCAATATAAAGGAAATAGGACCAGGGTCCATAGTTCACTAGTGGTGTCTCTCCATAAGATAAAATAACACATGCTGGGTAAACAAATTACAGTTGGGTAATTGATAGAATAAAGACAACGTGCATATATCGAGAGGATCACTATGAGATTTACTCTGGGCATTACAACAAGATACATAGATCGTCATCCAACTGCATTTATGACTAATAATCCACTTGTGGCGAATTAATCCGAGAACTCCACAAGTATTAAGTTGCGAACAATAGATAACTGCATTAAGCAAAGTGTGTAATATAAACAAAGCATATGCCCTTGAGCATATGAATGTTGTTTTCTCCCTAATGGCAACAGCACATCTACAACCTTAGAGGTTTCAATCACTCCCCCAGATTAAATAGAGGCATGAACCCACTATCGAGCATAAATACCCCCTCTTGGAGTCACTAGCAACTACTCGGCCAAGATAGCTACTAATAACAGAGAGCATGCAAGATCATAAACAACATAGAGATAATATAAGATAATATTCAGCACATCAACTCAATCATAACACCAATATTCATTGGATCCCAACAAACACAACATGTAGAATTACATAAAGGTAGTCTCGATCATGTAAAGCAGCTCATGAGATCTAACCATGAAGCACATGGTGGAGAAGACAACCATCTAGCTACTGCTATGGACCCATAGTACAAGGAAGACTACTCACTCATCGCGCCGGAGGCAAGCATGGCAATGAAGAAGACCTCCGGTGGTGATTCCTCTCTCCGGCAGGGTGCCGGGAAGAGCTTCTGGACCCTCTCGATCTCTGGTCGACGGCGGCGGCGGATCGCGATGTATTCTGGAAAAGTGATCGGGTGTTTAGGTTTTTCCTGTCGAGGGGTCTTTATAGGCGAAGGGGCGGCATCAGAAGTGGACCTGGTGGGGCTCACCATAGGTGGGCGCGTGCCAGCCCTAGGCTGCGCCCCCTGGTGGTGTGGCCCACCAGTGGCTCCTCTCCGTCTCCTCTTTGGGTCCATGGAAGCTCCGGTAAATTTCTGGATGTCTGGCTTTTGTTTTCATCCAATTCCGAGAATATTTCATTTGTAAATTTTCTGAAACACAAAAATAGCAGAAAATAGGGAACTGGCACTATGGCCTTTCGTTAATAGGTTAGTTCTAGAAAATGCATAAAAATGCCATGAAGTGTAACAAAACACTAAGCAAATGGTGTAAAAACAAGCATGGAGCATCAAAAATTATAGATACGTTAGAGACGTATCACTGCTTGATGCATATGCTCCCGTGGATCTCCGGGTTCTGGTTGTGTAGTTAGTAGATATGCATGTGCTGCTACTAATGCTGCTTCTGGTGTTTCTTGCACGAAATCCTCATATTCGTCTGATGGTTGTGTGCTTATACTTCTCGCACGGTTCTCTTTCCTTGCTCGTGCAGTTTTTCTCCTATTGTGCTTTGGCTCTTGATGTCTCTCTTTGCTGGAATTAGATGCTTCGTTGTATTCATCCCAGTATGATCCACTTGATGCAGTATTGTTTTCCTGATTTCTCCTAAGCTCGCTTTTTTCCTCTCGCAACTTGTCATCATGGTGAAATAACATATGCCATGGGATGGCTTAAATGGGGGCCGAACTAAGTGCTGGAGGATTTGGGAGAGTGAAACGTACTAAAGAGCACGACAGAAAGGAACACTGATCTACCCAGGTTTGGGGTTCTCGTAAGGAGATAACACCCCTACTCCTGCTCTACTGCTTGTATATATTTGGATCGATGGAGTTACAACAATGATGGCTTCCAAGCTCTCTACTAGAGGAGGAAGAAGCTCTGTGAATTATGAGACTATCCAGTGACCAACCCTTGGCTAGGGCTCCCTGTGCCAACTTATATAGTGGTGGCCAGGGTTACAATGGTCATCTAGGCATAGATGACACTGGCTACAGTCAAAATAGGACAAGGTGACGATGGACTGCCACCCTTGACTTTCTCCTGATTGCTCTCGATGGGACATGCCATCCCTGTACCTTGTACTTCTTTAAGCCTGACCTCTCCACTGTGGCAGCTAGGATAGTACTTAGCACTGTGGTGGTTGGTAAACCACCACTGTGCACTTTGTCACCATGATCCTTCTCCATGCTGGGAAAGTTCTCTCCTTGATTGTAGGGATGTGACCCTCTAGTTGACTTATATATCCCGGACATAGCCGTTGGCCATATCCCGGACCTATATGCCGAACCACCAACTCCTGATCAGGTAATCCAGCCTCCCCTGTTCCTGCATAACACATCAACTCGGTTAGGCCGGTGATATGTCTCAAACGTATCTATAATTTTTTATGCTCCATGCTTGTTTTTACACCATTTGCCTTGTGTTTCGTTACACTTCGTGGCGTTTTTATGCGATTTCCGGAACTAACCTATTGATAAGATGCCACAGTGCTAGTTCCCTATTTTCTGCTATTTTTGTGTTTCAGAAAAGCTACACAGGAAATATTCTCGGAATTGGACGAAACAAGTTCTAGAAGTCTTATTTTTCTCGAAAGAGTACCAAAGACCAAAAGAGAGCCGAAGGAGGGCCAGAGGCTGCCCACACAATAGGGGGGCGCGGCCCAGCCCCTGGCCATGCCCACCCATTGTGAGGGCGCCCTGGCAGCCCCCTGACGATGCCCCTTCGCCTATATAACGCCTCGGGATGGAAAACCCTAGAGGAATCAGCATTTTTCCCAGAACAGTTCCGCAGCTCTGCCGCCATCGAAGACAAATTTCGGGGGATAGAAGTCTCTGTTCCGGTACCCTGCCAGGACGGGGAAGTGCCCCGGAGCCATCTCCATCGGTCTCCATCGCTGTCTCCGCTGTCTCCATCGACCTCACCGCCATCTCCATCAACCTTGCTGTCTCCTATGATGAGGAGGGAGTAGTTCTCCCCCGGGCATTGCCCCTTCACCTATAAAGACCCCCCAATGGAAAAAACCTAAGTACCCGATCAATTTTCCAGAAACACATCGCGATCCGCCGCCGTCGTCGACCCGAGATTGGGAGGGTCCAGAAGCTCTTCTCGGCACCCTGCTGGAGAGGGGAATCGCCACCAGAGGTCTTCTTCATCGCCATGCTTGCCTCCGGAGCGATGAGTGAGTAGTCTACCTTGGACTATGGGTCCATAGCAGTAGCTAGATGGTTGTCTTCTCCACCATGTGCTTCATGTTTAGATCTCATGAGCTGCCCTACATGATTGAGACCACCGTTATGTAATTCTACATGTTTGGTTTGTTGGGATCCGATGAATATTGGTGTTATGATTGAGTTGCTATACTGAAATATATCTTTTGTTATCTCTATGTTGTTTATGATCTTGCATGCTCTCCGTTGTTAGTAGCTATCTTGGCCGAGTAGTTGCTAGTGACTCCAAGAGGGGGTATTTATGCCCGATAGTGGGTTCATGCCTCTATTTAATCTGGGGGAGTGACAGAAACCCTTAAGGTTGTAGATGTGCTGTTGCTACTAGGGAGAAAACAACATTCATATGCTCAACGGCATATGCTTTGTTTACATTACACACTTTGCTTAATGCAATTATCTGTTGTTCGTAACTTAATACTCATGGGGTGTTCGGACGATATCCCCGTGAGTGGATTATTAGTCATAGATGCAGTTGGATGGCGGTCTATGTATTTTGTTGTAATGCCCAGAGTAAATCTCATAGTGATCTTCTTGACATATCATGTTTATCTTTATTCTATCAATTGCCCAACTGTAATTTGTTTACCCAGCATGTGTTATTTATCTTATGGAGAGACACCACTAGTGAACTGTGGACCCCAGTCCTATTTCCATCATATTGCTATCACCTGTTTACTTTACTCGCACTGTTTACTTTACTCGCATACTATTATCACTTTCCACTCGATACGCTCATACCCTTTGTTTCAAGCAAACTGGTGAGATTGACAACCTCATCGCAAGTTGGGAACAAAGTATTTGGTTGTGTTGTGTGCAGGTTCCGCGTTGCTACTGGCCGAAGACGAGTCAACAAGGA
This sequence comes from Dactylis glomerata, assembly GCA_007115705.1. Taxonomy (NCBI): domain Eukaryota; kingdom Viridiplantae; phylum Streptophyta; class Magnoliopsida; order Poales; family Poaceae; genus Dactylis; species Dactylis glomerata. The sequence goes on along the minus strand of QXEO01001105.1, from coordinate 42,867 downwards.
TCGATTAAACGGCGCCCTTATTGGAGTGTTATTAAGCCAGTCCGCATCACCTTTAGTCATATTGTCTGCTTTTCTCCTGATCGACATAAACCTTGGTTTCTTAACTGAGGGAAAACTAGCTGCTATACTCATCATACCTTCCTCTTGGGGTTCCCAACTTGCTGGTCATTCACCACGCACAAGGAGTCTTCTGGTGCCGTCAACCACATGCCATCAAGCTAATTTTTTGGCGCCATTGCCGGGGAAGAGTGGAAGACCTCTGCAACGGGAGTTTTTCGCACACACATCCTTTACTTTGTTTTATAGTTTTGCTTTACTTTATTTATTTACCTGCATCATTTTATATCAAAAGCCCAAAAAATTTAGAATCCTTGGTAGTTGTTTTACTTTTCTACTTTTAGTTTTGCTAAAATGGCTAATCCTGAAAACACCAAGTTGTGTGACTTTACTAGCACGAACAATAGTGATTTTATCTGCACTCCTATTGCGCCACCTGCTCCTGCTGCAAACTTTTATGAGATTAAGCCTGCTTTGTTGAACCTTGTTATGAAAGAGCAATTTTCTGGTGCTAGTAATGAAGATGCTGCAGCTCATCTCAACAATTTTGTTGAGCTATGTGAGATGCAGAAATATAAGGATGTAGAAAGTGATATTATTAAGCTCAAGTTGTTTCCTTTTTCTTTGAGAGGAAAAGCTAAAGATTGGTTGCTGTCTTTGACTAAGAATAGTATTGATTCATGGACTAAGTGTAAGGATGCTTTTATTGGTAGATACTATCCTCCTGCTAAGATTATATCTCTGCTTAGCAATATTATGAAGTTTACTCAGTTTGATAATGAACATCTTGCTCAAGCTTGGGAAAGAATGAAATCTATGATAAAGAATTGCCCCACTCATGGACTGACTATTTGGATGATTGTCCAAACTTTTTATGCAGGACTGAATTTTTCTTTGAGGAACCTACTTGATTCAGCTGCTGGAGGCACTTTTATGTCCCTTACCTTGGGCGCCGCAACAAAGCTACTTGACAACATGATGGTGAATTATTCCGAATGGCACACCGAGAGAGCTCCACAAGGTAAGAAGGTAAATTCTGTTGAGGAAACCTCTTCCTTGAGTGATAAGATTGATACCATTATGGCTATGCTTGCTAATGATAGGACTCATGTTGATCCTAATAATGTTCCTTTAGCCTCTCTGGTTGCTCAAGAAGAGCATGTTGATGTGAATTTCATTAGAAATAATAATTTTAACAACAATGCTTATAGAAACAATTTTGCTAGTAACAATTATAGGTCGTATCCTTCTACCAATGGTAATGGTTATGGTAATTCTTATGGTAATTCCTACAACAACACTAGGGCCGCGTCCTCTGAACTTGAAGTCATGCTCAAAGACTTCATCGGTAAACAAACTGCTTTTAACAAGTCTGTTGAGGAAAAGTTAGGCAAAATTGATATTCTTGATTCTAAAGTTGATAGCCTTGCTCATGATGTTGAACTTCTGAAATTAAAAGTGTTGCCTAATGATATTAAAGAGAACAATGTTTTTGCTACTGCTAATGCTATCCAAGTTGGAATAGATGAAAATCTTAGATTGTTAGCAGAATTGCATGCTAGATGGGAAAGAGAGGATGAGATTGCTAGGAATTTGAAAGTTTGTACTATTACTACCTCTAATGATGTTGTTCCTAATGCTAGCAATCCTCTTACTTTGATTGGTGTAGAGAAAACTCCCACTCCTTGTGTTAAAAAGCCTAAAACTACCAAAACTTTTTCTCAAAAGAGTGCTGAAATTTTTCGGAGTGTGAGGGATGATAGCTCTATTTCCTTTAATGATTTTGATGTTGATGGCTGCAATATATCTGAAGTTATTTTGTTCTTGCAAAAGCTTGCTTTGACTCCCAATGCTAGTTCTTTAAATGTTGCTTTTACTAAGCATATTACCAATGCTCTCATAAAAATTAGGGATCAAAAGTTGAAGCAAAAAGCCTCTGTTCCCAAGAAGTTAGAAGATGGTTGGGAACCCATCATTGATATGCATGTTAATGGTTTTGATTGCCATGCTTTATGTGATCTAGGTTCTAGTATTTCTATCATGCCTAGAAAAATTTATGATGTGCTTGATCTATCACCGCTTGAAAAATGTTATTTTGATGTCCTATTGCTGATGTTGCTAAGAAGAAACCTTTGGGAAGAGTTAATGATGTTCTTATTGTGGTTAACAATAACCTTGTTCCCGTTGATTTTCTTGTTATGGACGTTGAATGCCATGCTTCATGTCCTATTATTTTGGGAAGACCCTTTCTTCGAACTGTAGGTGCCATCATTGATATGCGAGAAGGCACTATAAAATATCAATTCCCACTCAAGAAAGGTATGGAACACTTCCCTAGGAAAAGGAATAAATTACTTTTTGACTCTATTCTTAGAGCAAATTATGAGCTTGATGCTTCATCTCTTGATGTTACATGATTCGCAATTTTCTGCGCCTAGCTCAAAGGCGTTGAAGAAAAGCACTCTTGGGAGATAACCCAATGTTTTATTTTTAGTACTTTTTCTTTTATTTGAGTATTGGAAGTCATTACTACTGTAATAACCGCTCCTTATCTTGTTTATTTCGTTCTTGTGCCAAGAGAAGCCTCTAATTTGAGTGAGGTAAAGATTTGGGGATGTTGCTGTCCTGAAACTGTTTTCGGTGCTGCACTGTAAAAATTCGTATAAATTCTCTGTATATATTTTGGACCTGCGATTTCTTCTTCATATGCCCCAGGTTATATCCAAACTTTCGTTAGTTGAACACTTTTTGATTTGAGCAACAGAAAACCCCTAAAAAATTCGACCTTTGTCAGATGTTCTGTTTTGACAGATTTCTGCCAATATTTGTTTTTGCCACTTTATCGCTTTCTTGCGAGTTCTTTTGATCATGGAACTCTTGGGGATGTTGCTACAGTGGTATATGCTATATATGTGGTAATTTTGGGTTGAAACCTGAAGAAAAAGAGGTTGATTATATGTTATGCTACACTAATGTTGCTAATAGATTTGTGTTTAGTTTTGTATGAAGGAAGTTTTCAAGTATAGGGATTGGAGAATGATGAGATGAGCCGAAGAATGGACAAAAGCTCAATCTTGGGGATGCCCATACAGCACCCCAAGAAATATCCAAGAAGTAGAAGCGGCAAAGCTTGGGGATGCCCCCGAGGCACCCCTTCTTTATCGGCAAAAATAGGTCACCTTTCAAAACACTATATTTTTATTGCTTCATGCACTATGTGTTTTTCTTGGAGCATCAGTTGTTTTAGTTTTCTTTGTTAGTTTAGTCTTATTTGCTGCAATAAATGGTTGGACCCCAGCAAATTTCTTTTGGAGGAGATGTACTCATTTTCATTTGCAAAGAACGCTCTAGTTTTCACTCTTATTAAAAATCGAGTGTTCTTCTTTTTCTGCTACTACTTTTGGTTTTCATTTTTGCCTTGATTTGCGTTCAGATCTTCATATATTTGTTTATGAAGGTGTATTTTTGCCTCTGATCTTTATTGGTATTCATCAAAAGAGGTGTCTTTCAAAATTTCAAATGGTGTTGGAAAAGAGAAAAAGCTTTGTGGAAAATAGTGGTACAAGAAGGAGCTTGTGTAGACTGCGGCTTAGGCTTTTTCATGTCATGCTTGATGTCTTTTTGATGGTATGCTTAGTGGTTTTGTTGTAGCATGACTTGTTTCAAATAACTAAGATTGCTTAATGAGCCTTTTAAAAAAATCATGCGTTGTTTTTAATTATTTGGAAGCATTATTTTGGTTTTCTCCTTGATGCTTTATTTGGGTTGACTTGGCGCATGCTCACACATGTTAGACTCTTACAAAGTCGCCAATAGCCTCTATAATCATTTAGTTTTTGACTTTTGATGCCATCTTATGCTTCTTTTAATGTCACTTTGTCACTTTGCATGATTATGGCCATTATTGCTCTCTTAGTTGGTCGCTCCCAGTCTTTTGCTAGCCCTCGCCTTGTACTGAGTATGAGCTCTACTCGTGCATCCAACTCCTAAAAACCAAGTTTGCCAAAGTGTCCACCATACATACCTACTAGCAATTTGCTATTCCAAGTAAATTTGACTTGCTTTTATTTTCTCTTCAAATTAAACTCTTACCAGTGTTATGCGAAATTCGATCAGTAAAGCTCTCACGAACCGGAAGGCACACTTTACTTTTTCCTGTTCTTAAAAATTTGACATTGTGGTCTCTTATGTTGAGTTGTTATGCTTGCAAGTTGTATGTTGGAGACTAGCCCAGCCATGCAGTCATGGGCAAGCTTTCAACATTGCACTTCTTATTTGAGTTGATATCATGATCTTTTGTTTATGGATACTCGCGGTGTGAAATGAATTGGGAATCTTGTGGGGATCATAGAGTTTGTATATGTGTTAGAGAAACGCCGGGCCACTAATCTAAGCCATGCATAATTCATGGTGGAAATTTGCAGCATACCCATGGTGAACATTCAACGACGCATCTCACAATAAAAAGCTAAACAAATGGTAAATAAAAGAGATATCGACGTGTTCATTGTCTGCTTGTCCTATCATTTTGATGTGGGCTCGTTCCATGTCATCGGGCATGGAGGTACCCCATTGGCGGTTCTCGATGATACGTGTATACTTACAATGACAAGAGCCTTGCTTGGGACTCTAAGTAAAGTAGCATGAGGTTTGGGTACTCGTATTCATGGGACACGAGGTTTTCAACTTATGATTTGTCAAGCATATACATCATAATTGTTCTCGCATTAACTTTAACCATTCAAGATGCTTATGATGGGGGCAATGAGAGCTCAAAGCCGGTAAGTAACATAATTTTTGAAGGTTATAAAACTTGCAATCACTGCTTCCCTCTGCGAAGGGCCTTTCTTTTACTTTTATGTTGAGTCACCACCTTCTATCTTTATGCACCATTAAGAGAGCATAGTTGTCATTCTGAGTATAATGTGCATTGTCCCAAAGTTTTCATTGATTGATTCATATTGTTGGTTTCACTTGTTCTCAAATTATTTGTATCTAGTCGCCCTCTTAAAATTGAAGGTGTCCTATGCATTTATGTTTTGCTCTCTATGAAGGACAAGCTGAAAACCATTTGTATGTTTTTCCTTATGATTTGAACACACGTTTGACTTTCATTGTTTCATTTTCATGATCTTTTGTTTGTGTTTATTTGCATGTTTACAACATGGTTGCTAAGTTTCTTATTGTCAAGATTATATCTTCATGCCCATATTTTAAGTTCTTATGATCCCAGCTCACAAATGCTTACATATATGATCAAGATTGTGTAGGTGCATGTCACCTCAAAAATTATTCTTTTGTTATCACTTACCTACTCGAGGACGAGCAGGAGTTAAGCTTGGGGATGCTTGATACGTCTCAAACGTACCTATAATTTTTGATGCTCCATGCTTGTTTTTACACCATTTGCCTAATGTTTCGTTACACTTTGTGGCACTTTTATGCATTTTCCGGAACTAACCTATTAACAAGTTGCCACAGTGCCAGTTCCCTATTTTCTGCTATTTTTGTATTTTATAAGTGATACATAGGAAATAGGGATTTCTATTTTTGTGCCCTCAGGTCGTTAGTTGTACTCAGTTTTCCCCAGCCGCTTAACTTTTCCTCAGTTTTCCCCTCGCTCTAGTTTGAAACCCCTCGCAGACGCTCGGACGGGAGGGTTGCGGTCTAGTCAGAGGCCTTAGACCGTTACCAGTGACGGCTAGGGAGCCGCGGTGGTTGTGAATGGACCATTGCTTTTGAATTGTGTTGACTGTTGACCCAATGAGACACGTCGGACTGGCGGTCTGTCACTCACCCAAAGCTTTCCCCTCCGTCCGAGACTGAAAGAGCTCACACACCGCCCCTCCGCCGCCACGCCATCCTGCCCTTCTACCTTATGGTGTCGTCCGCCACCGAGCCGCCCCCTCCCCCACCACCACCCCCGGGAGGCGGAGAGGGCTCCGCCTCCACTAGATCTAGATCTACCCCTATGGCGGTAGAGTTTGTATATCCGTCTAATGTGCCGATTATGCCCCTCAATAGCGGAGAAGATTGGGAATCGGAGGGATCTAACGCATGGATTCCATCTGGGTAAGCATCGTCTGCCTATGTGAATTAAGAGTACGCAGTTTTTGAGCGTGAATCGTTGTTGCTCAACTAACTGCGTTGCTTTTCAAATAGGATTGATCCAGTGCTGGCTTTTTGGCTGGTGGTTAGGCTGGATACTAGCTTTTTGCGTGATTCTGAACGCAATGTGACCGGATTTTACATCCCAGCGGTGGTTGCAACTACCATCTCGTTGAGGGATTCAAAGGATAACATCTGTGCTCGGTACCCCTGGGGCGGTGGCGATTCAATTGATTTCCAATATTTCAACAGCACGGAGGGAAGATTTGTTCTACTAATTTCCGACGACGATCTGGGAATTCTTTTTGCTTTAAATGATTCTTGCCGTGTCGGTAAAATTCAAATCCATGTGGACAGGGTCCAGGCATCATCTGGTGTTGGGGCATCATCAGGTGGTCGGGCATCATGTCTCTCTAGTGTTGTTGCCTCTGCTAATCGTGTGCGCCGCCCCGCTCCTTGTAGGTCCACAGCAGCACCATCTGTCCCCAGTGCTAGTGGTAGCCAGATTGTTCATGCGGTCGATGTGGAGGACGATGCAGAGATTGAGGATCCGTCTCCTCAAGATGATGATGATGAGTTGATGTTTCCTGAATTGGTAGATCGATGCAGTAAGCAGGCAATGGAGGATCAATACATGGAAGATATTGCACAAGGTGCCAGATTTGATGACACTGATGATGAAGAGAAGGATGAGAACAATGACAGCCTTGTTTTAGCCGATTACGAAGACGATGACTTGCCAACAATTGAGTGGAACAGGGAGGATCCTCAGCTTGCAGAAGGCACCGTATTTCAAATGATGATGGACTACCGTAATGCAATTACTACATATTGCATTCTCACCAAGAATGATTATGAGGTTATTAAAAGTGAGCCAGATAGGTTCACAGTTAAGTGCCCATACAAGAGGTGTAGGTGGAGGCTGCATGCATCCACAATGCTCAGAAGCACCGTGGTTCAGGTACTACGCCAACCAGTTGTGTATTTTAGATCACGGTGTAAAATTTGTTAACTGTTACTGACATCCCTTATAATTATGTTTCAGATAAAGAAGAACTCGATCGACCATACTTGTCCACCTCGAGCGGGAGCGCCAGAGGAGAAATCAAAGCTAGCAAAGACTAGGTGGTTGGCAGATGCAATCATAGATTGGCTGAGAGAAACTCCAACACTTGGTCCAACATCACTCATAAAATTGATATCTGATAAGTTTACTATAAACATACCTTACATGAGGATGTTATATGTAAAGGAAATGGCTCTTGACAGGATAAATGGTCCATGGAATGAAAGCTTTCAGTTGCTTTACACTTTCAAAGCTGAAGTGGAGATGGCTAGTCCAGGCAGTGTTGTAGCGATAGACAAGCATACAGTTCCCTACAAATTAAAAAGCGGGAGGATGATGCAGAGGGAATGTTTTAGAAGGGCTTTTGTTTGTTTCAAAGCTTGCTGGAAAGGCTTTTTGGACGGTTGCAGGCCTTATTTGGCCGTGGATGCAACAGCTCTTCATGGCAGGTTTAAAGGACAGCTAGTTGCTGCTACTGCAATTGATGGACACAATTGGATGTTCCCTGTTGCTTATGGAGTTTTGGAGGTTGAGTCAGAGGAAAGTTGGACTTGGTTTCTGCAGAATTTGTGCGACCTTATAGGTCATCCACCAGGACTTACTATCCACACAGACGCTTGCAAAGGTTTGGAGAGTGCAGTAGAAGCAGTATTCCCTGGAGTGGAGCATAGGGAATGTATGCGACACTTGGTACAGAATTTTACAAAGAAATTCAAGGGTAAAGTTTATACTGACAACCTATGGCCAGCTGCATACACATGCAGCATTAGGAAGCATTTGTTTCATTTGGAGGTGTTGTATAAACAAAAAACTGGGGTGAAGGAGTACTTGGATGAACATCATGGTAGGGTCTGGTCAAGAAGCCAATTCAATGAAATTTGCAAGGTAGACTATGTAACAAGTAACCTTGCGGAGAGTTTCAATGCAAAGGTCAAGTCATTGAAAGGGCTTATGCTGTGGCAAATATTTGATAAGATTAGGCAGATGGTCATGATAAAAATCGATCTGCGTCAAAGAATTGCAGCCACAAAATATGTTGGCCATCTCATGCTCCCATCTTTGATTAAGTCTTTGCATGCCACGGCAAAACAATTGAAGATGAAATGCATCAGAAAAGGAATGGAGGCTGAGGTAACCTACACTGATAGTAAAAACAGGCAGTGGAGGTATCCAGTGAGTTTGGTTGATAGGACATGCCATTGTAGGCGATGGCAGATCCGTGGGATACCCTGCATACACGCATTGTTTTTCATGAGTGTTATAGCGGGTGCAGAAGGTGAAGTTGATCAGTATGTGTCAGAGTATTTCTCTGTTGCCAAATTTAGGGCTGCATATGCTATGAATGTTCCTACCTTGTTGGGAAAAGACCAATGGATGAAAGTCGATCCAGGCTTCAAACTGTACTCTCCAGTTTTGACTAGACCGGCAGGTAGGCTGAGGAAGAATAGGATCAGAGCTAGTGCAGAGGGTGGTCCACCGATTCGACGACGTAAGTGCAAACGTTGTGGAATCCCTGGACACATTGCTAGGCTTTGTAAAAATCTAGTTGACCCAGCTTTTGGAATGGAAGATCAGGCGGGAGCAGCAAATGCAGAGGAGAATGAAGAAGCAATTCAACATGAGGAGATTGAAGCAATGGATCATGAGGAGATTGAAGCAATGGATCATGAGCTGCTTGAATCGATAGATCCAGAGCAGATTGAACCGATGGATCGAGAGCTGCTTGAACCGATGGATCAAGAGCTGCTTGAACTGATGGATCGAGAGCAAAGAGAACAGATGGATCGAGAGCTGCTTGAACCAATGGATCGAGAGCAGAGGGAACAGATGGATCGAGAGATACTTGAACCGATGGATCGAGAGCAGAGGGAACAGATGGATCAAGAGGCCTTGGAAGCAATGGATCGACAGCTTCTTGAAGCATTTGAAGAAAATGCATTAGAAGAAAGAGCACAAGCCGAAGAGAAGAAGAACAAGAACAAGAAAGATGGCAAAAGGAAGGTAGACACCGGTAATATCCCTGGTAGGGTTACCCGGAGTAAGGTGGTGGACCCAGCGAGTCACACCAGGAGCAAGAGAAAGATTTTATTTTGAACAATTAATTTGAATTTGTATGAACAATTTGTGTTGGGGATCCCTTTGTATCGAATTCGAACTAGTGTGACATTCCCAAGTTTGTATGTTGAATAATCACAATAATGTAGGGAATATATGTGTTATTTGCTTGAATAAGTTCCTAGTCCATGAGCTACTAGCTATAGTTCATCGCTTGAGGTTTCCTCACTTTTCCCCCTCTTAGTGACTAAACTCAAAAAATATAGTTTTGGGTTTATTTTAATTCATAATAATTCAAAACATGGTGGAACCTTCCCATGGAGTCTTGTTATGTTACCTACAACCTAGAGAAATAATAATGGAAAAGGATATATAGAGATATGAAGTTTCCCTTTCCCAAAACCACTTCCTAGTCCATGAGCTACTAGCTATGAAGATGCAGGGCTTTCTACTCAACACATCTCCCAAATGCCCACAATGCTTACAAACTTTGTCCAAATGAGTCCAAATTCGTCACACTTGTGTATCTTTGAATTGCAAACAATATCACGTCAGCCAAAATGTACTATATTGTTTAAATAACACAATCTAACAATTTTTATGCCAAAAGCTTCAATTTCCCCTACTCCCTTTATTATTTGGGTGCCCCTGTTTTACTTAGTTTTACTCAGTTTTCCCCCTCCGGGTCCACTTGTTTTATTCAGTCCTACTCAGTTTTGCCCTTCCGATAAACATTTCCTCACTTTTCCTCCTCTTAGTTCTACTCAGTTTTCCTCCCTTGTACTCACTGGCTGATCTCTGATTGGTCGAGATGTATTTCACACGAATCTTGGTTGGTTGATAGCTCAACGCACGCTTGCACCATTGGATCATTTATGATCGGATGGCCTGTCAACCCTGGCGGTCGCGGCGGCGCGGATCTACAGAGCACATACCTACCAACCCTGGCAGTCGCATATTCCAGTCGCATCTTCCTCTCTTACTCTAGTGGTCGCGGCGGCGCGGATCTACAACGTGCGTGCGGCAGCGCGGATCTAACCGTGCGGCGGCGTGGATCTAAGAGTGCCGGCGTGGATCTAAGAGTGCCGTCGCGGATCTAATCGTGCGTGCGGCGGCGCGGATCTAACCGTGCGGCGGCGTGGATCTAAGAGTGCCGGTGAGGATCTAACCCTACAAATTGGGATAAATTATGATAAATTTGTATTTTTCAATTTCAATTTGGGATAAAATTGTTCGAACTACTACCTCCGTGTCAAAAAAAAGCTTCTCCACTTTCTCGATGTGTCCCTGTACATCTGAATGTATGATTTGAATTCTATCCCAACTTGATTGGGAAGATTGATATGTATTTGATCCGAGAGGCTGGTACATGCTTTCACTTTTGGGATCCCTTCACTTTTATAAGATGTTCATGCATGAAAATTATCGCGCGCATTACTTAGCACAACTAGGAAATTGTACGACAAAATACAGTGGTTAGAGCCACACCAAAATACAGTGGTTAGAGCCATCTACTGAATAACAATTCTATACTATCTAAATCATCTACCACAACCACATAACTGCTAGGATAGGGATGACACCTAATAAAACTGCCCAGATGAATCTACTTTTTGCCTCTCCCATCACTTGAAGTTCATGTTCCAGATTTTCTACCACTTGATCAAATATGGCAAGATCTGTCTCAAGTATCAACTTCTCCTTGCGAATAAGCTCTGAATTCTTCTTTTCTTCCTCCATAGTACGCTTCAGCTTGAATATCATCAGGTTTTTACAGGCCAATTCATCACCTAAATTGGCCACCTTCTCCTCCAAATCCATCCTCTGGCTACACCACTGGGTTGATTCATCTTGGTATGCAATGTACCATGGATCATCGGCTTGCCTGGCGAACTGTAACAATAATAATGGAAAAAAGAACAACTGAAATCACTCCAACAGGCCATGGCGGCACTTCAAATTCAACGGTAGTACAGAGAGCAGAAGCTAGATACCTGCACTTCCGACGAGGTAGGAGAAGTAGAACGTGGCCACGACATGATCGAATCCCCACCCTAGCCGGTGTACCCGCTACGACCAGACATTGAGGACTATTTCGCACCTACAAACTCCAAATAAATTACGGGAACCGAATCGATTAGGGTGCGGGGGAGGCGGAAACGGAGGTCGTCGTGGGTGGCGGATCTGCTTGCGGCGGAGCAAATCCCGGTCGTCATGGGCGGCGGATCTGCTTGCAGCGGACTTTCCTGTGGTGGGTACAATGTGTGCGGACGAAACAAGTGCTGGAGCCGTGGTTGATGTGCAGCGCCGCAGTCCGTCCGACACCGCTGGGGAACAGAGCCGGCGGCGCGACGAGGCGCCGGCGATGGCTGCTCCGTCCGAGGGTGGGGAATGAGCTGCCAGCGGTTCTCCGATGACTAATGAGATGCACAACACTAGGTTCCAGCCATGTTTAGCACAAGATTCACTTTAGATTAAGCTGCGAAAATAGTCACCTGCTGGGTCTAGCTTAAGAAAAATTAATTAGCAAACTTGTTGCTTCTCTCTAAATAAAAGCAGGGATATATGCCTTTTCACTAAGGGCGACCCCAGCGGTCATTGGCTGAGGCGGCCCCACAGAGCAGCTCTATATGATTTTCTCTAAATAAATAGATGACCCCAGCGGTCATTGGCTGCGGAGGCCCCACAGAGCGGTAATATATGATTTTCTCTAAATAAATTGACGACCCCACTGGTCATTGGCTGCGGCAGCCCCACAGAGCGGCAATATATGTCTTTTCCTGAAAATTACACTACCCCACTGGTCATTGGCTGTGGCAGCCCTATAGAGCGGCTCCATTTGTCATTGGCAGCACCGCGTATACAATCAGAAAATAAAACGGCCCACACGTCAGCAATAGATGGATGGCTGCTCCGACGTGTCTCCTGACCCTACCCGTCAGCACCATTCAAAGGCATCGGTCAATTCACAACCACCGCGGCTCCCTAGCCATCACCGCTAACAGTCAAGGCCTCTGACCAGACCGCAACCCTCCCGTCCGAGCGTCTGCGAGGGGTTTCAAACTAGAGCGAGGGGAAAACTGAGGAAAAGTTAAGCGGCTGGGGAAAACTGAGTACAACTAACGACCTGAGGGCACGAAAATAGAAATCCCTAGGAAATATTCTCGGAATTGGACGAAACAAGTTCCTAAAGTCGTATTTTGTCCGGAAGCTTCCAGAGATCCGAAGAGAAGTAGGAGAGGGGCCACAGGCCGCCCTCACAATAGGCTGGCATGGCCCAGGCCCTGGCCACACCGCCATGGTGTGAGGAGGCCTGGGGCCACTCCTGACGTTGCCCCTTCGCCTATAAAGACCACCCGATGGGAAAAACCTAAGTACCCGATCAATTTTCCAGAAACACATCGCAATCCGCCGCCGTCGTCGACCCGAGATCGGGAGGGTCCAGAAGCTCTTCCCGGCACCCTGCCGGAGAGGAGAATCGCCACCGAAGGTCTTCTTCATTGCCATGCTTGCCTCCAGAGCGATGAGCGAGTAGTCTACCTTGGACTATGGGTCCATAGCAGTAGCTAGATGGTTGTCTTCTCCACCATGTGCTTCATGTTTAGATCTCATGAGCTGCCCTACATGATTGAGATCACCGTTATGTAATTCTACATGTTTGGTTTGTTGGGATCCGATGAATATTGGTGTTATGATTGAGTTGCTATACTGAAATATATCTTTTGTTATCTCTATGTTGTTTATGATCTTGCATGCTCTCCGTTGTTAGTAGCTATCTTGGCCGAGTAGTTGCTAGTGACTCCAAGAGGGGGTATTTATGCTCGATAGTGGGTTCATGCCTCTATTTAATCTGGGGGAGTGACAGAAACCCTTAAGGTTGTAGATGTGCTGTTGCTACTAGGGAGAAAACAACATTCATATGCTCAAGGGCATATGCTTTGTTTACATTACACACTTTGCTTAATGCAATTATCTGTTGTTCGCAACTTAATACTCATGGGGTGTTCAGACGATATCCCCGTGAGTGGATTAGTAGTCATAGATACAGTTGGATGGCGGTCTATGTATTTTGTTGTAATGCCCAGAGTAAATCTCATAGTGATCTTCTTGACATATCACGTTTATCTTTATTCTATCAATTGCCCAACTGTAATTTGTTTACCCAGCATGTGTTATTTATCTTATGGAGACACACCACTAGTAAACTGTGGACCCCGGTCCTATTTCCATCATATTGCTATCACATGTTTACTTTACTCGCACTGTTTACTTTACTCGCATACTATTATCACTTTCCACTCGATACGCTCATACCCTTTGTTTCAAGCAAACCGGTGAGATTGACAACCTCATCATAAGTTGGGAACAAAGTATTTGGTTGTGTTGTGTGCAGGTTCCGCGTTGCTACTGGCCAAAGATGAGTCAACAAGGATCGATTAAACGGTGCCCTTGTTGGAGTGTTATTAAGCCAGTCCGCATCACCTTCAGTCGTATTGTCTGCTTTTCTCCTGATCGACATAAACCTTGGTTTCTTAACTGAGGGAAAACTAGCTGCTATACTCATCATACCTTTCTCTTGGGGTTCCCAACTGGCTGGTCATTCACCACACGCAAGGAGTCTTCTGGTGCCGTCAACCACGCGCCATCAAGTACATAGACCTTGTGAACAGAGTTACAACAAGGAAGATAATTGTGTCCACCACGCAAATGAAGAAACTAGTATGTGGCTCAGGGATCTAGATGAGCTTGGTGAAAGGGTTCGTGAGCTTTATCCTTTTCTTTGTGAACTTTGCGGTAAAATAGGTCACTTTAATTTTCAATGCCCAATTAATTGAACGAGTACCGCAAATTTGTATTGTGATGATAAGATTACTCTCAATCAGCATGATGAGCTTACTTTGTTTTTGAATTGTGAAGAGATATCTAGAAAGATTTCTTTGGTTGATATGAGAGATGTTGATATTAATAGCACCCTTCGTGGTTGTCGTCTCTATTGTGCTAAAGATTGCCTCGCAAATACTTACTTACAAGATCTTATAAAACATGATGTTTTGCCAAGCTATGACAGGACTAATAGATGTTTCGATCTTATTAATAGAGAGGAGGAATCCTCCAAAGTTTCTTCTATTGTTTCTGTCAGCAAACCAGATTATGTGGAGAAGATGCCTTTCCCTCCTAAAGGATATGTGGAGAAGATGCCCTTCAAGTCTCTCCCTCCTAAAGGAGAGAGTAAGAAGAGTAAGAAGAGTATGAAGAAGAATAAGAGGAGGAGTAAAAAGCGAGAGGACACGGTATCTTCCTCTAAGCATTATGATCCTGCTATAGATTATTATAATTCTGATTGGGATGATGTTCTCATGCCAATTACCTATATTAGTGATCATGATTGGGAAAAGCATTCTACTTTTGATATTGAAAATCTTTTTGGTGCAAATTCTAAGGTTAATAATTGTTGTACCATTAGTACTATCCATGTTCCTTCTTATAATGATATGTTTGATGAATATGCTTTGAGAAATAGCTGTTCTCTAGCTTGTGATGATACTAAACCTCTAGTTTATGATTGCTATGATGATGAGTATAATATTTTCAGTTCACCTACTTTTGAGGAGAAAACTAGTTATGATTACAATATGGCTCCTGTTTTTGATGATTATGGTGATGGGAATAATTATTCCGTTGAATCTGCTCCTACTACGATTGTTCATGTTGGGAGTATTAATTCTTTTATGCATGTGGCACATGATAGGGATATTTTATGTGATAGTTATATTATTAATTCTATTCATGATGCTACTGAAAGTTATTATGAGAGAGGGAAACATGGTTTAATGGATCTCAACAATATTGAGTTTCCCCTCTTTATGTTGCAATTCTTGAAGTTGTACTTGTTTTGCCTTCCTATGCTTTTTGCTTTGCGCTTTCATGATTTGTCTCTTTACAAGATTATTTTTTCATAGGAAGTGGTTCAGATTTAAATATCTTTCACATCTGCTTTTTGATGCTCTCTATTGCTTCGAGTTCTTATATGGCGCCTTTGCTTTAAGCTCTTATATGGTTCCCACATGAGCATCTTTGCAAATTACTGCGCCTAGCTCAAAGGCGTTAAAGAAAAGCACTCTTGGGAGATAACCCAATGTTTTATTTCTAGCACTTTTTCTTTTATTTGAGTCTTGGAAGTTATTACTACTGTAATAACCGCTCCTTATCCTTTTTATTTCATTTTTGTGCCAAGAGAAGCCTCTAATTTGAGTGAGGTAAGATTTGGGGATGTTGCTGTCCAGAAACAGATTTCGGTGCTGCACCATAAACATTCGTGAAACTTCTCAGAACATCTTTTGGACCTGCGATTTCTTGAGCTTATGCCCCAGGTTATATCTAAACTTTCATTAGTTGAACACTTTTTGATTTGAGCAACAGAAACCCCTCTAAAATTCGACCTTTGTCAGCTGTTCTGTTTTGACAGATTTCTGCCAATATTTGTGTTTGCCGCTTTATCGCTTTCTTTTTGAGTTTTTCTGATCACGGAACTTTTGGGGAAGTTGCTACAGTAGTATATACTTTATATGTGGTGGTTTTGAGTTGAAACCTGAAGCAAAAAGGGTTGATACATTACTATGCTTACACTAATGTTGCTAATAGAATTGTGTTTAGTTTTGTATGAAGGAAGTTTTCAAGTGTAGGGATCGGAGAATGATGAGATGAGATGAAGAATGGACAAAAGCTCAAGCTTGGGGATGACCATGTCACCCCAAGAAATATCCAAGAAGTACAAGCGTCAAAGCTTGGGGATGCCCCCGAGGCACCCCCTTCTTCATCGGCAAAAATCAGGTCACCTTTCAAAACACTATATTTTTATTGCTTCATGCACTATGCGTTTTTCTTGGAGCGTCAGTTGTTTTTGCTTTCAGTTTTATTTTGCTTTGCTTTCTGTAATAAATGGTTGGATCATATCATGTTTGTTTTGGAGAGAGACTTACTCCGTTTTTCACTGCCAAGAACACTCTAGTTTTTACTCTTATCGTTCAACGAGTGTTCTCTTTTTCTGCTACTGCATTTAGCTTTTGTTTTTTGCCTTGATTTTTGTTCAGATCTTGTTTATCTTTGCATCAAGGTGTATTTGGACCTCTGGTCTATGTTGGTTTTCCTCAAAAGAGTTGTTTTAAAAAGGTTCGAATGGTGTTGGAAAAGAGAAAAAGTTTCATGCAAAAAAGTGGTACAAAAAGGAGCTTGTGTAGACTGCGGCCTAGGCTTTTGCATGTCATGCTTGATGTCTTTTTGATAGTATGCTTAGTGGTTTTGCTGTAGCATGACTTGTCTCAAATGACTGAGATTGCTTAATGAGCCTTTGAAAAAATCATGCGTTGTTTTAATTATTTGGAAGCATTATTTTGGTTTTCTCCTTGATGCTTTATTTGGGTTGACTTGGCGCATGCTCACACATGTTAGACTCATACAAAGTCGCCATAAGCCTCTACGATCATTTAGTTTTTGACTTTTGATGTCATCTTATGCTTCTTTTAATGTTGCTTTGTCGCTCTGCATGATTATGGCCGTTATTGCTCTCTTAGTTGGTCGCTCCCAGTCTTTTGCTAGCCCTCATTTTGTACTGAGTATGAGCTCTACTTGTGCATCCAACTCCTAAAAACCAAGTTATTCCAACGTGTCCACCTTACATATATATTAGTAATTTGCTATTCCAAAGTACATTTGACTTGCTTTTATCTACTCTTCAAATTAAACTCTTACCAATGTTATGCGAAAATTGGTCAGTAAAGCTCTCACGAACCTGATGGCAAACTTTATTTTTTCTCGTTCTTAAAAATTTGACATTGTGGCTCTCTTATGTTGAGTTGTTATGCTTGCAAGTTGTAAGTTGGAAATTAGCCCATCCATGCTGTCATGGGGCAAGCTTTCGACATTGCACTTCATCTTATTTGAGTTGATATCGTGATCTTTTGTTTATGGATGTTCGCGGTGTGAAATAAATTAGAATTTTGTGGAGTTCATGGAGTTTGTATATGTGTTAGGGAAACGCCTGGGCCACCAATCTAAGCCATGCATAATTCATGGTGGAAATTTGCAGCATGCCCATAGTGGATATTCGACGATGCATCTCAAAATAAAAAGCTATACAAATGGTAAATAAAAGAAATGTCGAGGTGTTCATTGTCTGCTTGTCCTGTCATTTTGATGTGGGCTTGTTCCATGTCATCGGGCATGGAGGTACCCCATTGGCGGTTCTCCATGATACACGTATACTTATAATGACAAGAACTTGCTTGGGACCTAAGCAAAGTAGCACGAGGTTTGGGTACTCGTATTCACGGGACATGAGGTTTTCAACTTATGATTTATCAAGCATATGCATCATAATTGTACTCGCATTAACTTTAACCATTCAAGATGCTTATGATAGGGGCAATGAGAGCTCAAAGCTAGTAAGTACCATAATTTTTGAAGGTTTATAAAACTTGCAATCACTGCTTCCCTCTGTGAAGGGCCTTTCTTTTTTACTTTTATGTTGAGTCACCACCTTCTACCTTTATGCATCATCTAAGAGAGCATAGTTGTCATTCTGAGTATAATGTGCATTGTCCCAAAGTTTTCATTGATTGATTCATGATCATGGTTTCACTTGTTCTTAAATTATTTGTATCTAGTCGCCCTCTTAAACTTGAAGGTGTCCTATGCATTTATGTTCTGCTCTCCATGAAGGACAAGCTGAAAACCATTTACTATGTTTTTCCATATGATTTGAACACACGTTTGACTTTCATTGTTTCATTATTCATGATCTTTTGTTTGTGTTTCTTTTCATGTTATAACATGGTTGCTAAGTTTCTATTATCAAGATTATGTCTTTCATGCCCATGTTTTAAGTTCTTTGATCTCAGCACTCAATGCTTTACCTATATGATCAAGATTGTGATGGTGCATGTCACCTCAAAAATTATTTCTTTTGTTATCACTTACCTACTCGAGGACGAGCAGGAGTTAAGCTTGGGATGCTGATACGTCTCAAACGTATCTATAATTTTTTATGCTCCATGCTTGTTTTTACACCATTTGCCTTGTGTTTCATTACACTTCGTGGCGTTTTTATGTGATTTCCAGAACTAACCTATTGACAAGATGCCACAGTGCCAGTTCCCTGTTTCTTGCTATTTTTGTGTTTCAGAAAAGCTACACAGGAAATATTCTCGGAATTGGACGAAACAAGTTTCAGAAGTCTTATTTTTCTCAGAAGAGTACCAAAGACCGAAAGAGAGCCGGAGGAGGGCCAGAGGCCACCCACACAACAGGGGGCGTGGCCCAGCCCCTGGCCGTGCCCACCCATTGTGAGGGCACCCTGGCAGCCCCCTGACGACGCCCCTTCGCCTATATAAAGCCTCGGGACAGAAAACCCTAGAGGAATCGGCATTTTTCCCAGAACAGTTCCGCAGCTCCGCCGCCGTCGAAGACAAATTTTAGGGGACAGAAGTCTCTGTTCCAGCACCCTGCCGGGATGGGGAAGTGCCCCCGGAGCCATCTCCATCGGTCTCCATCGCCGTCTCCGCCATCTCCATCGACCTCACCGCCATCTCCATCAACCTTGTTGTCTCCTATGATGAGGAGGGAGTAGTTCTTCCCCAGGGATGAGGGCTCTACCAGTAGCTATGTGGTTCATCTCTCTCTCCCATGATGTGATCTTTATGTGATCGTGAGCTTTGTATCTAGTTGAATTGGTAGATGTTATTATTCAGATATTATGCTACTCATATGCTTTATTATTGTACTCTCTGGAGATACCTCGTATCATGGTGTAAAGGTGACTAGTGTGTGCATCATGTGTATCTTTTTGGTTAATGTCTCTATGAAATGTTGGTGTTTGTTGGAACCATCTAGTGCGTTCACGGTGATAGTGTGGGACAATCTAGTTTGGGTACATACGGACTTTGAGGAGTGCTTCGTAGCCCTACGCATGATTAGTGTTCATTTTTCATTGGAGAATTGTTTTGAGTTGCATATTGATGATAGTATCTATTGGTTCAATTATGTTATATTTGTTGGGAGTGTGTCCACTGGTGAAAGTATGATCCCTAGGCCTTGTTTCCAAGCTTTGCACACCGTTTACTTCCTGTTTTGTTACATGTTTGCTTGCTGCCATTTTTATTTCAGATCGTGTTTACTACTTATAATCATCACAACTACTTGTATTTCACTATCTCTTCACCGAACTAGTGCACCTATACATCTGACAAGTGTATTGGGTGTGTTGGGGACACAAGAGACTTTCTGTATCGTAATTGCAGGGTTGTTTGAGAGGGATAGCTTTGACCTCTTCCTCCCTGAGTTCGATAAATCTTGGGTGATCCACTTAAGGGAAACTTGCTGCTGTTCTACAAACCTCTGCACTTGGAGGCCCAACACTGTCTACAAGAACAGACGCGTGCGTAGACATCAGCCGGCATATTATAGATATGCCGGCACACTACACAAAGTATTCCGGCTATGCCGACATTCCTGAACACTAGCCGGGGTACAGCTTATATACCGGCCTGGCCGATACTACTATATGCCGGCCAGGCCCATTCTTGGTTAAACACCACAAAGTCAATCTCTTATCTCATCTCTTTATAGTCTCTTGACCCTATTGGGGGTCATCCCCCCGACACAACTTCTTTTTATGCTGATACAGGGCGTATTGATACCCTATCAGGACTTCTCTTCTTGAGTTAGCAGGTACCACTGTACCGAGATTGATAGGTAACATAATAATTCTCCATTCTCCGGTGGAGACGTGGATTTTCTCTTTCTCCTTTCTGTTGTTGCTCCTTGACTTGTTGCCTTGTGTGTAGATTGTTGTATTGTCTGCATCGTCGTTTTCTTCTGCTGCTTCAGTGATGATGATGCATACTTGGTGTATATTGCTGGAGACACCGCCGCTTTGGGTGGTGAAGTCCTTTTGGTTAAGATCTGATTGATCCAGTGTTCCTCCTAAGTCGAGGTTTCCCATGAGTTCGTCGAGTTCTTCGATTTTTTCTTCTCTTGTTTCCATTGTTGCGAAGCTGACCGGCAAGTTTACCTCGCTGGAAGAGCCTACTGACAATTCTGACATTGCGTTTATCATGGTTTTCACTTCCGACGAATCCGATTTTGTTGAATCTAAAAGGCGAGTCGAACCCAAAGAGCCGACGCGGAAGTTCAGGCTTCCGATCGTCAGGTCCATCTCTTGATCCAAGCTTGCGAATACTGGAGTAACGGTTGGTGGATGAAGTTTGAAATCTATGGTCCTGAAGGATATCTGGTTTCCGTCGACTTTCGAGTTGCTGTTGGCTAGAAGCAAAAAAGCTATCAAATTCATGATTCCAACGCCTAGAGTCCCCATGGTCAGCGCCAATTGATGAGGGTTAACTCAACAAATATCCTAGATGAAGGACTTAGGATCGGGGGAAGAGGGCGTCGGATGAACTCGAAGGTAAAGATCAGTCAAACAAGGCGTGTATCGAGAATAAGCATGGTGTTGAACTTGGCTCAATCTCAATCTGTCCCTGGTCGGCCTCTCATGTCCCCTATATATAGGTGGCCAGGTCTCAAGGAATCGGTCGGGTTCAATATAAATTACAATGTATGTATACGATATCGACTCGTATTTCGACTATGACTATATTTGGGCCTAGCTTAGAGGGCCTTAGGGGTACACAGATAACGGGCTCTATTAGCTATACCCTTGTCAGTAGGCTTTTTCTATGCATGGTTTTTTGTGCGGGAAATCAAGTATTTGTGGGTGAAGCAATGGAGGAGGAGAAGATGATACTTGTCAATACGGTTTCCTTTGTGTGGCAATGCCCATATCAAAACCGTTTGTCTAGCGATTGTGAGCTCGACGCTTTGCAACAGTGTTCTTAGTGTTGCAAGTCACTTATCAGCGCGGCAGGTGCATATTTTATTATTTACTTTTTTCTCTTTAGGTTGTGTGCATCCTTGATGTCTCGACTTGTTCTTGACATTATGTTATTGCAGAGGCTAGGTATAATTGATATCTTCTTGATATTAATATACTTCACTTTATCGAAAAAATATTGGAACTCCTTCGGTAGATGTCCTAAGTCTAAACGCATACGAACATGAACTCCTTCAATTTAACATCTCAAAGCAAATGCGCGAAAAAATCCTGTAGTTTTGGATGCAAATGCAAAAATTCTATCTCTACCCTTTTCACATGCCTATTCTTCAAGTTGCTACGATCGTTGACCGGACGCAACAATTTGGTATGTCAGGCCACCATGCCCAACTAGCCTCGCTACCACACTGTAGAGCCATGTCTGCCAACGCCATCCACCTCCAAATCCATGGCACACCCCTCCTACGACATCCCTGTTATGACCCCGCCGCCACAGGGCAACCACCGGTCGGAAGCTGCAATGTTTCGAGGAAGCTTGCATCCCATGCACCGCCGCAAGATCTGTCTGAGCCGCGATTCGTCCTTGCGTCGAGTAAAGGAAATACCACCGCTTTCGATGATGGCGTAGGAGGAGGGGGATGAGAGGGGTTGAGGGGCGAGCAAGGTTCCAGCGTCCGTTGCCTGCGGGGGTGACATGGACTCTCACGGGAAGGAGATCTGCATCATTATTTATAAAATCAGTCAAACTTTTAATGATGTTTTACTATTTTTTTATGCCGCTTCTCAAGTAGAGGGAGTAGATCGGGTGAAAAAAATTCAACATCTCATACACATACAATGATCCTCGAAAAAGCATTTTATTTTCAGCTTCGCCCTCGGGGGTTGGAAGTCCTCGACGGCATAGACTATCAGTGAGGTCTGGATCATGTATCTGAACTACTTTTTTGCTTGACTAGCTCGGAATTCTTTTTCCAGGATTGCCAATCGAGGACAAGAGTAATTAGGTACAAGGAAAACAAAAGGGACATGAATTGACGGTAGTGGCATACAAGGAACAAAAAATAAGACATAATGTCAAATAGGAAACCAAAAAAAAATTAAATTGTCAAATATGAGAATTGAAATTTTAAGTAGTGCCAAATAAGGAATTCCCTCTTTCATTTTCGGCTAAGATAAAACTTTCCCATCTCACTCCGATCTGTCTCGTTTTCCCCCCAATCAATTCCGGTGTTCTTGCGAGCGCCATGTCACCCTCGACGCCTCGAAAGTGCCGCCCGTCGGCCGCGATCGTGCGCAGCAGCCGCAGCAAGCGCCACCGACGCGCCCCCGTTGCCGCCGCCGCCTCCACCTCGGAGCCCTGCGACGCATCCTCTTCCTTGGCGTCGCTTCCAGGAGACCTGGTTGAACTGATCGGGTGGCGGCTGCTGGAGACCGGGGACCTGCTCGACTACGTCCGCCTACGCGCTGTCTGCTGTGGATTGCGCGCCGCCACCGTCTCCCCGCGCGGCCGTGGCCTCCTCGAACCTCGTTTCCACCCGCGCCGGTGGATGATGCTCCCCGAGGGCCACGGCCTCCATCCCGGCCACGGCAAGCTGCGCAGATACATCCGCTTCTTCAACCTCTCCACCGGCGCCATCGTCCGTGTCCGGCTCCCGATCTTCAGAGACCACTGCATCCTCGACTCCATCGACGGGATCCTCGTGCTGCAGCGCGACCAGGACACCGCTGTCCGCCTCCTCCACCCCTTCACCGGCGACATTGCAGATCTACCGCCGCTCGCGACCATCAAGACGGAGTTACCGGAGCAACTCAGTTGGTGGTTTTTCAGGACCGTCGGTGCTACCGCCTTGGGTGTGGGCGCAGATGGAGTCATCACTGTCATGATTGCGCTTGATAGACTGACGCAAGTAGCCTATGCCACCACCATCGACCAGCAATGGAAGCTCTCGACATGGACCATCAGAAAACATTGGAAGCCGATGTCATTCCAAGGCAAAATATACCTGTTAGATTCTCCCTCTTTTTCCAGCGACCTGACGATTTTCGAGATCAACCTTCCCCGGCGCGAGGATATGGCGGGCTCAGGCCATTTGTGCTCGCCGCCGGAGCCAAAGTTGATTGCCGCATGTCCGGCAAACAAACTTCAGGGCCCTTACCACCTCGCAGAATGTGATAGAGAGATCCTGGTGATCGGCCGTGACGGCAGGCATTCGTCCGACGTTCTGGTCTACAGACTAGCTGACATTATCCTAGAAAGAATTGCCCCTGTAACAAGCATCGGAGGAAATGCTCTCTTCGTTGAAGAAAGGGTTCTGAGTGTCGGCAGTGGAGTACACCCTACCATTGTGGGTGACTCTGTCGTGCTTCTCCATCCCAAGGAATATTATCTTGGGCAATACCACCTGGGCAGTAGAACATGGGTGCCAACAGCGGATGGATGTGTCAAAGGCAATGGTGGTGTACCGAGTCCCTGTAGCCTCATCTACCATATCATCACCTGTTGCCACCGTGCTTTTTGGTGAGCGAGTTGTTTCCCTGTTCTGTTGCTACTTAATTGGAGCCTTTGTGCTAATTGTTATTTCTCTTATGCTTGTAGGAACAAAGGGGCACTTCTTTATCAGGGGAAGCTGCAGCCTAATTGGACGGTGAAGAGAAAGTGGCGAGAGGGGGTGAGTATAACCTGCAATACCTTTCTGCTTCTTCCGAGTTTGCTGATGATCGACTACCCAGCCTTCGTATAGTTATAGCTACCTAATTGATTTGCTACTATAGAAGTGACAGTGGTTAAAATTAATCTCATATCACAATATGATAACCCTTTGTGATGTGCTCACGCAATCGGCTTTTGTTTAGGCATCGAAACAGCCGGGAAATCTTTCCAAAAACAAATTTTACTGGAGCGCGCTCTTACTGCATTTTACTGAATATAATTGGACCAAATATTAAAATTGTGAACATATGCTACAACTCCCTATGGCTGAAATGAAACTCTAATTGAATTGTCGACAGAGAGTTTTGCGTTCCTTTGTGACTTCATAAACTGATTTGTCGAGATCTGTTTTGAAACGCTTAAGTCAGGAACTCCTAGTAGGTTTATATGTAATATGTTGCTGGATAACTTATACTCTGCTTAAAAATGTACCAGGCATGAGCAAGAGTGAAAAATCTCGAACAATATTTAGAGGAGGTGGTGAATGAATTTATTGTGTAGATAGACTTAATCGTCTCTGTTGACCACAAGAATGGCACGACCATCGTCGGGTTCTACATCGAGCACGGCAAGCTCATGTTGATATACAGTTACATGTGCAACAGTAGCCTGGAGGTTATCACGCATGGTTTGTGCTTAATTCAGAAAATGAATGCACGTTTTGAATATATCCATCGTCGTGTTGATTAAGATTGCCTCCCGTGCAGTTGAGAAAGACAAATGATTCAAGACTAGGTTGGCCGAAGAGGTTAAGGTATACATTGGAGTCGTGCATGCCCTCCATTATTGACGGTTCTCCACGGGGAACAAGTGTCCGGTCATCCGCAAGGACGTCAAGTTCTCAAGCAAGGAATGGGTGGTCGCCTTGCCAAGAAGAATGACATCCAGTCATACAATCAACCTTCCCTTGCTTGATGTTAATGTCGATGAAGATGGAAACATGGTTTTTGATGAAGGAGTAGACCATTATTAGTAAATAATAAATAGTTGGACCCTTACTTTCTATGCACACTATCTCGAGAGCTTTTATCAAAGTACATTTAAGTAGAGTAAGTGTTTATAAAATAGTATTAGCTAGCTATCTTTTTATAAGGGCCGTGGCAACATAACTTATTTCTTTTGGACAATTATGTGGATATATTTCTTTTTTTGTTCATGTGAAATTTATGTAAATTATTTTTTAATGAAAAGTAATTTGAGAGATCTGTGGCAACGCATGGGCATTCAACTAGTATCATAGAAAAATGAAAAAAAAAATGCCAAATCAATGTCTACGAACCAGTGAATTGGTATGATCAAGTAGAAAAACAGAAAAATACCCGAAAACATGAAATGGAGCTCGGGCTCTATGTAGCCCTTTTTTTTAAATTGAAAATGATATTTAAAAGTTTCAAAAAATTTGAGACAAATAATCTTGATGTACACAATTATGGGATATACTAGTGTGAAAAAGATCAATCCGAAATTCATTATATTTTAGACTCAGCAAAAATGACAAATCCATAGATCTAGATCTAGTGAACAGTGCATAGTTCAAAAGTTTGAAATTTGGCAGATTTGACATTTTTCCTGAGCCTAAAATATAACGAGTTTCGGATTGGATTTTTTCACACTAATAGATCTCATTATTAACTATATCAAGATTTTTTGTCCCAATTTTTTTGAAACTATCAAAAGACATTTTCGAAATTTTAAAA
The DNA here is from genome assembly GCA_007115705.1 of Dactylis glomerata. Classification (NCBI taxonomy): domain Eukaryota; kingdom Viridiplantae; phylum Streptophyta; class Magnoliopsida; order Poales; family Poaceae; genus Dactylis; species Dactylis glomerata. The sequence goes on along the minus strand of QXEO01001105.1, from coordinate 17,287 downwards.
AATCGGGCTACATGGAGCTCGAGCTCCATTAATCCACTCTCATACCCTTCTGCAAACTTTCTCCAACAATACAAGCATGTGCACATTGGTAAAATCACCTTGGTGAAAACAGGTAGAAGTAGCTGAAAAGGCGGTACATGGTAAAAAAGATTCATGCTCTAATGTTGGAAATGCTTTAGACGAAGATATTTCAACATTGGAAGTTCCTTGGAATGCTTGTTATGCCAACCAAACACAGAGGAGACGACAAGGCACACTTTTACCGAGTGTGCTGCCTTCAGCAACACCTGTTGGACAATGTCTGGCAGCTACAGCTTGGTATCCCTTCTTCGAGATTTTTCACTCTTGCTCATGCCTGGTACATTTTTAAGCAGAGTATAAGTTATCCAGCAACATATTACATATAAACCTACTAGGAGTTCCTGACTTAAGCGTTTCAAAACAGATCTCGACAAATCAGTTTATGAAGTCACAAAGGAACGCAAAACTCTCTGTCGACAATTCAATTAGAGTTTCATTTCAGCCATAGGGAGTTGTAGCATATGTTCACAATTTTAATATTTGGTCCAATTATATTCAGTAAAATGCAGTAAGAGCGCGCTCCAGTAAAATTTGTTTTTGGAAAGATTTCCCGGCTGTTTCGATGCCTAAACAAAAGCCGATTGCGTGAGCACATCACAAAGGGTTATCATATTGTGATATGAGATTAATTTTAACCACTGTCACTTCTATAGTAGCAAATCAATTAGGTAGCTATAACTATACGAAGGCTGGGTAGTCGATCATCAGCAAACTCGGAAGAAGCAGAAAGGTATTGCAGGTTATACTCACCCCCTCTCGCCACTTTCTCTTCACCGTCCAATTAGGCTGCAGCTTCCCCTGATAAAGAAGTGCCCCTTTGTTCCTACAAGCATAAGAGAAATAACAATTAGCACAAAGGCTCCAATTAAGTAGCAACAGAACAGGGAAACAACTCGCTCACCAAAAAGCACGGTGGCAACAGGTGATGATATGGTAGATGAGGCTACAGGGACTCGGTACACCACCATTGCCTTTGACACATCCATCCGCTGTTGGCACCCATGTTCTACTGCCCAGGTGGTATTGCCCAAGATAATATTCCTTGGGATGGAGAAGCACGACAGAGTCACCCACAATGGTAGGGTGTACTCCACTGCCGACACTCAGAACCCTTTCTTCAACGAAGAGAGCATTTCCTCCGATGCTTGTTACAGGGGCAATTCTTTCTAGGATAATGTCAGCTAGTCTGTAGACCAGAACGTCGGACGAATGCCTGCCGTCACGGCCGATCACCAGGATCTCTCTATCACATTCTGCGAGGTGGTAAGGGCCCTGAAGTTTGTTTGCCGGACATGCGGCAATCAACTTTGGCTCCGGCGGCGAGCACAAATGGCCTGAGCCCGCCATATCCTCGCGCCGGGGAAGGTTGATCTCGAAAATCGTCAGGTCGCTGGAAAAAGAGGGAGAATCTAACAGGTATATTTTGCCTTGGAATGACATCGGCTTCCAATGTTTTCTGATGGTCCATGTCGAGAGCTTCCATTGCTGGTCGATGGTGGTGGCATAGGCTACTTGCGTCAGTCTATCAAGCGCAATCATGACAGTGATGACTCCATCTGCGCCCACACCCAAGGCGGTAGCACCGACGGTCCTGAAAAACCACCAACTGAGTTGCTCCGGTAACTCCGTCTTGATGGTCGCGAGCGGCGGTAGATCTGCAATGTCGCCGGTGAAGGGGTGGAGGAGGCGGACAGCGGTGTCCTGGTCGCGCTGCAGCACGAGGATCCCGTCGATGGAGTCGAGGATGCAGTGGTCTCTGAAGATCGGGAGCCGGACACGGACGATGGCGCCGGTGGAGAGGTTGAAGAAGCGGATGTATCTGCGCAGCTTGCCGTGGCCGGGATGGAGGCCGTGGCCCTCGGGGAGCATCATCCACCGGCGCGGGTGGAAACGAGGTTCGAGGAGGCCACGGCCGCGCGGGGAGACGGTGGCGGCGCGCAATCCACAGCAGACAGCGCGTAGGCGGACGTAGTCGAGCAGGTCCCCGGTCTCCAGCAGCCGCCACCCGATCAGTTCAACCAGGTCTCCTGGAAGCGACGCCAAGGAAGAGGATGCGTCGCAGGGCTCCGAGGTGGAGGCGGCGGCGGCAACGGGGGCGCGTCGGTGGCGCTTGCTGCGGCTGCTGCGCACGATCGCGGCCGACGGGCGGCACTTTCGAGGCGTCGAGGGTGACATGGCGCTCGCAAGAACACCGGAATTGATTGGGGGGAAAACGAGACAGATCGGAGTGAGATGGGAAAGTTTTATCTTAGCCGAAAATGAAAGAGGGAATTCCTTATTTGGCACTACTTAAAATTTCAATTCTCATATTTGACAATTTAATTTTTTTTTGGTTTCCTATTTGACATTATGTCTTATTTTTTGTTCCTTGTATGCCACTACCGTCAATTCATGTCCCTTTTGTTTTCCTTGTACCTAATTACTCTTGTCCTCGATTGGCAATCCTGGAAAAAGAATTCCGAGCTAGTCAAGCAAAAAAGTAGTTCAGATACATGATCCAGACCTCACTGATAGTCTATGCCGTCGAGGACTTCCAACCCCCGAGGGCGAAGCTGAAAATAAAATGCTTTTTCGAGGATCATTGTATGTGTATGAGATGTTGAATTTTTTTCACCCGATCTACTCCCTCTACTTGAGAAGCGGCATAAAAAAATAGTAAAACATCATTAAAAGTTTGACTGATTTTATAAATAATGATGCAGATCTCCTTCCCGTGAGAGTCCATGTCACCCCCGCAGGCAACGGACGCTGGAACCTTGCTCGCCCCTCAACCCCTCTCATCCCCCTCCTCCTACGCCATCATCGAAAGCGGTGGTATTTCCTTTACTCGACGCAAGGACGAATCGCGGCTCAGACAGATCTTGCGGCGGTGCATGGGATGCAAGCTTCCTCGAAACATTGCAGCTTCCGACCGGTGGTTGCCCTGTGGCGGCGGGGTCATAACAGGGATGTCGTAGGAGGGGTGTGCCATGGATTTGGAGGTGGATGGCGTTGGCAGACATGGCTCTACAGTGTGGTAGCGAGGCTAGTTGGGCATGGTGGCCTGACATACCAAATTGTTGCGTCCGGTCAACGATCGTAGCAACTTGAAGAATAGGCATGTGAAAAGGGTAGAGATAGAATTTTTGCATTTGCATCCAAAACTACAGGATTTTTTCGCGCATTTGCTTTGAGATGTTAAATTGAAGGAGTTCATGTTCGTATGCGTTTAGACTTAGGACATCTACCGAAGGAGTTCCAATATTTTTTCGATAAAGTGAAGTATATTAATATCAAGAAGATATCAATTATACCTAGCCTCTGCAATAACATAATGTCAAGAACAAGTCGAGACATCAAGGATGCACACAACCTAAAGAGAAAAAAGTAAATAATAAAATATGCACCTGCCGCGCTGATAAGTGACTTGCAACACTAAGAACACTGTTGCAAAGCGTCGAGCTCACAATCGCTAGACAAACGGTTTTGATATGGGCATTGCCACACAAAGGAAACCGTATTGACAAGTATCATCTTCTCCTCCTCCATTGCTTCACCCACAAATACTTGATTTCCCGCACAAAAAACCATGCATAGAAAAAGCCTACTGACAAGGGTATAGCTAATAGAGCCCGTTATCTGTGTACCCCTAAGGCCCTCTAAGCTAGGCCCAAATATAGTCATAGTCGAAATACGAGTCGATATCGTATACATACATTGTAATTTATATTGAACCCGACCGATTCCTTGAGACCTGGCCACCTATATATAGGGGACATGAGAGGCCGACCAGGGACAGATTGAGATTGAGCCAAGTTCAACACCATGCTTATTCTCGATACACGCCTTGTTTGACTGATCTTTACCTTCGAGTTCATCCGACGCCCTCTTCCCCCGATCCTAAGTCCTTCATCTAGGATATTTGTTGAGTTAACCCTCATCAATTGGCGCTGACCATGGGGACTCTAGGCGTTGGAATCATGAATTTGATAGCTTTTTTGCTTCTAGCCAACAGCAACTCGAAAGTCGACGGAAACCAGATATCCTTCAGGACCATAGATTTCAAACTTCATCCACCAACCGTTACTCCAGTATTCGCAAGCTTGGATCAAGAGATGGACCTGACGATCGGAAGCCTGAACTTCCGCGTCGGCTCTTTGGGTTCGACTCGCCTTTTAGATTCAACAAAATCGGATTCGTCGGAAGTGAAAACCATGATAAACGCAATGTCAGAATTGTCAGTAGGCTCTTCCAGCGAGGTAAACTTGCCGGTCAGCTTCGCAACAATGGAAACAAGAGAAGAAAAAATCGAAGAACTCGACGAACTCATGGGAAACCTCGACTTAGGAGGAACACTGGATCAATCAGATCTTAACCAAAAGGACTTCACCACCCAAAGCGGCGGTGTCTCCAGCAATATACACCAAGTATGCATCATCATCACTGAAGCAGCAGAAGAAAACGACGATGCAGACAATACAACAATCTACACACAAGGCAACAAGTCAAGGAGCAACAACAGAAAGGAGAAAGAGAAAATCCACGTCTCCACCGGAGAATGGAGAATTATTATGTTACCTATCAATCTCGGTACAGTGGTACCTGCTAACTCAAGAAGAGAAGTCCTGATAGGGTATCAATACGCCCTGTATCAGCATAAAAAGAAGTTGTGTCGGGGGGATGACCCCCAATAGGGTCAAGAGACTATAAAGAGATGAGATAAGAGATTGACTTTGTGGTGTTTAACCAAGAATGGGCCTGGCCGGCATATAGTAGTATCGGCCAGGCCGGTATATAAGCTGTACCCCGGCTAGTGTTCAGGAATGTCGGCATAGCCGGAATACTTTGTGTAGTGTGCCGGCATATCTATAATATGCCGGCTGATGTCTACGCACGCGTCTGTTCTTGTAGACAGTGTTGGGCCTCCAAGTGCAGAGGTTTGTAGAACAGCAGCAAGTTTCCCTTAAGTGGATCACCCAAGATTTATCGAACTCAGGGAGGAAGAGGTCAAAGCTATCCCTCTCAAACAACCCTGCAATTACGATACAGAAAGTCTCTTGTGTCCCCAACACACCCAATACACTTGTCAGATGTATAGGTGCACTAGTTCGGTGAAGAGATAGTGAAATACAAGTAGTTGTGATGATTATAAGTAGTAAACACGATCTGAAATAAAAATGGCAGCAAGCAAACATGTAACAAAACAGGAAGTAAACGGTGTGCAAAGCTTGGAAACAAGGCCTAGGGATCATACTTTCACCAGTGGACACACTCCCAACAAATATAACATAATTGAACCAATAGATACTATCATCAATATGCAACTCAAAACAATTCTCCAATGAAAAATGAACACTAATCATGCGTAGGGCTACGAAGCACTCCTCAAAGTCCGTATGTACCCAAACTAGATTGTCCCACACTATCACCGTGAACGCACTAGATGGTTCCAACAAACACCAACATTTCATAGAGACATTAACCAAAAAGATACACATGATGCACACACTAGTCACCTTTACACCATGATACGAGGTATCTCCAGAGAGTACAATAATAAAGCATATGAGTAGCATAATATCTGAATAATAACATCTACCAATTCAACTAGATACAAAGCTCACGATCACATAAAGATCACATCATGGGAGAGAGAGATGAACCACATAGCTACTGGTAGAGCCCTCATCCCTGGGGAAGAACTACTCCCTCCTCATCATAGGAGACAACAAGGTTGATGGAGATGGCGGTGAGGTCGATGGAGATGGCGGAGACGGCGATGGAGACCGATGGAGATGGCTCCGGGGGCACTTCCCCATCCCGGCAGGGTGCCGGAACAGAGACTTCTGTCCCCTAAAATTTGTCTTCGACGGCGGCGGAGCTGCGGAACTGTTCTGGGAAAAACGCCGATTCCTCTAGGGTTTTCTGTCCCGAGGCTTTATATAGGCGAAGGGGCGTCGTCAGGGGGCTGCCAGGGTGCCCTCACAATGGGTGGGCACGGCCAGGGGCTGGGCCACGCCCCCTGTTGTGTGGGTGGCCTCTGGCCCTCCTCCGGCTCTCTTTCGGTCTTTGGTACTCTTCTGAGAAAAATAAGACTTCTGAAACTTGTTTCGTCCAATTCCGAGAATATTTCCTGTGTAGCTTTTCTGAAACACAAAAATAGCAAGAAACAGGGAACTGGCACTGTGGCATCTTGTCAATAGGTTAGTTCTGGAAATCACATAAAAACGCCACGAAGTGTAATGAAACACAAGGCAAATGGTGTAAAAACAAGCATGGAGCATAAAAAATTATAGATACGTTTGAGACGTATCAGCATCCCAAGCTTAACTCCTGCTCGTCCTCGAGTAGGTAAGTGATAACAAAAGAAATAATTTTTGAGGTGACATGCACCATCACAATCTTGATCATATAGGTAAAGCATTGAGTGCTGAGATCAAAGAACTTAAAACATGGGCATGAAAGACATAATCTTGATAATAGAAACTTAGCAACCATGTTATAACATGAAAAGAAACACAAACAAAAGATCATGAATAATGAAACAATGAAAGTCAAACGTGTGTTCAAATCATATGGAAAAACATAGTAAATGGTTTTCAGCTTGTCCTTCATGGAGAGCAGAACATAAATGCATAGGACACCTTCAAGTTTAAGAGGGCGACTAGATACAAATAATTTAAGAACAAGTGAAACCATGATCATGAATCAATCAATGAAAACTTTGGGACAATGCACATTATACTCAGAATGACAACTATGCTCTCTTAGATGATGCATAAAGGTAGAAGGTGGTGACTCAACATAAAAGTAAAAAAGAAAGGCCCTTCACAGAGGGAAGCAGTGATTGCAAGTTTTATAAACCTTCAAAAATTATGGTACTTACTAGCTTTGAGCTCTCATTGCCCCTATCATAAGCATCTTGAATGGTTAAAGTTAATGCGAGTACAATTATGATGCATATGCTTGATAAATCATAAGTTGAAAACCTCATGTCCCGTGAATACGAGTACCCAAACCTCGTGCTACTTTGCTTAGGTCCCAAGCAAGTTCTTGTCATTATAAGTATACGTGTATCATGGAGAACCGCCAATGGGGTACCTCCATGCCCGATGACATGGAACAAGCCCACATCAAAATGACAGGACAAGCAGACAATGAACACCTCGACATTTCTTTTATTTACCATTTGTATAGCTTTTTATTTTGAGATGCATCGTCGAATATCCACTATGGGCATGCTGCAAATTTCCATAGTGGAAATTTGCAGCATGCCCATAGTGGATATTCGACGATGCATCTCAAAATAAAAAGCTATACAAATGGTAAATAAAAGAAATGTCGAGGTGTTCATTGTCTGCTTGTCCTGTCATTTTGATGTGGGCTTGTTCCATGTCATCGGGCATGGAGGTACCCCATTGGCGGTTCTCCATGATACACGTATACTTATAATGACAAGAACTTGCTTGGGACCTAAGCAAAGTAGCACGAGGTTTGGGTACTCGTATTCACGGGACATGAGGTTTTCAACTTATGATTTATCAAGCATATGCATCATAATTGTACTCGCATTAACTTTAACCATTCAAGATGCTTATGATAGGGGCAATGAGAGCTCAAAGCTAGTAAGTACCATAATTTTTGAAGGTTTATAAAACTTGCAATCACTGCTTCCCTCTGTGAAGGGCCTTTCTTTTTTACTTTTATGTTGAGTCACCACCTTCTACCTTTATGCATCATCTAAGAGAGCATAGTTGTCATTCTGAGTATAATGTGCATTGTCCCAAAGTTTTCATTGATTGATTCATGATCATGGTTTCACTTGTTCTTAAATTATTTGTATCTAGTCGCCCTCTTAAACTTGAAGGTGTCCTATGCATTTATGTTCTGCTCTCCATGAAGGACAAGCTGAAAACCATTTACTATGTTTTTCCATATGATTTGAACACACGTTTGACTTTCATTGTTTCATTATTCATGATCTTTTGTTTGTGTTTCTTTTCATGTTATAACATGGTTGCTAAGTTTCTATTATCAAGATTATGTCTTTCATGCCCATGTTTTAAGTTCTTTGATCTCAGCACTCAATGCTTTACCTATATGATCAAGATTGTGATGGTGCATGTCACCTCAAAAATTATTTCTTTTGTTATCACTTACCTACTCGAGGACGAGCAGGAGTTAAGCTTGGGATGCTGATACGTCTCAAACGTATCTATAATTTTTTATGCTCCATGCTTGTTTTTACACCATTTGCCTTGTGTTTCATTACACTTCGTGGCGTTTTTATGTGATTTCCAGAACTAACCTATTGACAAGATGCCACAGTGCCAGTTCCCTGTTTCTTGCTATTTTTGTGTTTCAGAAAAGCTACACAGGAAATATTCTCGGAATTGGACGAAACAAGTTTCAGAAGTCTTATTTTTCTCAGAAGAGTACCAAAGACCGAAAGAGAGCCGGAGGAGGGCCAGAGGCCACCCACACAACAGGGGGCGTGGCCCAGCCCCTGGCCGTGCCCACCCATTGTGAGGGCACCCTGGCAGCCCCCTGACGACGCCCCTTCGCCTATATAAAGCCTCGGGACAGAAAACCCTAGAGGAATCGGCGTTTTTCCCAGAACAGTTCCGCAGCTCCGCCGCCGTCGAAGACAAATTTTAGGGGACAGAAGTCTCTGTTCCGGCACCCTGCCGGGATGGGGAAGTGCCCCCGGAGCCATCTCCATCGGTCTCCATCGCCGTCTCCGCCATCTCCATCGACCTCACCGCCATCTCCATCAACCTTGTTGTCTCCTATGATGAGGAGGGAGTAGTTCTTCCCCAGGGATGAGGGCTCTACCAGTAGCTATGTGGTTCATCTCTCTCTCCCATGATGTGATCTTTATGTGATCGTGAGCTTTGTATCTAGTTGAATTGGTAGATGTTATTATTCAGATATTATGCTACTCATATGCTTTATTATTGTACTCTCTGGAGATACCTCGTATCATGGTGTAAAGGTGACTAGTGTGTGCATCATGTGTATCTTTTTGGTTAATGTCTCTATGAAATGTTGGTGTTTGTTGGAACCATCTAGTGCGTTCACGGTGATAGTGTGGGACAATCTAGTTTGGGTACATACGGACTTTGAGGAGTGCTTCGTAGCCCTACGCATGATTAGTGTTCATTTTTCATTGGAGAATTGTTTTGAGTTGCATATTGATGATAGTATCTATTGGTTCAATTATGTTATATTTGTTGGGAGTGTGTCCACTGGTGAAAGTATGATCCCTAGGCCTTGTTTCCAAGCTTTGCACACCGTTTACTTCCTGTTTTGTTACATGTTTGCTTGCTGCCATTTTTATTTCAGATCGTGTTTACTACTTATAATCATCACAACTACTTGTATTTCACTATCTCTTCACCGAACTAGTGCACCTATACATCTGACAAGTGTATTGGGTGTGTTGGGGACACAAGAGACTTTCTGTATCGTAATTGCAGGGTTGTTTGAGAGGGATAGCTTTGACCTCTTCCTCCCTGAGTTCGATAAATCTTGGGTGATCCACTTAAGGGAAACTTGCTGCTGTTCTACAAACCTCTGCACTTGGAGGCCCAACACTGTCTACAAGAACAGACGCGTGCGTAGACATCAGCCGGCATATTATAGATATGCCGGCACACTACACAAAGTATTCCGGCTATGCCGACATTCCTGAACACTAGCCGGGGTACAGCTTATATACCGGCCTGGCCGATACTACTATATGCCGGCCAGGCCCATTCTTGGTTAAACACCACAAAGTCAATCTCTTATCTCATCTCTTTATAGTCTCTTGACCCTATTGGGGGTCATCCCCCCGACACAACTTCTTTTTATGCTGATACAGGGCGTATTGATACCCTATCAGGACTTCTCTTCTTGAGTTAGCAGGTACCACTGTACCGAGATTGATAGGTAACATAATAATTCTCCATTCTCCGGTGGAGACGTGGATTTTCTCTTTCTCCTTTCTGTTGTTGCTCCTTGACTTGTTGCCTTGTGTGTAGATTGTTGTATTGTCTGCATCGTCGTTTTCTTCTGCTGCTTCAGTGATGATGATGCATACTTGGTGTATATTGCTGGAGACACCGCCGCTTTGGGTGGTGAAGTCCTTTTGGTTAAGATCTGATTGATCCAGTGTTCCTCCTAAGTCGAGGTTTCCCATGAGTTCGTCGAGTTCTTCGATTTTTTCTTCTCTTGTTTCCATTGTTGCGAAGCTGACCGGCAAGTTTACCTCGCTGGAAGAGCCTACTGACAATTCTGACATTGCGTTTATCATGGTTTTCACTTCCGACGAATCCGATTTTGTTGAATCTAAAAGGCGAGTCGAACCCAAAGAGCCGACGCGGAAGTTCAGGCTTCCGATCGTCAGGTCCATCTCTTGATCCAAGCTTGCGAATACTGGAGTAACGGTTGGTGGATGAAGTTTGAAATCTATGGTCCTGAAGGATATCTGGTTTCCGTCGACTTTCGAGTTGCTGTTGGCTAGAAGCAAAAAAGCTATCAAATTCATGATTCCAACGCCTAGAGTCCCCATGGTCAGCGCCAATTGATGAGGGTTAACTCAACAAATATCCTAGATGAAGGACTTAGGATCGGGGGAAGAGGGCGTCGGATGAACTCGAAGGTAAAGATCAGTCAAACAAGGCGTGTATCGAGAATAAGCATGGTGTTGAACTTGGCTCAATCTCAATCTGTCCCTGGTCGGCCTCTCATGTCCCCTATATATAGGTGGCCAGGTCTCAAGGAATCGGTCGGGTTCAATATAAATTACAATGTATGTATACGATATCGACTCGTATTTCGACTATGACTATATTTGGGCCTAGCTTAGAGGGCCTTAGGGGTACACAGATAACGGGCTCTATTAGCTATACCCTTGTCAGTAGGCTTTTTCTATGCATGGTTTTTTGTGCGGGAAATCAAGTATTTGTGGGTGAAGCAATGGAGGAGGAGAAGATGATACTTGTCAATACGGTTTCCTTTGTGTGGCAATGCCCATATCAAAACCGTTTGTCTAGCGATTGTGAGCTCGACGCTTTGCAACAGTGTTCTTAGTGTTGCAAGTCACTTATCAGCGCGGCAGGTGCATATTTTATTATTTACTTTTTTCTCTTTAGGTTGTGTGCATCCTTGATGTCTCGACTTGTTCTTGACATTATGTTATTGCAGAGGCTAGGTATAATTGATATCTTCTTGATATTAATATACTTCACTTTATCGAAAAAATATTGGAACTCCTTCGGTAGATGTCCTAAGTCTAAACGCATACGAACATGAACTCCTTCAATTTAACATCTCAAAGCAAATGCGCGAAAAAATCCTGTAGTTTTGGATGCAAATGCAAAAATTCTATCTCTACCCTTTTCACATGCCTATTCTTCAAGTTGCTACGATCGTTGACCGGACGCAACAATTTGGTATGTCAGGCCACCATGCCCAACTAGCCTCGCTACCACACTGTAGAGCCATGTCTGCCAACGCCATCCACCTCCAAATCCATGGCACACCCCTCCTACGACATCCCTGTTATGACCCCGCCGCCACAGGGCAACCACCGGTCGGAAGCTGCAATGTTTCGAGGAAGCTTGCATCCCATGCACCGCCGCAAGATCTGTCTGAGCCGCGATTCGTCCTTGCGTCGAGTAAAGGAAATACCACCGCTTTCGATGATGGCGTAGGAGGAGGGGGATGAGAGGGGTTGAGGGGCGAGCAAGGTTCCAGCGTCCGTTGCCTGCGGGGGTGACATGGACTCTCACGGGAAGGAGATCTGCATCATTATTTATAAAATCAGTCAAACTTTTAATGATGTTTTACTATTTTTTTATGCCGCTTCTCAAGTAGAGGGAGTAGATCGGGTGAAAAAAATTCAACATCTCATACACATACAATGATCCTCGAAAAAGCATTTTATTTTCAGCTTCGCCCTCGGGGGTTGGAAGTCCTCGACGGCATAGACTATCAGTGAGGTCTGGATCATGTATCTGAACTACTTTTTTGCTTGACTAGCTCGGAATTCTTTTTCCAGGATTGCCAATCGAGGACAAGAGTAATTAGGTACAAGGAAAACAAAAGGGACATGAATTGACGGTAGTGGCATACAAGGAACAAAAAATAAGACATAATGTCAAATAGGAAACCAAAAAAAAATTAAATTGTCAAATATGAGAATTGAAATTTTAAGTAGTGCCAAATAAGGAATTCCCTCTTTCATTTTCGGCTAAGATAAAACTTTCCCATCTCACTCCGATCTGTCTCGTTTTCCCCCCAATCAATTCCGGTGTTCTTGCGAGCGCCATGTCACCCTCGACGCCTCGAAAGTGCCGCCCGTCGGCCGCGATCGTGCGCAGCAGCCGCAGCAAGCGCCACCGACGCGCCCCCGTTGCCGCCGCCGCCTCCACCTCGGAGCCCTGCGACGCATCCTCTTCCTTGGCGTCGCTTCCAGGAGACCTGGTTGAACTGATCGGGTGGCGGCTGCTGGAGACCGGGGACCTGCTCGACTACGTCCGCCTACGCGCTGTCTGCTGTGGATTGCGCGCCGCCACCGTCTCCCCGCGCGGCCGTGGCCTCCTCGAACCTCGTTTCCACCCGCGCCGGTGGATGATGCTCCCCGAGGGCCACGGCCTCCATCCCGGCCACGGCAAGCTGCGCAGATACATCCGCTTCTTCAACCTCTCCACCGGCGCCATCGTCCGTGTCCGGCTCCCGATCTTCAGAGACCACTGCATCCTCGACTCCATCGACGGGATCCTCGTGCTGCAGCGCGACCAGGACACCGCTGTCCGCCTCCTCCACCCCTTCACCGGCGACATTGCAGATCTACCGCCGCTCGCGACCATCAAGACGGAGTTACCGGAGCAACTCAGTTGGTGGTTTTTCAGGACCGTCGGTGCTACCGCCTTGGGTGTGGGCGCAGATGGAGTCATCACTGTCATGATTGCGCTTGATAGACTGACGCAAGTAGCCTATGCCACCACCATCGACCAGCAATGGAAGCTCTCGACATGGACCATCAGAAAACATTGGAAGCCGATGTCATTCCAAGGCAAAATATACCTGTTAGATTCTCCCTCTTTTTCCAGCGACCTGACGATTTTCGAGATCAACCTTCCCCGGCGCGAGGATATGGCGGGCTCAGGCCATTTGTGCTCGCCGCCGGAGCCAAAGTTGATTGCCGCATGTCCGGCAAACAAACTTCAGGGCCCTTACCACCTCGCAGAATGTGATAGAGAGATCCTGGTGATCGGCCGTGACGGCAGGCATTCGTCCGACGTTCTGGTCTACAGACTAGCTGACATTATCCTAGAAAGAATTGCCCCTGTAACAAGCATCGGAGGAAATGCTCTCTTCGTTGAAGAAAGGGTTCTGAGTGTCGGCAGTGGAGTACACCCTACCATTGTGGGTGACTCTGTCGTGCTTCTCCATCCCAAGGAATATTATCTTGGGCAATACCACCTGGGCAGTAGAACATGGGTGCCAACAGCGGATGGATGTGTCAAAGGCAATGGTGGTGTACCGAGTCCCTGTAGCCTCATCTACCATATCATCACCTGTTGCCACCGTGCTTTTTGGTGAGCGAGTTGTTTCCCTGTTCTGTTGCTACTTAATTGGAGCCTTTGTGCTAATTGTTATTTCTCTTATGCTTGTAGGAACAAAGGGGCACTTCTTTATCAGGGGAAGCTGCAGCCTAATTGGACGGTGAAGAGAAAGTGGCGAGAGGGGGTGAGTATAACCTGCAATACCTTTCTGCTTCTTCCGAGTTTGCTGATGATCGACTACCCAGCCTTCGTATAGTTATAGCTACCTAATTGATTTGCTACTATAGAAGTGACAGTGGTTAAAATTAATCTCATATCACAATATGATAACCCTTTGTGATGTGCTCACGCAATCGGCTTTTGTTTAGGCATCGAAACAGCCGGGAAATCTTTCCAAAAACAAATTTTACTGGAGCGCGCTCTTACTGCATTTTACTGAATATAATTGGACCAAATATTAAAATTGTGAACATATGCTACAACTCCCTATGGCTGAAATGAAACTCTAATTGAATTGTCGACAGAGAGTTTTGCGTTCCTTTGTGACTTCATAAACTGATTTGTCGAGATCTGTTTTGAAACGCTTAAGTCAGGAACTCCTAGTAGGTTTATATGTAATATGTTGCTGGATAACTTATACTCTGCTTAAAAATGTACCAGGCATGAGCAAGAGTGAAAATCTCGAACAATATTTAGAGGAGGTGGTGAATGAATTTATTGTGTAGATAGACTTAATCGTCTCTGTTGACCACAAGAATGGCACGACCATCGTCGGGTTCTACATCGAGCACGGCAAGCTCATGTTGATATACAGTTACATGTGCAACAGTAGCCTGGAGGTTATCACGCATGGTTTGTGCTTAATTCAGAAAATGAATGCACGTTTTGAATATATCCATCGTCGTGTTGATTAAGATTGCCTCCCGTGCAGTTGAGAAAGACAAATGATTCAAGACTAGGTTGGCCGAAGAGGTTAAGGTATACATTGGAGTCGTGCATGCCCTCCATTATTGACGGTTCTCCACGGGGAACAAGTGTCCGGTCATCCGCAAGGACGTCAAGTTCTCAAGCAAGGAATGGGTGGTCGCCTTGCCAAGAAGAATGACATCCAGTCATACAATCAACCTTCCCTTGCTTGATGTTAATGTCGATGAAGATGGAAACATGGTTTTTGATGAAGGAGTAGACCATTATTAGTAAATAATAAATAGTTGGACCCTTACTTTCTATGCACACTATCTCGAGAGCTTTTATCAAAGTACATTTAAGTAGAGTAAGTGTTTATAAAATAGTATTAGCTAGCTATCTTTTTATAAGGGCCGTGGCAACATAACTTATTTCTTTTGGACAATTATGTGGATATATTTCTTTTTTTGTTCATGTGAAATTTATGTAAATTATTTTTTAATGAAAAGTAATTTGAGAGATCTGTGGCAACGCATGGGCATTCAACTAGTATCATAGAAAAATGAAAAAAAAAATGCCAAATCAATGTCTACGAACCAGTGAATTGGTATGATCAAGTAGAAAAACAGAAAAATACCCGAAAACATGAAATGGAGCTCGGGCTCTATGTAGCCCTTTTTTTTAAATTGAAAATGATATTTAAAAGTTTCAAAAAATTTGAGACAAATAATCTTGATGTACACAATTATGGGATATACTAGTGTGAAAAAGATCAATCCGAAATTCATTATATTTTAGACTCAGCAAAATGACAAATCCATAGATCTAGATCTAGTGAACAGTGCATAGTTCAAAAGTTTGAAATTTGGCAGATTTGACATTTTTCCTGAGCCTAAAATATAACGAGTTTCGGATTGGATTTTTTCACACTAATAGATCTCATTATTAACTATATCAAGATTTTTTGTCCCAATTTTTTTGAAACTATCAAAAGACATTTTCGAAATTTTAAAAAATCGGGCTACATGGAGCTCGAGCTCCATTAATCCACTCTCATACCCTTCTGCAAACTTTCTCCAACAATACAAGCATGTGCACATTGGTAAAATCACCTTGGTGAAAACAGGTAGAAGTAGCTGAAAAGGCGGTACATGGTAAAAAAGATTCATGCTCTAATGTTGGAAATGCTTTAGACGAAGATATTTCAACATTGGAAGTTCCTTGGAATGCTTTATGCCAACCAAACACAGAGGAGACGACAAGGCACACTTTTACCGAGTGTGCTGCCTTCAGCAACACCTGTTGGACAATGTCTGGCAGCTACAGCTTGGTATCCCTTCTTCGAGATTTTTCACTCTTGCTCATGCCTGGTACATTTTTAAGCAGAGTATAAGTTATCCAGCAACATATTACATATAAACCTACTAGGAGTTCCTGACTTAAGCGTTTCAAAACAGATCTCGACAAATCAGTTTATGAAGTCACAAAGGAACGCAAAACTCTCTGTCGACAATTCAATTAGAGTTTCATTTCAGCCATAGGGAGTTGTAGCATATGTTCACAATTTTAATATTTGGTCCAATTTATTCAGTAAAATGCAGTAAGAGCGCGCTCCAGTAAAATTTGTTTTTGGAAAGATTTCCCGGCTGTTTCGATGCCTAAACAAAAGCCGATTGCGTGAGCACATCACAAAGGGTTATCATATTGTGATATGAGATTAATTTTAACCACTGTCACTTCTATAGTAGCAAATCAATTAGGTAGCTATAACTATACGAAGGCTGGGTAGTCGATCATCAGCAAACTCGGAAGAAGCAGAAAGGTATTGCAGGTTATACTCACCCCCTCTCGCCACTTTCTCTTCACCGTCCAATTAGGCTGCAGCTTCCCCTGATAAAGAAGTGCCCCTTTGTTCCTACAAGCATAAGAGAAATAACAATTAGCACAAAGGCTCCAATTAAGTAGCAACAGAACAGGGAAACAACTCGCTCACCAAAAAGCACGGTGGCAACAGGTGATGATATGGTAGATGAGGCTACAGGGACTCGGTACACCACCATTGCCTTTGACACATCCATCCGCTGTTGGCACCCATGTTCTACTGCCCAGGTGGTATTGCCCAAGATAATATTCCTTGGGATGGAGAAGCACGACAGAGTCACCCACAATGGTAGGGTGTACTCCACTGCCGACACTCAGAACCCTTTCTTCAACGAAGAGAGCATTTCCTCCGATGCTTGTTACAGGGGCAATTCTTTCTAGGATAATGTCAGCTAGTCTGTAGACCAGAACGTCGGACGAATGCCTGCCGTCACGGCCGATCACCAGGATCTCTCTATCACATTCTGCGAGGTGGTAAGGGCCCTGAAGTTTGTTTGCCGGACATGCGGCAATCAACTTTGGCTCCGGCGGCGAGCACAAATGGCCTGAGCCCGCCATATCCTCGCGCCGGGGAAGGTTGATCTCGAAAATCGTCAGGTCGCTGGAAAAAGAGGGAGAATCTAACAGGTATATTTTGCCTTGGAATGACATCGGCTTCCAATGTTTTCTGATGGTCCATGTCGAGAGCTTCCATTGCTGGTCGATGGTGGTGGCATAGGCTACTTGCGTCAGTCTATCAAGCGCAATCATGACAGTGATGACTCCATCTGCGCCCACACCCAAGGCGGTAGCACCGACGGTCCTGAAAAACCACCAACTGAGTTGCTCCGGTAACTCCGTCTTGATGGTCGCGAGCGGCGGTAGATCTGCAATGTCGCCGGTGA
>QXEO01001104.1:600000-812414 GCA_007115705.1 Dactylis glomerata | reverse complement strand
GGACTACATCATGAAACAAACTTTATGACGTAGCACCACAGAAAAAAATGACGGGGTGGGGGGCATACATCCTTTAGTGGAGTAGGGTGAGTTCTTCCTCAGTTGCCCAAGAATCCAACATTGGCCTAACAACTGCTGGAAGAAATAGACCTGAAATTGCATATGAAAACGTCAGATGAAGATATTTGGCAGACTGGTTGGACTGGAGAGAGCTTGTTATCCATAAATAATTATATAAGCTCACAATTCAAATCAGCATGCACTACACTTGCACTGTCAGAGAAACATACGGACGGTTGGTTCATGACCATAAATACACTAAGTGGTCACTGCTCAGAACGGAGTCCGCCTACAGCTGTACTACAACAACACACAACAAAGCCTATAATGTGACTGACATTGGAATGGGGCATAACACGCGAAGTGTTTTGGTTTCTGCACTTATGAACTGCATTTTTTCGGTCACAGAGTAAAATAGAAAATAATTGTTGCCCACTATTTGCAATGCAGAAAATTAAGTTGACCACCCTGGTTCCCTACAAAACTGCATCCATTTGCCACAGTACGAATGACAAACTCTTCCACGCCTGGAGTATGCAGTCTGGCAGTTTTAAAATCATGAAGCTTTAAGGAGAAACTAAGCAAACCTTGGAGCACTATGCAATGCAAGTGATACACAGTAAGCCTGCAAATGATACTAAGTTCTAGTAAAACACTTTACTACAGTTGTTCAACTTAGGACCCAGATTGCTGGACACACTCATAAATTCAACTGCCAAACACAGCAAGGGAAGCCACAACATGACTAAAATACAGAGATAACTCTCCACTACTATCAAAATTCTGAATGAGCAGCAGTACCAGCAACCAAGACTGATAATGTGAATTAAAAAAAACATCCAAATTAATCAATACGTTGGAAGGAACTGAGACAGTCATTGATAAAACAAAATTGATGGCATATAGTCTAGAATAACTTGCATGTTAACACATTCAGCCAATCTGGTGTAGCAGACAGGTCCAACTGTGTGTTAAAGATATTAACAGGTACAGATATGACGTGGTATTCCAGTTCCTTAAGCCATAAACAGTACGTGTCAGACAAGAAGGGTAATTTTCCTTAATATGGATCATTTAGTTTCGGAGAAAAACGATGTACACAGTCTAGCCACAAAAGAAGATGACTTAGCATCCACAAGCAGAACAAGAAGTTTAGACCAACCCGAGAGAAAGCTAAAACTAAGCACAACAACATCTTGGCTTTGGCATGAAATCCAGGCAGCCCTATAAGCTCCTACCTCCTACGACACAAGCTGTGAGAATAACAATCATATCGAATTAGAAATGCAAATATCACGTAGGAAAGGAAATGCTTAGCTGTCCATACAAGTTTATTGGATTCAAATCTTTGGCTGGATAGCATTAGTTGCATATTTATCTTGATGATGTGGGCAAACGTAAGGTATTATTCATGAATCATGAGTCTTGTGAGCTGCAGCAAAGCACGCATCCGAAGGACAGACGAATCCTAGGTCCGACATGATTCTGAAGGAAAGAATAAAACTGGACACACTACACTATGGCATGAGATCCAGAGCAAACCTTATCAGCTCCCCGACCTAAACGCAGCAGAGATGTTAACTCTACCGAAACAGCAATGATCATCTCATGCAGGAAAGGAAATTCCTAGCTGTGCATACAAGTGGAACTTGGAGTCAACTGTCTTGCTGAATAGCAATTAGTTGAATCTTTATCTTGATGCCGTGGCCATTGTAAGTGTGTGCTGCTCATGAATCAACAAGCGGAATCATGTCACCTGGGCGAAGCTACAGAACAGGGCTAGAGGTCGAAGCGAAGCACGCATATCCGAAGGATCGCGAGAACCCTAGATCCAGCACGCCGCGGCAAGTGAAAACCGCATCGGAGCGTCCTTGGCCAGAACCATCCGTCCCCGACAACCGATTCCCCGTTCTCCGAGTCCCCGTGAACCGTGCTACCAAGCGGAGGCGCCGAGGGCAACGGCACGCAAAGAGATACGGCGTCTAGCGATGCGCGCGCGTGTAACAGGCAGGTCGTCACAGGGCGGCGCTAGGGTTTGGGGTGGGAGAAGGACAGAGAGGTGGGGCGGTTACCGAATCCGGCGATGAGGCAGGAGGCGGCGACGACGGGCTCCTTGACGACGAAGATCTTGAGCTTGTCCATCACGCCCATGGCTGCTGCTGCTGCTGCGGCTCCGCGATTCCCCTTCCTTCTTCTTCCTTCGTCGCCGTCGCGAAGAGGACAGTGGACTATCAATCAACAAAGAGGCTGCGCGAACGAGCTACGCGAGGAGGCCCGTTTGGAGGCCCAAAGCCCAACAAAATTGGTGAGGAGCAGCTATTGTTTACGCTTTGTCCCGAAGGAGACGTACTTAGCATATTCGGGTAGCGACGGCGAATATCCTCCGGCCAGTCGGAATATTTTTGGCGGGGAGAGCGAATGTGCCGTCGCTGCGCCCCCATTTCCGGCTTCTCTTGCACCGCACGGCCACCCATCCATCCTCTTCTTCTTCCTTCCGTCTCTCCCTCTCTCCCTCTCTCAGAGTTCATTTTTCATCCGGCCGGCGATGGCGATTCTCTTCCTCGCTAAAGCCGTCAATGGCGCCGGGAGCCTCGGGAGCAGTACTCGCGCCAGGATCGTCGCTTCAGTTACCTGGTCAGCGTAGCTACATATCTGTCTGTCCTAGTGCTTCAGTTCTGTTGTTTATTCCCTGCGATGTTGCCTGGCTTGGAACAAGTACGTACGTACTCGGCTCAGGCGTAGGAGATTGTGTTCTTGGAGTGAGTCTGTGTCTCTGTGAGTGAGTGAAGCAGCAGCTACGACTGCCCAGTGATCTCTAATCGACGTGCAGCCCACGTCCTTGATATGCCGCTAGCTGAATTCTTCATTCAAGTCTTCTTCTCCAACCCGTCAAAAACCGTGTGGCACTGCAGATAGGACGGCAAGCCACTATTTGATAGCCGGTGGCCTTCTTACATACCACTTCCCATAGAGAGCAGAAGCAAACTGCTGCTTCCTCTGTCCCATATTAGTTGTTGGTTTGTCGCTGATTTAGTATAACTAAATCAGCTCCAACATGTTAGACAAGCCACGATTTCGATAGCCAGAGGCGTTCTTGGTTTTCGTCAATGTGGTGGTTCCCCTGCCGGAGGTAGCTTGCCTAGCCCGTGATGTTAGCTTTACCCTAAAGATCAATATGGCCTTCCTTTTTCGCGTTGATTGGGTCTCTTGATTTGTATTAAATCTTGCTTCCTTCTAATCGAATATCTTTACCCTAAAAATCAATATGTATCTTTTCAGGTCACAGCCTGGCCTTTTCTCATGTACTGAAGCTCTGCCCTTAGTGGTTCGAAGCAGTAGCGAGATGTCTCACGACAGTACACCACGCTGAAGTTCTAAAGGTTATCATTTGCAAACCCATCTTTTCTTTTATGGGTGAGCAGCCCGTTGGTCCAACATGTATGCTCTTGCAGAGATGGGAGTGTCTGTACTTGAAGTCGATGAGCTTCACCCAGACATATTTGTTTACCTGTTTAATAGAGGAGAGTAGTAGCTATTTGATCATTTATGTGTCTCACACAACACCTTACTTACTGAGCCTGGAGCGGAATCATTCAGATTTGGATGGGTGGTCCATCTTCGTCATGATGTTTCCATCGTTAATACAGACTTCGCGCCTTGAGAGAATGGTGCCTGGAGAACCAGCTTTCTTTTGCTGTAACATCTGAACAAGCACGGTGAGCGAGGTCCGTTTCTGTGATACTAGCTGACGGAGGACACGCGGGCGGTGAAGCTCAGCCAGACGGCAGTGCTGGCCCCGCAATTGGAGGTCACTGCGCTCACCATGGTTTAAAGACTGAATTCTGCACTTACTATTGTGACAGTGGATTCGCCTCGCCGGGAAGAACACTAGTGACCGACTTTATCTACTGATTGTGAATCGAGCTTCAGATTTGCAATGGCTATTACATGGCAGTTCTATTGTTCTGACTTCTGAGGTATTTTCTAGTGGCAGGCTTTATCTACTGATGATTGTGAATCGAGCTTCAAATTTGCAATGGCTATTACATGGTTTCAGTTCTATTGTTCTGACTTCTGAGGTATTTTCTTGCCCACGAGTCTGATACGTTTAGATCAGCATATACATATAAGTAACTGTTACCCATTTGCAACAATACAGGAAACGAGTGCAAAAAAAGTATAGCCCAAATAACAAACGAGTCGATTATTTCAAGGGATGATCACAGTATGGTACAGAAGAATTCCGGTGGCGGTGGACACCAGCGCAACAAGCGGTCGTGATATACATGGTTACAGCTTACATCACACTCATACAAGGTACATCGATTTGCTCTCTCCGAGCTACTAATACAGGCAGTACATCTCAATTGCGCCCTGTGACACTTCTGTCCAGGTGCATGCACACCATATGTAGCTTCTCGGTTCTGTCGTCTCGCTCAGTCTTCTGCTGAGAGCAGAGGCTTTCTCAAGGGGAAAAATAATTTCAGTTTCTTGGAGATTCTACTCTAAATTCATCTCCACGGTATATGGAGGAGATATGAAATATGATCTCCTCGGTGGGTTCACATAATTTACATGTTTTTGTTTCTGCAAAATAATCACACAGTGCAATGAGAATTTGCTACAGATTAGGATATACTGCGATAGAACTAGAAGAGATTGGATTTGTTTCTAGGATTTTTACCTTTATGATTATGACTCGATTGCTGCGACCCTCACGGGCTTCATTACTCTCACAATGTTCCTCATATGCTCAAACCCCATCACTATCAGTCCTATCAGATAAAGAAAGCTCAGTTGGAACTTTGCAAGAAAGTTATACACTGTATAGCAGTGTTGCCAGCTTCATCTTTTCGTATCGTGATGGTTACACATCTTGCAGAAATAAGTGCCCCGGTTTCTGGTAAAGGTCAACATAAGCAGTGTGCCTTCAAACATAGCCTTCGAATGAATTTTGTGACATACAGCCGGTTACGCATACCTGATGTGTTCTCTGGCTGCGATGACCACTCATGAGGTTTCATCGCGGATTTAGTAGCCTTTATCAGATCCATCATTGCGTTGTTGACCTGTAGTAGATCATATTATATCAGTTTCTTATTCTTTACTCTTACGCTTAAGGATGATAATAGAACAAGGAGGAATCAAATCTTATCAATTTTCTCATTTGTGTTTCTTTTCAGTGGAACAGCAAAGCAGCGATTTGAGGGGTGATAGAAGGAAGAATCTTGATGGTGAAGTGTACTGGTCAGTTTGCTCTGTACTTATAAACAGTGCATGTTGATAAGCTAACATGTTCAACTCTAGGACTTGTACTAGATTAAGAGTGGGTGTACTACAATTATGTCCAAACATCATGTTGTTAACAGGTTCTATTGCTGGCAACTTCACATAGTCAATTTAAAATTCATATACTAGTTCCTTGAGCAGCAGCAGGCCTGTACAGCTGTAATCCTGAAGCTGGTTTTTATTCTCCTGTTGCCTTTTATGTTTGATTTCGTGCCTTTCATTGTTTTTATGTGCGGTTTGGCTGCACCTTTAACGTCATTTTGATGTTTTCTTCTCATATATCATATATGTGATCAAAAGACAAAAAAGATTGCTAAGCAGCCTAGGGTCAATGCCTAAGTATATTTCTCAAATGTGCTGGTATCTGAGCGTATGTACACTAGGGTATATTACTGATGGAATGAGCTTACCTCATCTGGTCTTTCATGGCTTACTAGATGTGCACCCTGAAGGTCTACCATTCTAGCAGCAGGAAAAAGCCTTTCCGCGAGCCTTCTCGCATGGCATATTTGTGCATAATATCAGACCTGCATTTAAAAAATCAAAAGGCATGAAAAGGGATACGCATTATGGTCACAAAGCATAAGAAAGGAAGACAATATTAATTCTCGAAAACAACTGACCTTCCGTGAATAACCGAAACTAGAAAACCAGCACCACGTATTGTATCTAGTTCTTTAGTTGTCATTTGTGGGTCCAACACGCATTAATTTGACCTTCAAAGCCGCAACTAGATTGCATCCCTGAAGATGATATGTTCTTCACATATTCCTGAAAGTACAATGTAGAGCGCAAATGAAATTCCCGCAACAGAAAGAGCCAAATGTATGACGACAATACTCCAAATGTCTACAAACGAAGTTTCATCGCATAGGAATATCACTCACTTTGTAGAGGACTGCTCTCCTTGTGCAGGACTCCAATTTCTCATCGAGGTATTCCTGCATTTTAGTAACACAAGTGAGCACAAATGCACAAGGAAAGAAAGTAGTTTTTACTACTATATTATTCAGGTGATGACAACAGTTGCATCCACAGTTCCTCACCTTTGTATAGTGGGTTTCCAAATCCACATGAGCTCTTTCCTCTGGAGTTTTTGCCCTTAAGAAACGGAATGCAAGAGAGAGCATCTGCCCGTCGACCTGAAAAATAGACCAAGTTCACTGATGAGTACTACGGAAGAAAATTGGTCCATTTCCCAAGAATACCATGAACTAATTAAGTTTCAGCATCCCATTACCTTTGGTAAACACTCCAGCCCACCCCAGTGACATTAAGCAATCCCAGGGAGAGGAGCCTGTGAGGCGCTATTGCCGCCAGTTTGCAGGAAATCATCGCACCTGTTTGCAGAGAGAGACAGGGTCAACGCTTGCCAATGGAAGAGTAGAGTATAGGCCGCACTTGTGGCAATGAAAACGAATCATATGCTATTCCCTTCTAGGTTCGGAACTTTGTTTATTCAGCATCGAAGGCGACGGCATGAATATTAACTCACCCTGGAATGGCCGAAGACATGGGCTTTCTTCCACCCCAGATGGTCCATCACGGCCAGCGCGTCCCTCGCCATGATCGCCGTCCTGCAAGGCGTTCACACGGTCAGTACGCAGAACCACCGGCCGTTTGACTTTTCATCGCGTCGGCACCGTTTCATGGAAGATTGTTTCCCCTCTTTCTTCTCCGGCGTCAAACAAATAATTTCTCGTGAAAGCTATCGCGGCAGGAAAACGTGCAATTAATCTGACCGAAAGCTACAATCTTCCTTCCAGATTTCCGTAGACAGCCTCACGGGTGAGCTGTACATCTAAGGAAAACAATGGCGTCTACCTAACTGTTGCCCTCTCCGATCAGCAACACCGACGGGAATTCGGATCTACAGTTTTCTACAGGGCAACGGGAGAGGATTTGGTTGAGGGGAGGAGAGAAACTCACGAGTAGTAGGACTTGTGTGGGAGGATGGAGCTGCGGCCGACGCCGCGATTGTCGAAGCTGCAGACCTCGATGCCCGCTCCCTCGCCCTCACCGCCGTCTTCATCCGCGGCAGGGGCTCCGGCGCCGGCCTCCTCGTCCGTCCGCGGGCGGCGGCGGCCTCGTCCTCGTCGGTGGGCTCGACGGACCCGGTCAGACCCTTTATCTGCAGGCCCCACGAGTCGTGCGTCCCCGCCAATCCTGCCAAACCGAGGAACCATTTCTCAGATGAAAATTCCCCGGAACGACGGAGAGGGAGAGAAGAGCGGGGTATTGGGGTGGGGCGTACCGACGACGAGAAGCACCTTGGTGGCGCCGCGGCCGTACCGGCGGTAGAAGAGGCGGACGCCCTCCCACTTGTCGCCGTTCTGGTACCGGTCCACCTCGCAGTAAGGCATTGCCGCGCCGCTCTCCTCCTCGCCTCGCTGCCGCGGCGATCGTCTCTAAATACCGCCGGATTTGGCTTCTCGTTACCGATTCTGAGTTGGATTCTTAGCTGCCTTCCGAATCGGGGCGACGCCAATTGAGCACGCGGAGAAAAAATCGGATTGTTGAGCGGAGCTTCGGAGGGAGGGGCGGGTAATTTATAGCCGCCCGATGCAGAGAGCCGGAGTCGGAGTCGTACGGGCGGGAGGGAAGAAGATGAGAGGGGGGAGGATCGCCCGGTAACACGTGGATGGATGGAGTCAAAGCGGATGCGCTCGCGGGCAGATGGGAACGAACGAGATTGAGGTCCATATTTTTGGGGACTTTTGTGATCGTGCTGCGATGTTGCAGTATATGGTGTTCATAGTTTCTTTTGCCGCTTTTTTTTGGTCGTGTAGCTGATAGATAGGGATAGGTAGGAGTGCAAGATTTGTTCTTGTGAAGTGGAGTAGGGCTGGTGGATATAGTAGAGTGGTGATGGTTGAAGGGCGGTGGATATTGTCAGGTTATGTTGTGTGGTGCAAGGAAAAGTAAGTTAAAATATTCTGAAAAAGAAAGTAAGATAATGAAATGTACCGAGCGCTCGTTTGCTACCTGGTTTAGGGAGTGAATGTTTACCAACTTTAGTTACGAAAGACGACCAGAGGTTGCACGCTCAGCAAGGGAGGAAAGATCAAGGGAGGACATGCCGAGAAGGAGGACGACATACGCTAACCGATCAAAAAGACTGACATTTGGCGAATGTTGTACTATCGATTCTCGTCGTGGGTTAGGTGGATGTCTTAACCGAGTATCAAAGTCTAGCCTTGCTAAGATCTCAATGGCCAATATTGGTCTTAAAAGTTAGGTACATATTGTCAGGTTATGTTGTGTTATCCAATTAAAAGCAAGTTACCGAGATATATGGAGTGGTCATTTGCTACCTGGTTTTAGTGAGCGAACGTTTGCCCGACTTTGGTTTGGTGGATGAAGAGAGGATGCACGCTTGGCTAAGGAAGTTAAGATGGAGAGATGGTCCGACCCGGTTGACAAAGATAACGTTTGGAGAATGGACCGATAGTGGTCTTGTGAGCTAGACAGGGGGCGTAGCTACAAAGTGCTTTGGGTAGTCTCATGACCACCCAACAGATTTGCAAAATTATTGGAAGCAGTCCATTGCACCAATGTATTTCAAATAAAGTTCATCGGAATCAAATCAATAGAAAGCTTGACACCTCAGAATTTTTTTATTGGCTCCACCACTTGAGCTAGGTGGGAAATAGTAGAAGGGAGTGGTGTAACACAAATAAGACAGGTGGCAGCGTCTCCTTGTTAAGAAATAAGAGATGAAACACGTGTTACGATGGTGTAAAAGAAAAAAAAAAGACTCATGATTCACACTCATCATCTTACACTAGTCCAAAGCACGGTTTTACCTACAGTTTTTAAAAAGAATTATCAAACTAAAATAAATTTTAAAAGCCACCGTTTTCCTCTTAGGGCAACACTAATAAGGGAAGCATGTCTTCTCTTGGAAAAGACATAATGTTAGTGATACATTGCATGACCTCTTACGGTCATCTTAGCAATTTAATAGATTGGATAAGTTTTGGTAGAAAATTATATTGCTAAGTGAGGACATATGATACTATAATACATTGGAGAAAGCAGTCTTCGCTTATTTGATAAGAGATTACCTCTTAGCTACAATACATTGGAGAAAGTAGTCTTGGCTTATTTGACAAGAGATTATCTCTTGGCTAAGAGAATATAACTTTATTCTATAATGTCCTATCCTTCAACTAAAGAAAAATCTAACCGTGCAACTCTAAGAGTAGGCTGAAATCATCCTTTGAAGTTTGAAGCCAGTCGCACCTGATCATCACGATGCTGGTTAATTCACGAGGAAAGGGATTCCTCATCCTGCCCAAATTTAAAACGAGGAGGAAACAGTTTCTCCTCCGTTGCAGAGCTAAACTTTGCAGTTGGCACGAGCGTTCAACCGCTGAAATGGTACAGTTACGATTGTACTAGCAGTGCCAATCACCGGAGGAGACCGGCGAGACGAGATTCAGTCGCACGCACAGACGGAAGGACCCAGTCCGGCCAGCGTCGGCTCTCCGGCCATCGACACGACGCGCTAATCGCTGTCGCGGCGCACGGCGACGCCCGCGCGCGTGAACCGCGTGCGCGTGCGAACGGGCCACACAGTGGGAGTGGGAGGCGAGGGTTCGTGGCCGTCCACTCACCGTCCCTATCTGCCTGTTCTCGGCTGGGCCGGGCGGTGCCGCCGCGCCGGCCAGTGCTGTTTCGCTAGCGATGCCGCCGACGCGATCACCGTCCTATCTCGTCGCCGCCGTGCCAGATGCCACACCGTCGCCGCCTCGCCGTGTTTCATCTCGGCGGCAACCTGTGTGTGCGTGTGGTGTGAGCATGGCCGCACGTCGGGTTCTCCTCGGCCCAGGGCATCGCGAGCCTGTGACCGGGCAAGGAAGGAATCCGACGGAGACCGCAGCAGCGGGGAACAAAAGTACGGGAGCGACAGTAGCCGCTCGTTTCGTTTCATTCTCGTTTAATTTTTCTGAAGAAAACCTCAACACGTTTGATTAATCGATCGATTGTTGGTGAGAAAAGGATGAGCTAACAGTATTTGGTATAGCTCAGCCACCACGGGTACCTTTCATCAGCAGCATTATATCTTAACAAAAAGCGATTGCTTGTCTGCAACAGAATATTCAGAGCAGGTTGCTTTTTCATAAAACAGCATGATCCTGTACCCGGCCACGATTAGGGGGAAATTGTGACCCTCTCCACCAGTTACTTGCAGCCTCACGTACTCGTGAGGTGTCCAAGGAAGCTAGTATAGAATAACATGCTCATGAGGAGTATACGCAAAAACAATTGTAGACATCTATCCAATCCAGAAACGTCTGAGTGAGGGAGGATGAGATGGTCACCGGACAAGCACACATACAGACTTTCCTCCTCCATACACC
The DNA here is from genome assembly GCA_007115705.1 of Dactylis glomerata. NCBI lineage: Eukaryota > Viridiplantae > Streptophyta > Magnoliopsida > Poales > Poaceae > Dactylis > Dactylis glomerata. The sequence continues at coordinate 801,699 of QXEO01001104.1, read as the reverse complement.
AATTGATTCTTCCCCGATAAATACCTCCGCCAATAAATCTTTAGCTTCCAGAGAGCCCGGCAGGAGAGTAGGAAGGAACGTGGACGCTGGGGAGCCTCTTGTTCCGTAGCAACTTGTCGGCTCTTCACGCCGAGCCTTAACTACATTAGCCTAGCCAGTAAACCGGATTTACCATAGCTATTGATCTCTTAATTACTATACTTGTCGGCGTTAACCATAATGTTGAATCCTAATCACGGTAGGCATATCGTCCATGCATACACACGAAGCTAGCCAGGCCATCTCGTTTGACCGTGACCTGCGGCGCCTACCTTCGCCGAAGAGGAAGTCCCAGTTCGTGGGCATTCTTCCCCCAATGGAAGCTAAGACCATAATACATTAATACTAATCATGAGCGCCGTGATGTGACAGGGCAACGCTTCTGGAAAAATGAGCAACGGTAGGAAGGCAAGGTCAGCTAGAGATCGAGAATTCAGACATTTCAGGGCAACAGTTCATTTCGTGCACTGCCGATCGAGAATTCAGGCGTTATCAGGACGGGCGGTTGCGGCTGTCGCGCAGGCCGTTATAACAGCCGTGCCAAAGTCGTGACAAGAAGAAAAGGAGTTAGCCACGTTTAGCACGCCACTCAAAGACAACGGTCTAGGCGAGCCCGACAATCTTCAGAGCTGGGTTGGTTCTGAAATGTACCTTCCTGGAATGGCCTGTTGAAGTGCTTTATTTGAACACTGAGATACATCAAAATGTAGCTAAAAAGAGCGCATTATCAGATCGATCAGTGCACAGTCTCTCAGATTACAAAATGGCTTTGGTAAGCGGCATGCAAGGCGGACTGATTACTGATTACAAATTCGGCTAGTGTCCATTCCCGGGCTTCCTGTGTGGATCGTGCTTGGAGTTGGCTGCTCCGTAGTCGTAGTCAAGAACATCTGCCAGAATCCTCCTCCTGCTGCTGCCTTGACTCTGCATCTGGAGAAGGTAAACAATAGTGTCGCTCTGAATTAAACAGGCGGATCGGTGGACATCAGTATCTATAAGCAGTTTTGGCTGTTGATTTGTGTGCGTATCTGAATTCTGAAGACACACACATTTGGCACTGCAATTTACCATCTCAAGTCAACCATCTACTACCAAGTAGGCCAGCTCTAAGCATTTTGTTATCAAATGAATGTTAGAAATAATCCAACAAAGTGTAGAAAGCGTCACAACCCCTGTCATTAATTCCTTCCTCTGTCGGGAAGGACCAAGTAAAGCTCTTGTTATATAACAAAAATACTTTTCTTAGACGAAAATGTATGTCTTAACCTAACCCCAAGTCAAACCCATTCTTTTCATATTATAACACATATACATAAGTACATACCTTTATCACTCTTGAAGTATCTCTATCATGGCTTTCCACCGTTGAAGTTTCTCCTGGGTTGATAATCAGATAAATTAAGCAAGGCCAACAAGCACGGGGTAAACTGATTAGAAAAATAACTGTACACATCAGAAGAGAATAAATATTGGCGTACCTGGAGATGCAGTGATCAACAGGGCGAGCACGAAGACGGCTGCGAAGACTAGATTGAATCTTGGCATGGCGATATGTCTGTGGTATGAATCTGTTATCTACTTATCGCACCCCCCTCGTGTTACAGGAGCCTTGCTAGTTACTGGAGATGAGCGATGATCTATGAGCTATGGCATATGCATTGCCCTTCTTTTATACGGTGATGCGGGCAAAATGTGTTGGTGTACACTTTTCAAGTGGCGGACACTTTTTAGATATGGTGGTGTTGGTGTACATGCAGGACACTGATCACCAATGATCTGTTCCACACGGCAGTGATAAAAGTAGTATAAATCCAACCAAAACAATGTCAACCGCAACGGTGGCGCAAGCCTAATATGCCTGCAGAAATCAAGCTTCCAGCTTCAGAAGTACCAGTCCCCGTTGAAATTCAGTTAAACACTGACGATCAAGCTGCACAAATCAAGGGTTGAAATCAGTTAACCTGATGACCAGTTGCCAAATTGCAATGCGTCAAGTTGTCGAAATGGAGCAGTGGCACAGGCGCAACGGGCCTCCGTCATCCGTTGTGGTGTGAGGGCACTAGTGCGGTGCGGTGGCACGATCGAGCGTGAAGCCTGTGGGAGTGCGGCCACTTATGTGATATCATGTCCAGGCGTTCCTAACCTAGCAGGTACTCCCACAGGCAGATATGGATATGGTCTGTGGATACGGTGCATGGTCCTCTACAGTGCCTGCGTGTGTACGACTGCACTCGCGATGTGTGCTTCGGAAGTTCCATCCATGTGCGGTGTACGAGCTAGGAGAGGAGTGCCACTATGACCCAAGTTGCATTTGCGATCAATGATGGCCGCTCACTACACTTCAGTGGTAGCAAGCAAGCAACTTTGCCACACACTGGGCTTTCCAGATTTGTGAGCTGACAATGTTTTCGTCAAATTGCCTTTTTACAGGGAGGCGAATTGCATTTATTTATTCAGTAGAAAATATCGAAACAATTGACGTTGCAGTTGCACACATACGCATCACACGGCTTATGAATTTGGCCCAGATGCTGCTCTCGCGAGATTGAGGCCTGCTCGCTTGCGATGCGCCAATTCAGTTGGGCTAAGCCGAGAACTTCCTCCAATCAGAAATAAGTGTTGATGATTTAGTATAATTTTTGAGCTAAGTTAATACAAAATTCTTGACACTTATTTTTAATCAAGGAAGTACATTAATGTCCCATTCCCATCTATCTATAAAAATAAATTTCCTTCTAAAATAAATAAATCTATAAAAATAAAAGCAACAACTCAGGAACCAGGATCAACCCGGTCAAATTACCCGTACCAGAATGATGAAGAAAGCAATAGTAGATCCATTGAACATTGATCGGGACTACATGGAGGTGTTGGTGGAGATCTTGCAGCGTCCCCGCATAGCTGCTAGCGCCGCGCCCGCTTTGTCTGTTGGCGTTGGGGGCCTTGGGGTGACATCATCGACAACTGCATCCCCAAGCTGCAGACCAGTCGTCCAAAGCTCCTCATCTGGAGACTCAGCCGCGTCATCGCCTATGTGGCTAATGACCTGCCATCCTCGTCCACGGGCAATTGGACTGAGTTGTGGAAGCCTCAGACCCACTACTGGATGATCGGCTCCTGCAATGGGTTGTTCTTCTGTAACATGATGGAATGATAGTGGGCGGCGCCGTCACCCTGGTAAACCCGGTAACATGCGAAACGACAGATGTCTCGCTGATGTCGTGCGCCGCTCTGTTCATCGCGTGAGGCAGATGGAAGTATTGGAACAAGGACAACGCGTATAGCTTCGCGTACCACCCGACCATGGGGTAGTACAAGGTTGTGCAAATCTTGAAAGAGCTTAAGCTCCCTATCCTTTGAGCACCTCTGGTTGATTGGCCGTCGCTGTCTTTGGCCCTACGTAGAGAAGAAAGCGTGTGGATGCCCGCATGTATTGGTACGTTTCCTCTACGTAATTGCCTGGTGTTGCCTAGGTCGATTCAGTCAAGAATTAGCTCTTCTCCTACCACTATTCCCCACATATCGCCGCCGAACAGAACCATCCTCTCCCGCAGACCTTCCTACCACGCACCGCAAGGGCTTTCTAGTGCCGTGCAAGAGAAGGAAGGGGCAGCGCTCTTGATGTGTCAGGTTGCAGAGGCGAGGGCAAACAGAGTCTGGCCTGATCGGCCCGAGATGTAGGCGAGGCCGTGCGATGCCCGAGCCCCAAATCGAGGCAGAGGTGTGGCCTTGTGACACCGCGCCGATGATGGCTAGCCATATGGAGTCGGAGGCGAAGGCTCAGCGATGCTGGCGTGTCTGGCCCGTTGGAGATGACGTCGGGCGAAGGAGGCTAGGAGGTTAAGAGGGTCGAATGGCTCTCCCTCCGGCGACCTCCTTCCTCTCCGGCGTCCTCCTTCCCCTCCGGTGATCTCCTCTACCAGCCAACATTGATCTGATCGGATCGGATCAATTGTTCCATCTCCCTGTCCCCTCCTTCACCATAGCCTTTGCTCCCTCCTCCCTAATCTCGATCTCTCCTGCTGGGCGTTGGAAGGTCTCATACTCTACTGCTGATGGTCAAGGCGCGATCCTTGATGGATCCCTTGAGTTCTGGGCGGCAAAAAACTAGATCGCTCTCCTCAACACCAAGAACATCAGCTTGTTGGTAAGTTCCTCAAAAATGAGGAGGTTCTTAAGCCTGGATCTGAGGTGAGGTTTCCCTCTCATCACGCCACAATCAGGGATTGTTTGATGGAAGCTGCTCTTCCTTGCATACTGCAAGATTCGCAGGTTAGTGATCATGACTATCACGCTCTGGATATTTATGTTCCTATGTCAGTCCATGAGTCATCTCCCTAGGACTGGATTTTAGCCCTGGCTCTTCTTTTGCAAAAGACATCGGGCGAGGGAGGCTAGGAGATTATGTTGCAAATTATTGAAAATTTTGGCTATTTCTAAAAGTTGATAATACATCTTGATAGTTTGTCGTAATGGTTGATGTGTTACTATCAAAGTTTTCTGCTAGGATCTGGACCTACCGGTGACATTCTAGGCTAAGCCCATTAAATGAGACACAATGGAAAGTTTGCTTTATGGATTGTATTTTAACTAGAAGAATTGTACTTCTACATACTCCAATGTCATGTGACATTTGAGTTACAAATTGTTCTTGAGAAATTACATAAATGAATATTTGTTCAATTTGATTGGAACTGAGGCATGTCAAGCTGTATTTAGTTCATGTTGCCAGAAATTTAGGAGTATATGGCTGGGTGTCAGGTAACTGTGAAGAGACGAGCTACCCATGTAGGCCTATTAATAAATTGCTCTAATAATTGATAATATATGAGTACTCAAATAGAGGTTGTATTTTCTTTTGCTTCCACGTTCACCTGAGACATATAAATGATTCATACACCTGCATGGATGATGTATTGTTGCTGATCAATTGGAATGAGTATTTTTTTCTTAGTTTTGTGTAGCATTTTCATTATATAATAGGTCCATCAATTCCATAACTGAGGCTACTTATACGTAAATATGCTTTGCACTTGCTTTGGTATGTCTCCTGCAGTGATTAGTAAATTATCAGTTATTACCATGCTTCTTCGTCTATTCCATATCATGCCTTGGTTTAAGTTTTCATTTCATATCTTACAACATAGTGCTTTTATGATAGAAACAATCAGTTATGTTCAAGATTTTTCTGAGGATTTGATGGTTATTGATATAATCCTAATAGATTTGGTGTACTGATTTTAGCCATGTGCAAGAGCAATTGTGATGACCACCCATGGGAGAATTTTTGTAGCTGAGTGGGTTTAGTTCATTGTTGGAGCTCCTACATAACCAGGAAATTCATTGATATGTTTTGATTTTTTGATCATAATAGACATGGTCTAGATCTTATTCTTGAAATCAAGAACATACATAATATATTCATGAGTTAATCCTTATGATTTATAATATTGATCCCTTTGCTTCCTTGAGTAAACACTAATGACTGACAGATACAACAAGTGCAGTAAACATAGCAACATTTGGAGACCAATCCGTTAAGAGCACTAAGAGCTCTCTAGACATGTGGCCACCTGTGCTCCTTTCAGTGCTTCAAAACCAGGCCGATGGTGTTACTACCTACTATGAGTTGTGTTTCACAACGCGGGCGAGGGCGGCGGAGGTTGGTCCAGTTTGCAATAATTTCCCATTCTATGAGTACAAGCTCGGGTCTTTTAAGGACATAATCAGCTGTGATGGATAAGATGTACCTCACAGGTGAAGTTCTCGCCCTTGCATTTTTCTATTGGTTTGTGTGCTGCCCCATGGCATGGTGTTGTATGCTGGTTCGTAAGTTTGTGATTTTTCAAAGTGTTTCACTTTGTACTGATAACAGTCATGTCTATGTGAAAAGAGCGCAGCTAGAATTGCAGAATCGAGTATGTTTGTTCTAGGCCTCCGTGCCATACCTATTAGAATAGTGACATAGTTACATTTTGTGATACTCGATTAAGCTTGCTTTTTTGGGACTTATAGCTCCCTGTTATCTTGACATATTTTACATGCTAGCTTTGAAGCTGATCTCATTGCAGTGTTAGGCCTTCAGAATATTCTTGGTAGTTGTTTACGGTGTTTCCTATGAGATTGTATACATATTTGTAGCTCTTCCTTCCTTGCTGACTAAAAAAATGCTAGGGTTTAATAGTGTGTCTTTCCGCTGAGGTCTTGAATGTTCTGGTAAGATTCAAGAGATTCAGTGCCCTGATATTTTTCCCTTGACTATTGTGAGCTGTTATTGACGTCCGTAGCTAAGCTACAACAAAGAGGAGCTCACGTATAATTGATCAAAGTTCCGGGCGTTTGATGTCTACGCACGCGTCTGTTCTTGTAGACAGTGTTGGGCCTCCAAGTGTAGAGGTTTGTAGAATAGCAACAAGTTTCCCTTCAGTGGACCACCCAAGGTTTATCGAACTCAGGGAGAAAGAGGTCAAAGCTATCCCTCTCAAGCAACCCTGCAATTACGATACAGAAAGTCTCTTGTGTCCCCAACACACCCAATACACTTGTCAGAGGTATAGGTGCACTAGTTCGGCGAAGAGATAGTGAAATACAAGTAGTAGTGATGATTATGAGTAGTAAATGTAGTATGGAATAAGTATCGCTGCAAGCAAACATGTAACAAAACAGGAAGTAAACGGTGTGCAATGCTTGGAAACAAGGCCTAGGGATCATACTTTCACTAGTGGACACACTCCCAACAAATATAACATAATTGAACAAATAGATAACTTCTCTTCACTATGGTACTCTGAATTACTCTCCTATTAAACAACACTAATCATTGCGTAGTGGCTACAGAAGCACCCCTTAAAGTTCATCAAGTACTTGACAAACACCACTCATAGAGATATCCAAATCAAATCACAATTCAAGATAGATATTATTGCAACTTAGACCAAGTACTAACACGGTGCACACACTGTCAACATTACACCATGAAAGGAGGAATAGATCACTTCAATACTATCATAGTAATAATTATTCTCATAATCCATAAGAGATCACAATCATAGCCTAGACCAAGTACCACCATGATGCACGCACTGTCACCGTTACACCATGGCAGGAGGAATAGATTACTTTAATAACATCACTAGAGTACACATAATATCTGAATAATAACATCTACTTGTTCAACATGATACAAAGCTCACGATCACATAAAGATCACATCATGGGAGAGAGAGGTGAACCACATAGCTACCGGTAGAGCCCTCAGCCCCGGGGATGAACAACTCCCTCCTCATCATAGGAGACAGCAAGGTTGATGGAGATGGCGGTGAGGTCGATGGAGACGCAGAGACGGCGATGGAGACCGATGGAGATGGCTCCGGGGGCACTTCCCCGTCCCGGCAGGGTGCCGGAACAGAGACTTCTGTCCCCCGAAATTCGTCGACGGCGGCGGTGGAGCTACGGAACTGTTCTGGAAATTTCGCCGACTCCCTTATGGTTTTCCGTCCCGAGGCTTCTTATAGGCGAAGGGGCGTCATCAGGGGGCAGCCAGGGGCTCCTCACACCAGGGTGGCCCCCCTCCGGCTCTCTTTCGGTCTTCGGGAAGCTTCCGGGAAAAATAAGACTTCTGGCTTTTGTTTCGTCCAATTCCGAGAATATTTCCTGTGTAGCTTTTCTGAAACACAAAAACAGCAGAAAACAGGGAACTGGCACTGTGGCATCTTGTCAATAGGTTAGTTCCAGAAATCGCATAAAAATGCCACGAAGTGTAACGAAACATTGGGCAAATGGTGTAAAAACAAGCATGGAGCATCAAAAATTATAGATACGTTGGAGACGTATCAGCATCCCTAAGCTTAACTCCTGCTCGTCCTCGAGTAGGTAAGTGATAACAAAAGAAATAATTTTTGAGGTGACATGCACCTACACAATCTTGATCATATATATAAGCATTGTGAGGTGGGATCATAAGAACTTAAAACATGGGCATGAAAGATATAATCATGACAATAAGAACTTAGCAACAATGTTATAAACATGAAAATGAACACACAAAAAAGATCATGAAAATGAAACAATGAAAGTCAAACGTGTGTTCGAATCATAAGGAAAAACATACAAGTGGTTTTCAGCTTGTCCTTCATGGAGAGTGATACGTCTCAAACGTATCTATAATTTCTGATGCTCCATGCTTGTTTTTACACCATTTGCCTATTGTTTCGTTACACTTCGTGGTACTTTTATGCATTTTCCGGAACTAACCTATTAACAAGATGCCACAGTGCCAGTTCCCTGTTTTCTGCTGTTTTTGTGTTTCAGAGTGATACACAGGAAATATTCTTGGAATTGGACAAAACAAAAGCCAGAAGTCTTATTTTTCCCGGGAGCATCCAGACATCCGAAGAGAGGAAGGAGAGGGGCCACAGGCCTCCCTCACACAGGGCTGGCGCGGCCCAGGCCCTGGCCGCGCCGCCCCTGTGTGAGGAGGCCCTAGCAGCCCTCTGACATCGCCCCTTCGCCTATATAAAGCCTCGGGACGGAAAACCCTAGGGGAGTCGGCAATTTTCCAGAAGCAGTTCCGCAGCTCCGCCGCCACCGTCGACGAATTTCGGGGGACAGAAGTCTCTGTTCCGGCACCCTGCCGGGACGGGGAAGTGCCCCCGGAGCCATCTCCATCAGTCTCCATCGCCGTCTCCGCCGTCTCCATCGACCTCACCGCCATCTCCATCAACCCTGTTGTCTCCTATGATGAGGAGGGAGTAGTTCATCCCCGGGGCTGAGGGCTCTACCGGTAGCTATGTGGTTCACCTCTCTCTCCCATGATGTGATCTTTATGTGATCGTGAGCTTTGTATCATGTTGAACAAGTAGATGTTATTATTCAGATATTATGCTACTCCTATGCTTAATTATTATAGTGTACTCTAGTGATGTTATTAAAGTAATCTATTCCTCCTGCCATGGTGTAACGGTGACAGTGCGTGCATCGTGGTGGTACTTGGTTTAGGCTATGATCGTGATCTCTTGTGGATTATGAGAGTAATTATTACTATGATAGTATTGAGTGATCTATTCCTCCTTTCATGGTGTAATGTTGACAGTGTGTGCACCGTGTTAGTACTTGGTCTAAGTTGCAATGATATCTATCTTAAGTTGTGATCTGATTTGGATATCTCTATGAGTGCACCTATACATCTGACAAGTGTATTGGGTGTGTTGGGGACACAAGAGACTTTCTGTATCGTAATTGTCGGGGGGATGACCCCCGGTAGGGTCAAGAGAGTAGAAAGACACAAGGTCTATGATTGACTTTATGCCGGGTTATCAAGGAAGGGCCTGGCCGGAATATAAGAGCATCGGCCAGGCCGGCATATAATGTGTATCCCGGCTGATACTTGGATATGCCGGCATAGCCGGAATACTTATAAAAGTGTGCCGGCATATACTTAGATATGCCGGCCTAACCATTTGATGTGTTGTGCAGGAGCAGGGGAGGCCGGATTACCCGACCCTCGTAGGTCGTTGGTCCGGCATATAAGTCCTGGGTATGGCCAACGGTCATATCCGGGATACTTAAGTCAACTAAGGTGTCACATCCCTACAATCAAGGAAGAAAACATCCAAGCATGGTAGCAGAGTAAGATGGCAGGGTGCACAGTGGAGGTTACCTACCCTCACTGTGCACAAGTACGAGCTTACCGCACAGAGGTAAGGCCACAGTTCAAGAGGTACAAGGTACAGGGATATGGCGTCCCATCGAGAGCAATCAGGGGCGAAGTCAAGGGTCGTCTGCCATCGTACAGCCAGCTCCTGTTTGGAGTGTAGCCTGTGTCTCGTGGTCTTCTATGACCGTTGTAACCCTGGCCACCACTATATAAGGTGGCACAGGGAGTCCTAGCAAAGGGTTGAAGGTTGGTTGGTCACTCTGTGTTCCTACACTTAGCAGTTCATCTTCCTTCTCTAGCAGAGAGCTTGGAAGCACCATTGTTGTGTACTACATCGACCCAAATATACAATCAGTAGAGCAGGAGTAGGGGTGTTATCTCCTTACGAGAGCCCCGAACCTGGGTAGATCAGTGTCCTCTTTCTGTCGTGCTTTTTAGCTCGTTCCCCTCTCCCGAATCCTCCAGCATCTAGTTCGGCCCCCATTTAAGCCATCCTATGGCATATGTTGTTTCACCACGACGACATTTGGCGCCCACCGTGGGGCAGATCGATATGCTGGGCGGAGTGTTCATTCGGACGGGGTCTGTGATAGCAGCTTCGGGAGTGCGCGTGGTCTCTGGCCTCGTCCAGAGGCTAGGCTCGCTCAGTTTCGTCAGTGACAACGCCGGTTGTCTCGGTGGCCGGCCGTTCCCCAGGGATGGCCGGATTATGTCTTTCGGTTCCCACGAGGTGTACGTGGGGACTGAGAGAATTTGCAGGAAGGAGGTGCTGGTGGCGTCGGATCCTCCGTCACATCGGCTGGCTCACGCTGGGCGTAGCGCTCGCTCAGTAGAGCCGGCTGAGGTGATGATGGCCGGCACATCCGTGCCGCCGGCGGAGGATGCCGGCAAAGCAGCAGCGGCCGGAGCTTCTCCTCCGGAGCCGCCGAAGGTCAAGAGGTCGGCGCGTCCTCCGTTGGAGCGTGCGGAGAACCTGGCCGGCACTTCCGGTGTGCCGGCTAGGGGCGAGGTTCTTCTTCCCATCATCGACCGGCTTCTCGAGCCGGTGCGATCCGGCGTTGATCCGGAGCAGACAAGGGAGGTCCTGGAGGGATCTCGTCAGGCCCTCGTCGACGAGGCCCTGGCCATGAACCAGGAGCGCGAACGGTTTAACCGGCAACTCCGTGAGTATGAGGCAGCCCATGGTTTTACTCCTGTAGTAATCCGGCCTAGCCGGATAGAAGAGGTTAGAACTAGAGGCAGAAATCTTAATGCTGAGATAGGAAAAGATGCTAGAGATAAGAGTCATACTGCAACTAGTACTGTGCCTAAGGTAGTCTATAGTTCGCCAGTAAAGAACCTTAGAGCAGCGGCCGAGGTAGCTAAGGATTTATCTTGTTTATCCGGCGAAGCACTGCGTGAGCAGCAAGCCCGGCTTAACCAACTTTTGTCTGAAGCTACAAAGCAGCAGGAGGCCTTTAAGAAGGCAAACCCGGGTGCCGGGGCGTCTCAGTACATTGTGTCGGCGGGAGGTGCCGGCGCGAGGTCGAGGGGCCAAGCCTCGTCCCCGCATCCTAGCGCCCGGCGTGCCAGAAGTGTGACCTCTGGCCGCCGGGACAAGCAGATCCAGGTGTACGATCCGGCTGTCGCCGGAAAGCAGGCGATGGTGCAGAAGAATGTCGGCCAAGCTGACAAGTATGTCGGCAGCAAGAAGCCCGGCCAGAGTGTGCCGGCCGGGCATGAAGCAGGCGCGGCCGGTGGTGGCCGGAGTAACAGTGCAGCCCGGCGTCAGCAACAGGGCGCCGGAGGTGCAGCGCAGCAGCAGGGTGCAGGCCATCCGGGACATCGAGAGGATGACGGCAATTCCGCCCTTGCCAGGGCGGGATATCAGCAGCAGCACCAGCAAGGCCGGCATAGTGAGCAGCATCAGCCGGAGCAGCAGCAGCAGATGATCGCAGGCCCAATAGCATCCCGGCTTGGACCTCGGTCCTTGGAAGCCAATGATGCACGTTTCAAGCTGGACAAGATCCACCAATCAGAGTTGGTGGAGAGACAAGGAGCTCCGGGCCCTATGTGTTTCGGACCCCGGATTATGGGGGAGCCGGTGCCTTACTTCTTCCAGCTCGCGCGTGGCGCGAGGACATATAATGGCAGTACGAAGCCGGAAGATTGGTTGGAGGATTACTCCACAGCGGTGAACATCGCCGGAGGAAACCTCAGATGGGCGGTACGATATGTGCCGCAGATGTTGGAAGGTCCAGCCAGGATATGGCTGAATAATTTGCCGGCCGGGAGTATCAACGGCTGGATTGATTTCGAAGAGCAGTTTGTGTCGAACTTTACCAGTACATACAAGAGGCCCAACCGTCCGCAGCAGCTGGCTAACTGCCGGCAAGGAGTGAATGAGACTGACCGTGACTATCTGACCAGGTGGTGCACGTTGCGCAATTCCTGCGAAGGAATCAATGAGCAGCAGGCCATCATGTGGTTCGCTCATGGGTGCCGGCATGGCACCATGCTGTGGCAAAAGCTTCAGAGGCAAATGCCGGCCACGCTGGCCGAAACAATCAAGATCGCTGATAGTTATGCTCTGGGAGATCCCATGCAGCCCAGTCTCGATTCACAAGGACAGGGGCAAACCCAGGGGAACACCAGCAATGCCGGGAGATCAGGGCAATATTATCGCACTGATAACCGGAACAAGAGAAGAGAGGAAAGGCCGGATCACCGGTATGGGGCAGCACAAGTTGCAGCTGTGGAGGAAGAGCAAGGGGGCGCCGGCAGTAGCCAGCGTCCGAGATATGAGAACTATCAGCAGCCTCAGCAGCAGCCGCAGCAGCAAGCACAGCCGTTCCAGAAGAAGAATGTCTGGACCAACAAGAATGCCGGCGGAGCCGCCGGCCAGAAGAAGCAGTGGCCGAAGTATACTGTGGGTCTTGCCATGGACAAGCCTTGTGTGTTCCACACATTCCAGCCGGGAAAGCCGGCAAACCATTTGACAAGGAACTGTTCGTGGCTGGACGACATATTAGCAGGTCGTGCAGGTCCCTGGGGACCGGCTAGACCCTCTGTCCCGGCAGCTCCATCGCCGTTGACAGGTGCCAATACGATTGCAGTCCCACCTAGGCCGGTTAATCCCGGGAATCAGAGCAACGCCGGAAATGCCGGCGTAAATCAAGTTGACCAGAGCTATAATCCGGAATATAACGCCGGAGGCCCAGGAGCGGGCCGGAATGAGTACAAGGAGTATGATCAGAGCTATATGGTCTTTGAGACCGAGAGAACAGACAAGCAGAGCTTGTACCGGCGGTGTCTGGAGGTGAATGCCGTTATGTCGGCTGTGCCAAAGCTGATGTACTGGTCTGACCAGGCTGTTGGTTGGGACAGGGCAGATCATCCCCGGATCATGCCAAATCCCGGCGGATATGCTCTGGTGATGGATCCGACATTCGTCGGGCCGGCTAATAACGTAAGATTCAGCAAGGTCCTCATTGATAATGGAAGCAGCATCAACATCATGTATCGGGATACGATGGAGAAGCTGGGAATCAAGGAAAATATGCTGGAACCGAGCAAGACCACGTTCCACGGCATTGTGCCGGGACTTTCGTGTGCGCCGATGGGCAAGATCCGGATGGATGTGATGTTTGGCAGCCGGGATAACTGCAGGGTGGAAAACCTCATGTTCGAGGTGGTTGATCTGGAGAGCCCCTACCATGCTTTGCTGGGTAGACCGGCACTGGCAAAATTCATGGCCTCTACGCATGTGGCGTATCTGAAGATGAAGATGCCGGGACCCAAAGGAGTGATCACCATCATTGGTGATTACAAGCGTTCGATGGCATGTGCCACCGCCGGATCCAATCTGGCCGAGACTCTGATCATTGCAGAGGAGAGGAAGAGGCTCAAGCGAGCAGTGGAGATTGCTGAGACGGTCGTGGCCGGCAAATCTATGCCGGGCATGACAAATCCCGGTGGCAGCGTTTCTTTTCAAGTGAGTAAGGAAGTCAAAAAGGTGCCTCTGGATGAAGCTTTCCCGGAGCGCCATGCCCTGGTTGGGGCAAGTTTGGATCCCAAATAGGAAAGCGAGCTCATCAGCTTCCTCCGTGAGAATCGGGATATCTTTGCATGGTCTACTTCGGACCTGCAAGGTGTGCCGAGGGAGCTGGCTGAGCACGCATTGCACGTGAGACCCGATGCTAAGCCAGTGAAGCAGCCGCTCCGGCGGAATGCCGGCGATAGAAGGAAAGCCATATGGGAGGAAGTGGCCAGGCTCTTAGCCTCTGGCTTTATCAAGGAAGTACTTCATCCGGATTGGGTGTCTAATCCGGTTTTGGTGGAAAAGAAGAAAGACGAGCCCGCCATAGTGAAAGTATGGCGGATGTGTGTTGATTACACCAACTTGAATAAGGCATGTCCTAAAGATCCATTCCCGCTCCCTCGGATCGATCAAGTGATTGATTCCACAGCCGGATGTGAACTGTTATCATTTGTAGATGCCTATTCTGGTTTCCACCAGATCCCCTTGTTTGAGCCAGATCAAATAAAGACATCCTTTATTACCCCGTACGGGGCTTATTGCTATCTCACTATGCCGTTCGGTTTAAGAAATGCCGGCGCAACTTACCAAAGGTGTATGCAAAAGTGTTTGCACGATCAGATAGATAAAAATGTGCAGGTATATGTCGATGATATCGTCATAAAAACCAAGGAGAGCAAGACTCTCATAGATGATCTCCGGGAAACCTTTGGGAACCTGAGGAGATTCCGGATGAAGTTGAATCCGGCTAAGTGCACCTTTGGTGTGCCGGCGGGCAAGTTGCTCGGTTTCCTTGTTTCCAGCCGGGGTATTGAGGTGAATCCCGGCAAGATTCGTGCCATAGAAAGGATGAAGCCGCCGACAGATTTGAGGGAAGTACAGAAGTTCACTGGGTGCCTCGCATCCCTGAGCCGCTTCATAAGCCGGCTGGGAGAGAAAGCTCTGCCGTTATATCAGTTGATGAAAAAGTCCGACACATTTGTCTGGACAGCGCAAGCAGATGCAGCTTTCAAAGAATTGAAACAGTTGTTGTCAACAGCTCCGGTATTAGCGTCTCCGATGCCCCGGGAGCCAATGTTGCTCTATATAGCGGCAACCAACCGAGTTGTCAGTGCTGTGGTGGTAGTAGAGCGAGAGGAAGGAGGCAAAACCGTGCAGCGGCCGGTATATTATCTGAGTGAAGTCCTCTCCACCTCAAAGCAAAACTACCCCCACTATCAGAAGATGACCTATGGTGTCTATATGGCGGCCAAGAAGCTCAAGCATTACTTCCAAGAGCATCCAATCCGGGTAGTGGCCGAGGCCCCTATCTCGGAAATTATAGGCAACAAAGATGCCAGCGGCCGGATAGCAAAGTGGGCAATAGAGCTTTCACCATATACACCGCAGTACGATAAGAGGGATACAATCAAGTCCCAGGTCTTGGCTGATTTCTTTATTGACTGGGCCGAGATACAGTATGAGCCACCATTGCCAGATGTCAATTATTGGAGGATGCATTTCGATGGGTCCAAGACAATCCATGGCTTGGGTGCCGGCATAGTTCTCAGTTCACCAAAGAATGACCAGCTGAGATACGTCCTGCAGATTCACTTTGCAGCATCAAATAATGTGGCGGAATATGAGGCACTTGTGCATGGCCTGAAGGTGTCTAAGGACATAGGAATTCGCCGGATTATGTGCTTCGGGGATTCTGACTTAGTGATTCAGCAGTGTTCCGGCATATGGGACGCGCATGATGCTAACATGGCATCATACCGTTTCCTAGTGCAGCAGTTAAGTGGTTACTTTGAAGGTTGTGAGTTCCGGCACGTTCTCCGGGCTCAGAACGATGCAGCCGATGCATTATCCAAGCTGGGGTCTTCCCGAGACTCAATCCCGCCCGGCATTTCGCTGGAGCATCTGAGGAAGCCATCGATCAAACCCTCGCCGGAGTCATCCTCCATTTATGTCCCGCCAGGTCCAGACGAAGCAGTTCCAATGGAGATAGATGCCGGAGCCAGGACGGATAACCCGGGGACTGTTTCCTCAGTCCCGGGGACTGGGCCGGCATATGCTGTTAGTACAGTATTCCGGAGCAAAACTAAAGGCAAGGGTAAAATGTGCCAAGAGGTTGTGCCGGTATACCCGGGGACTGCTCCGGCATACCCGGGGACTGATTCTTCAGTCCCGGGGACTTCGCAGCCCATGGAGATCGATTATGTGTCGGTCGAAATGATGGAAATAGATCAGGCAGTGTTCACTGTCAGGGAAGTGCCCTCATGGGCACGTCCTATCATGAACTTCATGGTGGATGGTCAAGTGCCGGCGGATGAAACCGAGGCCCGCCGGGTTATAAGGAGATCCAAAGCGTATACCATCATCAACAAAGAAATATACAAGAGAAGTACCACCGGAGTATTGCAGAGATGTGTCGAATCTGCGGAGGGTCTGGAGATGCTCCGGGAAATTCACCAGGGGGAGTGTGGTCACCATGCTTCGTCCAGGGCATTGGTGGCAAAGGTATTCCGGCATGGCTTCTATTGGCCAACGGCACTGCAAGAGGCAGAAAACTTGGTCCGGAAATGTAATGGGTGTCAAAGATATGCCCACCAGATTCATCAGCCGGCATCTGCCCTGAAAACTATCCCAATAACCTGGCCCTTTGCTGTTTGGGGCCTGGATATGGTCGGGGCTTTTAAGCCGGCCAGAGGGAAAATGACCCATATCCTGGTCATGGTGGACAAGTTCACCAAGTGGATTGAAGTGAAGCCCATAAGCAAGTGTGATGGTCACACAGCAGTGAAATTCTTAAAGGATATAATCTTGAGATATGGTGTTCCTCATAGCATCATCACTGACAATGGGTCAAACTTTGCCCAAGGGCCATTTGCCAGATTTTGTGAGGAGGTGGGAATCCGGCTGGACGTTGCGTCGGTTGCCCACCCTTGTGCCAATGGCCAAGTAGAGAGATCGAATGGGCTAGTATTATCCGGCATAAAACCCCGGCTGATAGAGCCCCTGGAGAAAACTCCGGGATGTTGGCTAGATGAGCTGCCAGCAGTGCTGTGGAGTTTAAGAACAACTCCGAATAGATCAACAGGCTACACACCATTTTTCCTGGTGTATGGAGCAGAAGCTGTGCTTCCAACAGATGTAATACATGATGCACCAAGAATAGTGCTATATACTGAGGAAGAGGCTAAAGAAGCCAGAGAAAATGATGTTGATCTGCTAGAGGAAGCAAGGGAAATAACTCTGTCAAGAACAGCAGTATATCAGCAGAACCTCAGACGCTATCATGCGCAGAAGGTAAATCCAAGGAGATTTCAAGAGGGAGATCTAGTACTCCGGCTAAAGCAAGGAACAGAAGGCCGGCATAAGTTAACTCCTCCATGGGAGGGGCCATTCATTGTGAGCAGAGCTCTGCACAATGATGCCTATTATCTTATAGATGCGCAGGACCCCAAGAAGAATAAGGCGGACAGGTCCGGAGAAGAAACCAAGAGGCCATGGAACATAGCTCTACTGCGCCCCTTTTACTCCTGAGCAACACAATGTATGTATTTCCATATTTTCCTTTGTATGCCGGCGTGTTGTGCCGGCACAAGACTAATGAATGAAATACCGGCATCCCGAAGAAGCCGGGTAACTAGCTCCGAGGTATATTTGTTGTTTATTTACAGTTTTTTGTTATATGCCGGCTGGCTTTATTTGAATGTTTCCTATGTCGGCCTAGTAATGTGTCGGCACCAAAGGCCACTCTTCGACTCAGCTGCTGTCCGAAACCCGGCTTCATGGCTAGCAAGAGTAGATGCCGGAGATTGTCTACACATGGAAAACGGCTAAGGAAATACAAAGCAAGCGAACCGACATTTTCGTTAAAGCTAAAGTTAAAATTTAAAGTGTCGGATGATTTGAAGTCTAAGTCTCAAAGTTAAAGTACTGTATGTTCGAGGAAGCAACCTTGAGACTCATACGTCGAAAGCCAATTGAGGTAGACAAGCAGCCAAGGTTGTGAAATTGAGGAAACAGGAAAACAACTCGGTGACTTAGCCAAAAGATGATCCGGCATTAGTAACAAGCAAACCAAGATAAAACTTGTTCAGGAAGCAAACCAAAGGAAATTAAGCGTGTATATTACATCTGCACCCGGCATACCGGGGATCTGATAAAACTTAAAGTGTTTGTGCTGCAAAGTCAAGGAGCAGCGGCAGAAGCAGAGGCGCCGGCTGGTGGAGCAGTGGCGGTGGAGATGTCGGCTTCAGGAGTGCCGGACCCAGCAGATGGAATGGAGCCATCACCTCCGCCCGGGGCAGATGCCTGTTCCGGAGCATCAGTGTCGGCCTCTTCAGCTTCCTCTTCATCCTGGCTGGAGTCGGAGCCCTCAGCAGCGGCGGATGTCCCGGCATCGTCCTTCTTCTCCGGCTCGCGGATATCCCGAACGAAGGCGTCGGTGTCGGCATAGTCCACATAGCTGTGGGCCAACTCTCGCCGGCGCCGGATGTGTTCCGGATCCGTGGTCCAGATGGATCCTTCGCGCACAGTGCGCAAAGTCTCCAAGTCAGCCTTTTCATACCAGGACAAGAAGTAGGTGAGAGCTTCGTCAGCTCCAACCCTCGCGCCGGAATCTCGCCATTCCCGGAGGCGAACCTTGGCCAGCTGCAGATCGTTGCCGAGGTCGACGGGGTCAGTGGGAGTCCTTTGTCCCGGCCAGAGGGCAGAGAATGCCTCCTGGGCGCCATAGAAGAGTTCTTCAGTGTAGAGCGACATGGCGTTCTTCCGGGACTGCAGAGCCAACAGCTGCTCCGACATGTCCCAGTTGGGCGAGTCAACCGGAACACCTCGGTTTTCTCGATCCAATTGCAAAGCCCTCTCAACGTCTGCGACGGAAGCGGGAAACATGTCTGAGGAATAGAAACAATGTTAGCAAAAGGATAATATGTCGGCATAGATGCTATGCCGGAGAGAATTACACTATGTCGGGAAGGATAAAGGGAAAGGATTTGAAGCTTACTGGCAAGGTCGGCATTCAGCTGTGAAACTGTAACCTCCCATTTGGTGGCCTGCTCCTTCAGGCTATCCAGTTCAGCGTGGGCGTTGGAGGCATCAGTCTCGGAGATGACAAGCAGGGACTGGGTTTTCTTCAGTAGGCCCTCCCTCTGTTCCTTTTCGTCCAGAAGCTCGGTGATCCGGCCCTTCAGCTGCTCAACCTCGGCCTTGTGACCGGCATCCCGGTCGTCCAGTTGCTTGGCTACATCCACTGAGGACACACAGTCCTGGTGGCGTGCCTCCAGTGCAGCTTTCTCGTCTGAAAAGATTTGAAGTCAAAACAAGGATTTGAAGAAAGAAAACAGTGAAAACATTAAAGGATTTGAAGTACAGAAGGATTAGTTGAAGATTAAGGGGATCCGGCATACCTGTCAGTTCCTTCACTCTCTTGACAAGCTCGGTGACTTGTGCTTCGGCACCAGCTGCCAAATGTCAGACAAAGATTAGGTGTCGGCATATTAAGATGTGCCGGCCAGAGGTCTATTGAGAAGGGCAAGGTATGTCGGCTGAAATTACCTTTCTGGGACAGCTCCAGCTAAAGCTTGCTATGTTCATCGGATAACTTCCGATGCTCGCATACCAAGTTATGATACAGGTCGGCCCGGGTGTTGTTCATGCGCTGCAAAAGTGCCCGGATTTAAAATATCAGCAGAGAAATTCGGCATGGAAATTAAGTTGAAAATTCTATCAAGTGATCATTCTACTGAAGACCCGGCACAGGTGCTGCGCACCTATCCCGGCCCTCGGTGACTAGGATTTGAAGCTCGAATCGAGCTTATATCTCGGTCAAGAGGATTTGAAAAATAATTGAGATGTGAAATTGTAGAGACCCGGCACAGGTGCTGCGCACCTTTCCCGGCTCTCGGTGACTAGGATTTGAAGCTCGAATCGAGCTCATATGTCGGAAAGTTAATTGCAAAAGCAGCTAGCTAAAAGACTATGAGAAAATCCCGGATGTCCGTATCCCGGACAGCCGACATTTTCGGGGACTGGGGATATGTGTATAGGTAGAAAGGACTTACGTTGGTGGCATCGGCCAATCGGTGAAGTCTCTGCTGGAGGCTGAGGAGCTCGCAGGCGATCGGTAGGGGCTTCGCGGGCAGGATATCTGCTGGGCTGCCAGTAGCCGCGGCTTCGGCCTTCTTCTTGCTGCTGGAGTCCGCGGTGTCCATGCTGCCGGCGTCGTTCCACTTGGTGCAATGCTCCTTGAGAGACCCGAGGCTTTGGTTACTCTTTGTCACCAGGGGGATGATGCCCTCAAGTTCTGGCGTGTCGAAGAAGTTGCGCCGGTAGCCAGGCCGGGCTGCTGCCCTGCCAAGATGCAGGGCCAGAGCAGAGCTGGTCCGAGGCGTTGCCTTAGGAGGAGCAGTGGCGGCGGATGGAGTACCGGACTTGGTCGGCTGGATCTTCAATGTGCCGGACTTGGCCGGGGCAGAGGTCTTGGCCGGCGCCGTGGTCTTGGCCGGTGCAGGAGTCGTTTCAGCAGAAGGAGTTTTGGGCACGGGCTGTTCCGGTGCGGCCGGTGCATCTTGGCCAGCAGAGGCAGGATCCGGAATAGTCCGGACTTCCGGCACTAAAGGGCCTTTACCCTTGATGTCTGCTCCGGCGTCTTCAGTTGTGCCGGCGTCGCTGGTGGGCGCGCCGGAGTCTGGTGCTTCTTGGTGGGCTCCTGTGTCCATGTGGACATCAGGAGCCGAGGTTTCCTGTTGAGCCCCCGAGTCCATGTGGACGTCGGGGGCAGAGATATCTTGTTCCGGCGGAGGAACGTCCTTCGCCGGGGAGGTGGTCTTCTCAGGCGCAGGCGAAGATGCCGGCGCCGGGGAGGTCGTGTGACTGGCAGAGGGAATGTCGGAGGTAGCAGTGGCAGCGGGCTTGGTAACCTTCGGGTCGCCACTCAAGCCAGAAGCTTGTTCCGGCGCAAGAGGAGCTCTGAAAGAGAGAAAACGCCAAGTCAGTAATACAAGCAAGAGATATGTCGGAGGAAATGCAAAGAAAAGGAAACTTACCCCGAGGCAACGGGCCTCTGTTTCTTCGGTATGGGCACGACGACCTTCTGCCTCTTCGACTTCTGAGGTGTGTCGGGCGGGGGCTTCACCCCTCGCTTCCGGCCGGCACGTCCGCCGGTGGAAGGAGGTCCCTGGTTCAGAGGGGCGGCGTCGATAACCATATCGTCCGGGATAGCTGAGGACGGCATTGCAAACTCGTAAGCAATAGGTGTTTCTGGAAAGGCATACGCAAGTGGCATCGGGTCATAGTACAGCAGGATCTCCTCGTCTGAATCAATCTCACTCCGGTCTTGAGTATAATGCCGGGATGAAGAGCCCTTACCCATGGCAGCTGCAGCACGGGTGCTCCTGGGAAGCTTATCCCAATGATCCGGATCTTCAACATCCGCAACAGTGCGGTCCGCCGCGATCTTGATCCGGGAGTTCTCCATGGTTTGGAAGCTGAATTTCTGTATAAACAGCAAAGTCAAGTATTCAGACAAGGAAATATGCCGGTGGAAGAGGTATGTCGGATCAATATGATATGTGTCGGCAAACAGGCATGTGTCGGCTTAAGTATCTATGTGCCGGACATGGACTTTATGTATCAGATAAGATGGTTTACCGTTGGGGCGGGCCTATCCCGGCTGTATGGTTCTAGCCCCCAGGCAAAAGTGGCCTGAGAGGACTTGCAGACATCCTTAATCCGGCGCAGAATGTCGGCCGGAGTCAGCTCGTGTGTGGAGTGCCGGGTGGGGTCCATTGGCCCGCTCATCTGGCAGATCTTGTGCGACCGGCGCTGCAGAGGGGAGACGCGCCGGCTTATATAGCAGGCCACCAGGTCTTGAGGAGTAAGACCGGCATCCAGGAGCTCGCCCTTAACCCGGTGAAGCGCATTCACCGGCATCACCGAGTTCTTCGGGTTGTAGGTCCAGTTCGTCATAGCCAAGGGTGGCTCGTCCACAAATGGCGGCAGGTTGAGCAGATCCTCGTCGGTGGTGTTCTTGACGTAGAAGAAGCTTTTCTGCCACTTCTTGCAAGATTCTAGGAGTTCCACCTTGGGGAAGTCCGAGCCCTTTCGGGACATGATGGTGGCCGCGCCGCAGAGGGTCATGGGGCGGTCCTTCTTTTCCTGGGCCGTCTCCGGCGGGTCGTCCTTGCTCCGGGGCGGCTCTTGGACGACTTGCTTCCGCAGTTGGAAGTACTTCGCCCAGCCTTGAGTAAGGGCCTCTATGCCGGCATAGCCCTCGCAAAAAGCAGCGAAGGCGGAGAGGATCATCACGGCATTGGCCGGGATATGATGAGGTTGTAGGTCGTAGGTGTTGAGGAAGTCCCGGAAGAAGTCCGATGCCGGCAGGCCGAAGCCACGCTCGAAGTGGGCGATGAAGACGACGCGTTCGCCAGGTTCAGGTGCCGGCACAGTTTCTCCTGCCGGTAGCCGGCATGCTACGCCCTCCGGGACTCTCCTGGTGGAGATGACCCAGGATATCTCGGCCGGAGTAACCTCCGACCCCTCCCAGCCGGAGCGTCCTTGGGCTCGGGCCGAGGTATCTTCCTCAGAGGCCGAGGTACCCGTCATGCTTGAAGATGCCATCTTAGTGGCCGGGATAAGGCGTGAGAGCCGGAGTCCCGTGATGATATTCCTATCAAGGCCGGAGAAAAGAGGGAGGTTAGTCTCTCCGGCATACCGCCCTCACCAATGTTAGCAGAGATAAAAAGATCTACCGAGGCAGTTAAAATAGGAAACAAATAAGGGTAAAACTTCTAAGGAAGAACACTCGAGAACGTTGTTAGGCAACGCTAATCGAATCCAAAGAATAACAAGCAGAGGAACTGAAGCGGATCTATGCAAGCGTGGTTACCAATGAGAAGCTATGAAGAAGCATCAAAGAGGAAGAACAGAGGGAGGTCTCACCGGAGCTTGGCCGGCGACGATGGAGCGGCGGCGAGCGTGCAGGAAGAGATCCAATCTCCCTGCAATGTCGCGGAGGAACGGTGCGGCAGCGGCGGCGTCGTCGACGGAGATGCAGGGCGCCGTCGAGCGTCGGCGTCGGCGGGGAGCAGGATGGCTGCGGCGGAGATGCTGTTCTTCGGACCGGCGGTGGAGCGCAGGAGGCAAAGGAGCAGGCGAGGAAGACGATGGTGGGGGGTAAAAAGATAAGTTTACCCCCGCCGCCCTATTTATAGGTCTGTCAGGTCAGGGTCGTGGGGATCGTGGGAGTGTTCCACTCCCCCGACCGTTCCTGCAGAGAGTCGCCACGTGGTGGCACGGAGTGGGGCGGCGGTTCCTGTAACCGTGCCATGACGCAATGATGGCAAGAAGTAACTGCTGCACTGTGAACCGTCACATCGTGGGTGACCGTTCGAGGTGGCAGGGCAGTTACAAGTTTCGATGCAAAGCTGTCAGGCATGGCTTCTCGAGGAAGACTCGTCTATATGACGGATTAATTGCCCGATGTATATGTTCCGTCCGGAATACCCTCGGGACCGGCCGGAATAAGTTTTGGAACAGGAACAGAGGCCGGGATATGTGCAGATGTGCCGGCATATAATCTGATCGCCGGGGCATAATGAAGAAAGGTATGTTGAACCTGTCAAGGCTCCACAGTTATGACTGGGGAACCTCGGCAGCTTCGGGGACTAGTGTCGGGGGGATGACCCCCGGTAGGGTCAAGAGAGTAGAAAGACACAAGGTCTATGATTGACTTTATGCCGGGTTATCAAGGAAGGGCCTGGCCGGAATATAAGAGCATCGGCCAGGCCGGCATATAATGTGTATCCCGGCTGATACTTGGATATACCGGCATAGCCGGAATACTTATAAAAGTGTGCCGGCATATACTTAGATATGCCGGCCTAACCATTTGATGTGTTGTGCAGGAGCAGGGGAGGCCGGATTACCCGACCCTCGTAGGTCGTTGGTCCGGCATATAAGTCCTGGGTATGGCCAACGGTCATATCCGGGATACTTAAGTCAACTAAGGTGTCACATCCCTACAATCAAGGAAGAAAACATCCAAGCATGGTAGCAGAGTAAGATGGCAGGGTGCACAGTGGAGGTTACCTACCCTCACTGTGCACAAGTACGAGCTTACCGCACAGAGGTAAGGCCACAGTTCAAGAGGTACAAGGTATAGGGATATGGCGTCCCATCGAGAGCAATCAGGGGCGAAGTCAAGGGTCTCTGCCATCGTCACCAGCTCCTGTTTGGAGTGTAGCCCGTGTCTAGTGGTCTTGTATGACCGTTGTAACCCTGGCCACCACTATATAAGGTGGCACAGGGAGTCCTAGCAAAGGGTTGAAGGTTGGTTGGTCACTCTGTGTTCCTACATTTAGCAGTTCATCTTCCTTCTCTAGCAGAGAGCTTGGAAGCACCATTGTTGTGTACTACATCGACCCAAATATACAATCAGTAGAGCAGGAGTAGGGGTGTTATCTCCTTACGAGAGCCCCGAACCTGGGTAGATCAGTGCCTCTTTCTGTCATGCTTTTTAGCTCGTTCCCCTCTCCCGAATCCTCCAGCATCTAGTTCGGCCCCCATTTAAGCCATCCTATGGCATATGTTGTTTCACCACGACGACAGTAATTGCAGGGTTGCTTGAGAGGGATAGCTTTGACCTCTAACCTCCCTGAGTTCGATAAACCTTGGGTGATCCACTTAAGGGAAACTTGCTGCTGTTCTACAAACCTCTGCACTTGGAGGCCCAACAAGTGTCTACAAGAATAGAAGTGCGTAGACATCAAGCTCTTTTCTGGCGCCGTTGCCGGGGAGGTAAGGTAAAAGGTACTCGCATCCTCCTGTGTGAGTGCTCGGAGTTATTTCCTTTAGATTCTGCAATTACATCTTTTTTTGTTTCTTGTTTTTATTTTCACTAGTTAGGCTTAATGGAAAACAATGAGTTCTGTAGTCTTTTTCCTGAGTTTAGATATGAAGTGTTTGAAGAGAAAATTGAAAAACCTTTGGAGCTTAATTTGCATGCTAATAGTGTGGTTAGTATGAATGCTTTGAACACCGTTGTTGCTAATGCTATAGAAAAGTCTAAGCTTGGGGAAGCTGGTTTTGTTAAGTATGATATTTTTAGTCCCCCAGCTTTAGTGGAGAAAGTTTGCTCTGATGATATTTTATCTCCCATATGTGATGTTCCTTCTTATGATGATATGTTTGAAGAATATGCTTTGCGAAATAGTTGTTCTTTAGCTTGTGATGATACTAAACCTCTAGTTTATGATGGTTATGATGATGAGTATAATATTTTCAGTTCACCTACTATTGAGGATAAAATTAGTTATGATTACAATATGCCTTCTATTTATTATGATTATGGTGATGAGAATAATTATTCTATTAAATTTGCTCCTACTACTATTGTTCCTGTGGTGAGTATTAATTCTTTTATGCATGTGGCTCATGATAGGGATGCTTTATGTGATAGTTATATTATTAGTTCTATTCATGATGCTACTGAAAGTTATTATGAGAGAGAGAAACATGGTTTGATGGATCTCAACAATATTAAGTTTCCCCTCTTTATGTTGCAAATCTTGAAGTGACACTTGTTTTATCTATCCATGCTTGCTACTATGTGCCTCGTTGATTTATTTTCTTACAAGATTCCTATGCATAGGAAGTGTTTCAGATATAAATGTCTTTCACATATGCTTTTTGATGCTCTCTATTGCTTTAAGTTCCTATATGGCGCCTTTGCCTCAAGCTCTTATATGGCGCCCACATGAGCATCTTTACAAATTACTGCGCCTAGCTCAAAGGCGTTAAAGAAAAGCACTCTTGGGAGATAACCCATTGTTTATTTTCAGTACTTTTTCTTTTATTTGAGTCTTGGAAGTTATTACTACTGTAATAACTGATCCTTATCTTTTTTATTTTGTTGTTGTGCCAAGAGAAGCCTCTAATTCGAGTGAGGTAAAGATTTGGGGATGTTGCTGTCCTGAAACTGTTTTCGGTGCTGCACCGTAAAAATTCGTGAAAATTCTCTGTATATCTTTTGGACCTACGATTTCTTGTGCATATGCCCCAGGTTATATCCAAACTTTTATTAGTTGAACACTTTTTGATTTGAGCAACAGAAAACCCCTCAAAAATTCGACCTTTGTCAGCTGTTCAGTTTTGACAGATTTCTGCCAATATTTGTGTTTGCCACTTTATCGCTTTCTATTGATTTCTTTTGATTACGGAACTTTTGGGGAAGTTGCTACAGTAGTATATGCTATATATGTGGTGGTTTTGGGTTGAAACCTGAAGCAAAAAGAGGTTGATTATATGATATGCTTACACTAATGTTGCTAATAGAATTGTGTTTAGTTTTGTATGAAGGAAGTTTTCAAGTGTAGGGATTGGAGAATGATGAGATGAGTTGAAGAATGGACAAAAGCTCAAGCTTGGGGATGCCCATGCATCACCCCAATAAATATCCAAGAAGTACAAGCGTCAAAGCTTGGGGATGCCCCCGAGGCACCCCTTCTTCATCGGCAAAAATCAAGTCACCTTTCAAGACACTATATTTTTATTGCTTCATGCACTATGCGTTTTTCTTGGAGCGTCAGTTGTTTTAGTTTTTAGTTTTCTTTTGTTTTGTTTGCTGCAATAAATGGTTAGATCACATCATGTTTCTTTTGGAGGAGATGAGCTCGTTTTTCATTTGCCAAGAACACTCTAGTTTTCACTCCTATCGTTTCAATGAGTGTTCTCTTTTTCTGCTACTGCGTTTGGTTTTCGTTTTCGCCTTGATTTGTGTTCAGATCTTCTTATATTTATTTATCAAGGTGTATTTTTGCCTCTGATATTTATTGGTTTTCATCAAAAGAGGTGTCTTAAAAAAATTCAAATGGTGTTGGAAAAGAGAAAAGCTTTATGCAAAAAAGTGGTACAAGAAGGAGCTTGTGTAGACTGCGGCCTAGGCTTTTTCATGTCATGCTTGATGTCTTTTTGATAGTATGCTTAGTGGTTTTGCTGTAACATGACTTGTCTCAAATAACTGAGATTGCTTAATGAGCCTTTGAAAAAATCATGCGTTGTTTTTATCGTTTGGAAGCATTATTTTGGTTTTCTCCTTGATGCTTTATTTGGGTTGACTTGGCGCATGCTCACACATGTTAGACTCTTACAAAGTCACCAATAGCCTCTATGATCATTTAGTTTTTGACTTTTGATGCCATCTTATGCTTCTTTTAATGTCACTTTGTCGCTCTGCATGATTATGGCCGTTATTGCTCTCTTAGTTGGTCCCTCCTAGTCTTTTGCTAGCCCTCATTTTGTACTGAGTATGAGCTCTACTCGTGCATCCAACTCCTAAAAACCAAGTTTGCCATTGTGTCCAGTATAAACTCCTATGCATGGTATTTGCAAGCCATTCCAAGTAAATTTTCATGTGCTACCTTTCAAAAACCTTTAAAATACTTCTCGTTTTGTGACACTGTTTTCAGCTCATGGGGACGTAGTGGTCGGATTTGCTATCTTCCATATTGCTTATTCCAAAAAGAAAAAAAAGAGAAAAAAGAAAGAAAAAAAGGCACTCCTCCATGGAATGTGAATGTTGGTGGGCACCCGATGGAATCGGTTAGCCATGGTTTGTGAAAGAAAAAAGGTGGGGAGGAGTGCCAAGCTTTATAAAAGAGCACAAAAGTGCCAATCTCTCTCTCAAAAACTTGCTTTATTTTTGTATGGAAGATAGTAAGAACCCCATTGCTAGTCGTTGATAAAGACAACCACCTCTCAAAACCAATTTTTATCTCTCTATTTTACAAATGAAAAGCTCTAGCACATGTTTAATCACTGCTTCCCTCTGCGAAGGGCCTTTCTTTTACTTTTATGTTGAGTCACCACCTTCTTTCTTTATGCACCATTAAGAGAGCATACTTGTCATTCTTAGTGTGATATGCATTGTCCCAAAGTTCATTGATTGATTCATATTGTTGGTTTCACTTGTTCTTAAATTATTTGTATCTAGTCGCCCTCTTAAACTTGAAGGTGTCCTATGCATTTATGTTTTGCTCTCCATGAAGGACAAGCTGAAAACCATTTGTATGTTTTTCCTTATGATTTGAACACACGTTTGACTTTCATTGTTTCATTTTCATGATCTTTTGTTTGTGTTCATTTGCATGTTTACAACATGGTTGCTAAGTTCTTATTATCATGATTATATCTTTCATGCCCATGTTTTAAGTTCTTATGATCCCAGCTCACAATGCTTACATTTATGATCAAGATTGTGTAGGTGCATGTCACCTCAAAAATTATTTCTTTTGTTATCACTTACCTACTCGAGGACGAGCAGGAGTTAAGCTTGGGGATGCTGATACGTCTCAAACGTATCTATAATTTTTGATGCTCCATGCTTGTTTTTACACCATTTGCCTATTGTTTCGTTACACTTCGTGGTACTTTTATGCATTTTCCGGAACTAACCTATTAACAAGATGCCACAGTGCCAGTTCCCTGTTTTCTGCTGTTTTTGTGTTTCAGAGTGATACACATAAAATATTCTCGGAATTGGACGAAACAAAAGCCAGAAGTCTTATTTTTCCCGGAAGCATCCAGACATCCGAAGAGAGGAAGGAGAGGGGCCACAGGCCTCCCTCACACAGGGCTGGCGCGGCCCAGGCCCTGGCCGCGCCGCCCCTGTGTAAGGAGGCCCTGGCAGCCCTCTGTCATCGCCCCTTCGCCTATATAAAGCCTCGGGACGGAAAACCCTAGGGGAGTCGGCAATTTTCCAGAAGCAGTTCCGCAGCTCCGATAGGGAAGTGGCCCCGAAGCCATCTCCATCGGTCTCCATCGCCGTCTCCGCCGTCTCCATCGACCTCACCGCCATCTCCATCAACCTTGCTGTCTCCTATGATGAGGAGGGAGTAGTTTATCCCCGGGGCTGAGGGCTCTACCAGTAGCTATGTGGTTCACCTCTCTCTCCCATGATGTGATCTTTATGTGATCGTGAGCTTTGTATCATGTTGAACAAGTAGATGCTATTATTCAGATATTATGCTACTCCTATGCTTAATTATTATAGTGTACTCTAGTGATGTTATTAAAGTAATCTATTCCTCCTGCCATGGTGTAACGGTGACAGTGCGTGCATCGTGGTGGTACTTGGTTTAGGCTATGATCGTGATCTCTTGTGGATTATGAGAGTAATTATTACTATGATAGTATTGAGTGATCTATTCCTCCTTTCATGGTGTAATGTTGACAGTGTGTGCACCGTGTTAGTACTTGGTCTAAGTTGCAATGATATCTATCTTGAGTTGTGATCTGATTTGGATATCTCTATGAGTGGTGTTTGTCAAGTACTTGATGAACTTTAAGGGGTGCTTCCGTAGCCACTACACAATGATTAGTGTTATTCAATAGGAGAGTAATTCAGAGTACCATAGTGGAGAGAAGTTGTTTATTTGTTCAATCATGTTATATTGTTGGGAGTGTGTCCACTAGTGAAAGTATGATCCCTAGGCCTTGTTTCCAAGCATTGCACACCGTTTACTTGCTATTTTGTTACTTGTTTGCTCGCAGCGATATTTATTTCACATCACGTTTGCTACTTATAATCATCAATACCACTTGTATTTCACTATCTCTTCGCCGAACTAGTGCACCTATACATCTGACAAGTGTATTGGGTGTGTTGGGGACACAAGAGACTTTCTGTATCGTAATTGCGGGGTTGCTTGAGAGGGATAGCTCTGACCTCTAACCTCCCTGAGTTCGATAAACCTTGGGTGATCCACTTAAGGGAAACTTGCTGCTGTTCTACAAACCTCTGCACTTGGAGGCCCAACAAGTGTCTACAAGAATAGAAGTGCGTAGACATCAGAGAGCAAAACATAAATGCATAGGACACCTTCAAGTTTAAGAGGGCGACTAGATACAAATAATTTGAGAACAAGTGAAACCATGATCATGAATCAATCAATGAAAACTTTGGGACAATGCACATTATACTCAGAATGACAACTATGCTCTCTTAGTGGTGCATAAAGATAGAAGGTGGTGACTCAACATAAAAGTAGAAGAAAGGCCCTTCGTAGAGGGAAGCAGTGACTAAACATGTGCTAGAGCTTTTCATTTGTAAAACAGAGAGATAAAAATTGGTTTTGAGAGGTGGTTGTCTTTGTCAACGACTGGCAATGGGGTTCTTACTATCTTCCATACAAAAATGAAGCAAGTTTTTGAGAGAGAGATTGGCACTTTTTGTGCTCTTTTTATAAAGCTTGGCACTCCTCCCCACCTTTTTTCCTTTCACAAACCATGGCTAACCGATTCCATCGGGTGCCCACCAACATTCACATTCCATGGAGGAGTGCCTTTTTTCTTTTCTTTTTTTCCCCTTTTTTTCTTTTTGGAATAAGCAATATGGAAGATAGCAAATCCGACCACTACGTCCCCATGAGCTGAAAATAGTGTCACAAAATGAGAAGTATTTTGAAGTTTTTTTTTTCAAAGGTAGCACATGAAAATTTACTTTGGAATGGCTTACAAATACCATGCATAGGAATTTATAGTGGACACGATGGCAAACTTGGTTTTTGGGAGTTGGATGCACGAGTAGAGCTCATACTCAGTACAAAATGAGGGCTAGCAAAAGACTGGGAGCGACCAACTAAGAGAGCAATAACGGCCATAATCATGCAGAGCGACAAAGCAACATTAAAAGAAGCATAAGATGGCATCAAAAGTCAAA
The DNA here is from genome assembly GCA_007115705.1 of Dactylis glomerata. NCBI lineage: Eukaryota > Viridiplantae > Streptophyta > Magnoliopsida > Poales > Poaceae > Dactylis > Dactylis glomerata. The sequence continues at coordinate 771,279 of QXEO01001104.1, read as the reverse complement.
AACTAAATGATCATAGAGGCTATAGGCGACTTATTTTTGTAGTCAACATGGTGTAAGCATGTGCCAAGTCAACCCAAATAAAGCATCAAAGGAGAAAACCAAATAAATGCTTCCATACAATAAAAACAACGCATGATTTTTTCAAAGGCTCATTAAGCAATCTCAGTTATTTGAGACAAGTCATGCTACAGCAAAACCACTAAGCATACTATCAAAAAGACATCAAGCATGACATGCAAAAGCCTAGGCCGCAGTCTACACAAGCTCCTTCTTGTACCACTTTTTTGCATAAAGCTTTTTCTCTTTTCCAACACCATTCAAAAAAAAATTAGAGACACCTCTTTTGATGAAAACCAATAAAGACCAGAGGCAAAAATACACCTTGATGCAAAGATAAAACAAGATCTGAACAAAAATCAAGGCAAAAAACAAAGGCTAAACGCAGTAGCAGAAAAAGAGAACACTCGTTGAAACGATAAGAGTGAAAACTAGAGTGTTCTTGGCAAATGAAAAGCGAGTTCATCTCCTCCAAAAGAAACATGATGTGATCTAACCATTTATTGCAGCAGACAAAACTAAACTAACTAAGAAAACTAAAACAACTGACGCTCCAAGAAAAACACATAGTGCATGAAGCAATAAAAATATAGTGTCTTGAAAGGTGACCTGATTTTTGCCGATGAAGAAGGGGTGCCTCGGGGGCATCCCCAAGCTTTGACGCTTGTACTTCTTGGATATTTCTTGGGGTGATGCATGGGCATCCCCAAGCTTGAGCTTTTGTCCTTTCTTCAACTCATCTCATCATTCTCCAATCCCTACAGTTGAAAACTTCCTTCATACAAAACTAAACACAATTCTATTAGCAACATTAGTGTAAGCATAACATATATTCAACCCCTTTTTGCTTCAGGTTTCAACTCAAAACTACCACATATAAAGCATATACTACTGTAGCAACTTCCCAAAAGGTTCCATGATTAAAAGAACTCAAAAAGCAAGCGATAAAGCGGCAAACACAAATATTGGCAGAAATATGTCAAAACTGAACAGCTGACAAAAGCCGAATTTTTTAGGGGTTTTCTGTTGCTCAAATCAAAAAGTGTTCAACTAATGTAAGTTTGTATATAACCTGGGGCATATGCACAAGAAATCGCAGGTTCAAAAGATATACAGAGAATTTTCACGAATTTTTACGGTGCAGCACCGAAAACAGTTTCAGGACAGCAACATTCCCAAATCTTACCTCACTCAAATTAGAGGCTTCTCTTGGCACAACAACAAAATAAAAAGGATAAGGAGCGGTTATTACAGTAGTAATAACTTCCAAGACTCAAATAAAAGAAAAAGTACTGAAAATAAAACAATGGGTTATCTCCCAAGAGTGCTTTTCTTTAACGCCTTTGAGCTAGGCGCAGTAATTTGCAAAGATGCTCATGTGGGCGCCATATAAGAGCTTGAGGCAAAGGCGCCATATAGGAACTTAAAGCAATAGAGAGCATCAAAAAGAAAATGTGAAAGACATTTATATCTGAACCACTTCCTATGAAAAATAGTCTTGTAAAGAGACAAGTCATAAAAGCGCAAAGCAAAAAGCATAGGAAGGCAAAACAAGTACAACTTCAAGAATTGCAACATAAAGAGGGGAAACTCAATATTATTAAGATCCTTCAAAACATATTTCCCTCTCTCATAATAACTTTCAGTAGCATCATGAATAGAACTAACAATATAACTATCACATAAAGCATCCCTATCATGAGCGATATGCATAAAAGAATTAATACTCACCACAGGAACAATAGTAGTAGGAGCAAATTCAATAGAATAATTATTCTCATCACCATAATCATCATAAATAGGAGGCATATTGTAATCATAACTAATTTTCCCCTCAAAAGTAGGTGAACTAAAAATATTATACCCATCATCATAACCATCATAAACTAGAGGTTTAGTATCATCACAAGCTAGAGAACAGCTATTTCTCAAAGCATATTCATCAAACATATCATCATAAGAAGGAACATCACATATGGGAGATAAAATATCATCAGAGCAAACTTTCTCCACTAAAGCTGGGGAACTAAAAATATCATGCTTAACAAAACCAGCTTCCCCAAGCTTAGACTTTTCTATAGCATTATCAACAACGGTGTTCAAAGCATTCATACTAACAACACTATTAGCATGCAAATTAAGCTCAAAAGGTTTTTCAATTTTCTCTTCAAACACTTCATATCTAAACTCAGGAAAAAGACTACAGAACTCTTTGTTTTCCATTAAGCCTAACTAGTGAAAATAAAAACAAGAAACAAAAAGATGTAATTGCAAAATCTAAAGGAAATAGCTTCGAGCACTCACCAACAACTAAAAGACTTAGTAGCCAAAGGATGTGAGTACCTTTTACCTTACCTCCCCGGCAACGGCGCCAGAAAAGAGCTTGATGTCTATGCACGCGTCTGTTCTTGTAGACAGTGTTGGGCCTCCAAGTGCAGAGGTTTGTAGAACAGCAGCAAGTTTCCCTTAAGTGGACCACCCAAGGTTTATCGAACTCAGGGAGAAAGAGGTCAAAGCTATCCCTCTCAAGCAACCCTGCAATTACGATACAGAAAGTCTCTTGTGTCCCCAACACACCCAATACACTTGTCAGAGGTATAGGTGCACTAGTTCAGCGAAGAGATAGTGAAATACAAGTAGTAGTGATGATTATGAGTAGTAAATGTAGTATGGAATAAGTATCGCTGCAAGCAAACATGTAACAAAACAGGAAGTAAACGGTGTGCAATGCTTGGAAACAAGGCCTAGGGATCATACTTTCACTAGTGGACACACTCCCAACAAATATAACATAATTGAACAAATAGACAACTTCTCTTCACTATGGTACTCTGAATTACTCTCCTGTTGAACAACACTAATCATTGCGTAGTGGCTACAGATGCACCCCTTAAAGTTCATCAAGTACTTGACAAACACCACTCATAGAGATATCCAAATCAAATCACAATTCAAGATAGATATTATTGCAACTTAGACCAAGTACTAACACGGTGCACACACTGTCAACATTACACCATGAAAGGAGGAATAGATCACTTCAATACTATCATAGTAATAATTATTCTCATAATCCATAAGAGATCACAATCGTAGCCTAGACCAAGTACCACCATGATGCACGCACTGTCACCGTTACACCATGGCAGGAGGAATAGATTACTTTAATAACATCACTAGAGTACACATAATATCTGAATAATAACATCTACTTGTTCAATATGATACAAAGCTCACGATCACATAAAGATCACATCATGGGAGAGAGAGGTGAACCACATAGCTACCGGTAGAGCCCTCAGCCCCGGGGATGAACTACTCCCTCCTCATCATAGGAGACAGCAAGGTTGATGGAGATGGCGGTGAGGTCGATGGAGACGGCAGAGACGGCGATGGAGACCGATGGAGATGGCTCCGGGGGCACTCCCCTATCCCGGCAGGGTGCCGGAACAGAGACTTCTGTCCCCCAAAATTCGTCGACGGCGGCGGCGGAGCTACGGAACTGTTTTGGAAATTTCGCCGACTCCCTTAGGGTTTTCCGTCCCGAGGCTTCTTATAGGCGAAGGGGCGTCGTCAGGGGGCAGCCAGGGGCTCCTCACACCAGGGTGGTGCGGCCAGGGCCTGGGCCGCGCCACCTATGTGTGAGGGTGGCCTCTGGCCCCCCTTTGGCTCTCTTTCGGTCTTCCGGAAGCTTCCGGGAAAAATAAGACTTCTGGCTTTTGTTTCGTCCAATTCCGAGAATATTTCCTGTGTAGCTTTTCTGAAACACAAAAACAGCAGAAAACAGGGAACTGGCACTGTGGCATCTTGTCAATAGGTTAGTTCCAGAAATCGCATAAAAATGCCACGAAGTGTAACGAAACATTGGGCAAATGGTGTAAAAACAAGCATGGAGCATCAAAAATTATAGATACGTTGGAGACGTATCAGCGTTATTCCGTGTATTTTCTTTGACGTTGCATGTATCGTTGTTTGCTAGCTCTCTACTGTTATTAGCGGTATTATTAGCTTTTCATAGCAGCTTGCCACATGTGTCCTAGAGTGCGCCTAATGAACTTTGGTTTGATTCACCCCCATTCTACCTAGAACTAGAAAGAGCTTATGGACAACTAGCAAAAAACCCATGTAAAGCCAAATGTGCTCACACTCACTAGTAGAAAAAGGGCTTCCATTCGCCCCTATTAGTCCTCAAACTGTTCGGTCCATGGATAAAGGGGGCATTAGTCCCGATTCAGTTTAAAATGTGGGCCAGGGAGCATTAGTCCCGGTTCAAATAGGCCCTTTGGTCCTGGTTTGCGCCACCAACCGGGACTAATGGATTGGGGCCTTTAGTCCTGGCTTGTGGCGCAAACCGGGACTATAGGGCACCCTTTAGTCCCGGTTCGTATCACGAGCTGGGACTAAAGGCCAGTTCAGACGAACCGTCGCTCCCGCGCCAGTTAGGACGCGATCGTCGTTGATCGTTTCAGAAATCACTGCGCCACTAACCTGAGCGCTTCGGTAATCATCTTTGACCACTTCGGGATGCCGCCGCCGGTGGCCTAATCACACCGCCAGTCAGCCTCTTCTTCTCTCATCTCTCTAGTATATAAGGATGTACCTATAAACATCTTCTTCATCCTCCTAATCTCCTCCCAAAACACCATAGCATATCACTGGCAAGCTCTCTCTCTCCCTCTCATTTCAATGGAGCCGATGACACCTCAATCTCGGGTGCATAATATCACCGCCGAAGGGATGGAATTCACCATCACGGAAACTCTCCATGCATCAATGGTGGAGATGTGGCTCCACACCGTCAAGCAGCGGTTCCTCGACGCCACACCAATCAAATGTATGGGCTTGGACTGCGAGTTCACCAGCCCTCGCGAGGGTAGGCGCCATCAGCGTGCCGCTGTCCTTCAACTCTCGGTGCCGTCCGAGGTTTTGGTCTTCTAGATATGTCGGGCCGATCATGTGCCATAGCTGCTAAAGTATTTCTTGAAGGACCCCACCATTAGATTCTGCGGCGTGGCTATCGGCAAAGACGTGCGTATGCTGGAATCATACGGAATTGAAATTCCATCTGTGTACGACCTCCAAAGGATTATGCCAAACCCCACCAAGAATCCAATTCTGAGTCTATACGATCTGTCCAATGCTACTATTTGGACAAAGCTTGAGAAGAAGAAGAGGAAGAAGGACAAGAAGAAGGACGACGAGGAAGAAGAAGAAGAACTAATATATAGTTGGGCCAAAGTTCCATTGAGCGACAAGCAAGTGTTGTATGCCGCTCTAGACGCTCACTTGGGCTTCGAGATTGCTAGGAGGTATTGGAAGCTGGAAGGCTACTAGATGTGTGTGGTGTGGTGTGTGAGTCTCAAGTTTCGGTTGAGTAGCATGCATATATATTTGGAAAAAATGTACTCCCTCGTGTTATGGTTAACAAGTCTATTAATTTTCGAATTTTGGATTTTTCAAGTTTTTTGGCCCTTTTTGAATATTTTAATTATTAAAAATTAATAATTAAATTATGCATAAAAATTATTTAGAATTTATTCATGCTTATTATTACTTAATCATTGTTGCTTATTTTGTGAATTTATTTGGAATTTAAAAGTAATATTATATGTTACCAAAATGTATAGGTTAATAGAATTGGTAGCATACCATTATCAAGAAGTCGCGAGCACAGTCTTGGAAGCTACTATGGAAGGAATGGAGAAGTTAAGCGTGCTTAGGGTGGAGCAGTGTGGGGATGAGTGACCGACTGATACGTCTCAAACGTATCTATAATTTTTGATGCTCCATGCTTGTTTATGCACCATTTGCTTTGTGTTTTGTTATACTTCATGGCGTTTTTATGCATTTTCCGGAACTAACCTATTAACAAGATGCCACAGTGCCAGTTCCCTGTTTTCTGTTGTTTCGGTGTTCTAGACAAGTTACACAGGAAATATTCTCGGAATTGGACGAAACCAAAGCCGAAGTTCCTATTTTTCCTGATACGAGACGGAGTCCAAAGCAGAGACGGAGGAGGGCCAGAGGGTGGCCACACCCTCCCATGGCGCGGGCCACCCCCTAGCCGCGCCGGGGCATGGTGTGGGCCCCTGGTTCACCTCCTGACATCGCCCTTCCACCTATATATTCTCCTCGACGAGAAAACCCTAAGCACCTGATCAATTTTCCAAAAACATACTGCAAGCCGTCGCTATCGTTGACGCGAGATTGGGAGGGTCCAGAAGCTCTTCCCGGCACCCTGCCGGAGAGGGAAATCACCACTGGAGGCCTTATTCATCACCATGCCTGCCTCCGGAGTGATGTGTGAATTGTCTACCTTGGACTACGGGTCCATAGCAGTAGCTAGATGGATGTCTTCTCCTCCATGTGCTTCATGTTTAGATCTTGTGAGCTGCCTATCATGATCAAGATCATCGTTATGTAATTCTACATGTTGTGTTTGTTGGGATCCGATGAATATTGAGTACTATGTCAAGTTGGTTTGTGATTTATCATCTCTATGTTGTTTATGATCTTGCATGCTCTCCATTGCTAGTAGATGTCTTGGCCGCGTAGATGCTAGTGACTCCAAGAGGGAATATTTATGCTTGATACGTCTCAAACGTATCTATAATTTTTGATGCTCCATGCTTGTTCTTACACCATTTGCTTAGTGTTTTGTTACACTTTGTGGCATTTTTATGCATTTTCCGGAACTAACCTATTAACAAGATGCCACAGTGCCAGTTCCCTGTTTTCTGCTGTTTTTGTGTTTCAGAAAAGTTACACAGGAAATATTCTCGGAATTGGACGAAACAAAAGCCGAACATCTAGATATTTAACGAAGCTTCCAGAAGTCCGAAGAGGAGACGGAGGGGGCCCACTGGGTGGCCACACCACCAGGGGGCGTGGCCCAGCCACTGACCGCGCCGCCCTGTGGTGAGGGCACCCAGGCCCACCTCTCGCGCCGCCCCTTCGCCTATAAAGACCCCCCGACAGGAAAAACCTAAAGACCCGATCAATTTTCCAGAAACACATCGCGATCCACCGCCGTCGTCGACCCGAGATCGGGAGGGTCCAGAAGCTCTTCTCGGCACCCTACCGGAGAGGGGAATCGCCATCGGAGGTCTTCTCCATCGCCATGCTTGCCTCCAACACGATGAGTGAGTAGTCTACCTTGGACTATGGGTCCATAGCAGTAGCTATATGGTTGTCTTCTCCACCATGTGCTTCATGTTTAGATCTCGTGAGCTTCCTTACATGATCGAGATCATCTTTGTGTAATTCTACATGTTGTGTTTGTTGGGATCCGATGAATATTGGTGTTATGTTAAGTTGATGTGCTGAATATTATCTTATGTTATCTCTATATTGTTTATGATCTTGCATGCTCTCCGTTGTTAGTAGCTATCTTGGCCAAGTTGATACTAGTGACTCCAAGAGGGGGTATTTATGCTCGATAGTTGGGTTCATGCCTCTATTTAATCTGGGGGAGTGACAAAAACCTCTAAGGTTGTAGATGTGCTGTTGCCACTATGGAGAAAACAACATTCTTGTGTCCAAGGACATTCGTTTTGTTTACATTACACACTTTGCTTAATGCAGTTATCTGTTGTTCGCAACTTAATACTTGTGGGGTGTTCGGACGATATTCCCGTGGGTAGATTATTAGTCATGGATGTAGTTGGATGGCGGTCTATGTATTTTGTTGTAATGCCCAGAGTAAATCTCATAGTGATCCTCGCGACATATGCACATTATCTTTATTCTATCAATTGCCCAACTGTAATTTGTTTACCCAGCATGTTGTTATTTATCTTATGGAGAGACACCACTAGTGAACTGTGGACCCCGGTCCAATTTTCTTTACATTGTTACACCGTTTTACTATTACTCGCACTATTTACTTTCTCGCATACTACTATTGCTTTCCACTCGATACGCTCATACCTTTGTTTACAGCAAACCGGTGAGATTGACAACCTCATCGTAAGTTGGGAGCAAAGTATTTGGTTGTGTTGTGTGCAGGTTCCGCGTTGCTACTAGTTGAAGACGCACCAACAAGTGTCATAAACGGCGCCCTTACTGGAGTGTCACTAAGCTAGCAAGCATCACCTTCTTAAGTTTAGCCTTTTCCTACTGGATCGACAAACCTCGGTTTCTTACTGGGGGAAAACTTGCTACTGTGCTCATCATACCTTCCTCTTGGGGTTCCCAACTGGGTGGTCATCCTGCCCGCATCAAGCCAATTTTCTGGCGCCGTTGCCGGGGAAAAAGAAGATTTCTGCAAGGGGAGTTTCGCACGCACATCCTTTACTTTGTTTTAGTTTTGCTTTACTTTATTTTTGCTTGCATCGTTTTATCAAAAATACAAAAAAATTAGTTCCTTCTATATTTGTTATTTTTGTTGGTCTGTTATTGTCTTGCTTTATCATGCTTTCTATCAATGGTTGGTTTCTTTGAAACTAAATCTTTTTGGCAAGGTGGGTTCACGGAAGAACAGCTGAAATATTATGAGAACACCGCTTGTCACAAAAAGGGAAACACTTATGGGAACAAATTAATAGATTGTATATCATTGCTAGAAATGTGTGCTCAACTTATAATGTTACTTATTGCTTTGATAGATCTTGTTGCTGTAGGAGGTATAAACACCTCCCTTTTCAATGTGAGTATAATGATGATGTTACCATATCTTCTTTTATGATATGGAACAAATTGAAGAATTTATTGCTTGGAAGGGTGCATTCGAACTTCTTATTTGCTTGAAAATACTGATGATGCACCTTATAAATATGAGGTTTATGATATACTTAAATTTTGCTTTGATAATTACGAGGAAGAGAATGGCTATATTCTTAAATATCTTAATAGATGCTCTCCAACGGAAGAGGCTAATGCCTTGAAGGAGCCTATGGAAGAAGAAATTGCTGAAACTGGAAGCTCATTTGATGATCAAGAGGAGGAAGAATGGAGCTACCCTTGTCTACCTCCCAATAAGAGTAACTCTTTAACTAATACCTTATTTGATCGCCCTCCATGCTTAACAAAAGAGGGTGAGTATGATATTTATATTGTTGAGTTTGTTTATGATGCTACTGAAAATTATTATGAGAGAGGAAAATATGGTTGTTGGAATTCTCATGTTACTAAAACACCTCTCTTTATATTGAAAGTTCCGAAGTTGGTCTTGTTTTATCTACCCATACTTGTGACTATGTGCTTCTTTGATTTATTTTCTTTCAAGATTCCTATGCATAGGAAGTGGGTTAGACTTAAATGTGTTTTATATTTGCTCCTTGATGCTCTTTTTGGCTTCCATTCATATTTCTTATCTGAGCATCTTTTCAAAACACCGAGCCTAGCTCAAAGGCGTTAAAGAAAAGCACTCTTGGGAGATAGCCCATTGTTTTAATTTCAGTTCTTTTTCTTTTATTTGAGTCTTGGAAGTTATTACTACTGTAATAACCGCTTCTTTTCATTTTTATTTTGTTGTTGTGTCAAGAGAAACCTCTAATTTGAGTGAGGTAAGATTTGGGGATGTTGCTGTCCTGAAACAGATTTCGGTGCTGCACCGCAAAATTTCGTGAAAATTCTCAGAATATCTTTTTGACCTGCGATTTCTTGTGAATATGCCTCAGGTTATATCCAAACTTTCATTAGTTATACACTTTTTGATTGGAGCAACAGAAAACCCTCAAAAAAATCGACCTTTATCAGCTGTTCTGTTTTGACAGATTTCTGCCACTATTTGTGTTTGCCTCTTTATCGCTTTCTTTTTGAGTTATTTTGATCACGGAACTTTTGGGGAAGTTGCTACAGTAGTATATGCTTTATATATGGTGGTTTTGAGTTGAAATCTGAAGCAAAAGGGGTTGATTCATTATTATGCTTACACTAATGTTGCTAATAGAATTGTGTTGAGTTTTGTATGAAGGAAGTTTTCAAGTGTAGGGATTGGAGAATGATGAGATGAGTTGAAGAATAGACAAAAACTCAAGCTTGGGGATTCCCACGCACCCCAAGAAATATCCAAGAGGTACAAGTGTCAAAGCTTGGGGATGCCTCCGAGGCACCGCTTCTTCATTGGCAAAAATCAGGTCACCTTTCAACACACTATATTTTTATTGCTTCATGCACTATGCGTTTTTCTTAGAGCGTCTTGTCTTTAGTTTTTAGTTTTGTTTTGTTTTATTTGCTATAATAAATGGTTGTACCCCAACAAATTTCTTTTGGAGAAGTTGCCTTGCTTTTCATTTGCCAAGAACACTCAGTTTTTCACTCTTATCGTTCAACGAGTGTTCTCTTTTTTCTAGAACTGCGTTTAGCTTTCATTTTTCGCCTTGATTTTTGTTCAAATCTTGTTATATCTTTTTATCAAGGTGTATTTTGACCTTTTGTCCATGTTGGTTTTCATCAAAAGAGTTGTTTCAAAAAGGTTCAAATGGTGTTGGAAAAGAGAAAAAGTTTTCATGCAAAAAAGTGGTACAAAAAGGAGCTTGTTTAGACTGCGGCTTAGACTTTTGCATGTCGTGCTTGATATTATTTTGATAGTATGCTTAGTGGTTTTGCTGTAGCATGACTTGTCTCAAATGATTGATATTGCTTAATGAGCCTTTGAAAAAAATCATGCGTTGTTTTTATTATTTGGAAGCATTAATTTGTTTTTCTCCTTGATGCTTTATTTGAGTTGACTTGGCGCATGCTTACAACATGTTTGACTCATACAAAAAGTTGCCATAAGCCTCTATGATCATTTAGTTTTTGACTTTTGATGCCATCTTATGCTTCTCTTAATGATGTTTTGTCGCTATGTATGATTATGGCCGTTATTGCTCTCTTAGTTGGTCGCTCCCAGTCTTTTGCTAGCCCTCATTTTGTACTGAGTATGAGCTCTACTCGTGCATCCAACTCCCAAAAACCAAGTTGTTCCAATGTGTCCACCATACATACCTATTAGCAATTTGCTATTCCAAAGTATATTTGACTTGCTTTTATCTATCCTTCAAATTAAACTCTTTTTGGTGTTATGCAAAAATTGGTCAGTAAACGAACCTGATGACACACTTTACTTTTCTCGTTCTTAAAAATTTGACATTGTGGCTCTCTTATGTTGAGTTGTTATGCTTGCAAGTTGTAAGTTAGAAATTAGCCCAGCCATGCCGTCATGGGGCAAGCTTTCAACATTGCACTTCTTATTTGAGTTGATATCGTGATCTTTTGTTTATGGATACTCGCGATGTGAAATAATTTGGGAAACTTGCGGGATCATGGAGTTTGTATACGTGTTAGAGAAACGCCTGGGCCGCTAATCTAAGCCATGCATAATTCATGGTGGAAATTTACAGCATGCCCATAGTGAACATTCGATGACGCTTCTCAAAATAAAAAAACTATACCAATGGTAAATAAAAGAGATGCCGAGGTGTTCATTGTGTGTTTGTCCTGTTATTTTGATGTGGGCTTGTTCCATATCATCGGGCACGGAGGTACCCCGTTGGTGGTTCTCGATGATACGTGTATACTTACAATGACAAGAGCTTGCTTGGGACTCTAAGTCGAGTAACATGAGGTTTGGGTATTCATACTACACGGGACACGAGGTTTTCAACTTATGATTTGTCAAGCATATGCTTCATAATTATACTCGTATTAACTTTAACCATTCAAGATGCCTATGATGGGGGCAATGAGAGCTCAAAGCTAGTAAGTACCATAATTTTTGAAGGTTTATAAAACTTGCAATCACTGCTTCCCTCTGCGAAGGGCCTTTCTTTTACTTTTATGTTGAGTCACCACCTTCTATCTTTATGCACCGTCTAAGAGAGCATAGTTGTCATTCTGAGTTTAATGTGCATAGTCCCAAAGTTTATCATTGATTGACTCATGATTTTGGTTTCACTTGTTCTTAAATTATTTGTATCTAGTCGCCCTCTTAAACTAGAAGGTGTCCTATGCATTTATGTTTTGCTCTCTCATGAAGGACAAGCTGAAAACCATTTGTGTGTTTTTCCATATGATTTGAACACACGTTTGACTTTCATTGTTTCATTTTTCATGATCTTTCATTTGTGTTCTTTTTCATGTTATAATATGGTTGCTAAGTTTCTTCTATCAAGATTATATCTTTCATGCCCATGTTTTAAGTTCTTTTGATCCCAACACTCAATGCTTACATAGATGATCAAGATTGTGTTGGTGCATGTCACCTCAAAAATTATTCTTTGTTATCACTTACCTACTCGAGGATGAGCAGGAGTTAAGCTTGGGGATGCTGATACGTCTCAAACGTATCTTTAATTTTTTATGCTCCATGCTTGTTCTTACACCATTTGCTTAGTGTTTTGTTACACTTTGTGGCATTTTAATGCATTTTCCGGAACTAACCTATTAACAAGATGCCAGAGTGCCAGTTCCCTGTTTTCTGCTATTTTTGTGTTTTAGAAAAGTTATATAGGAAATAATCTCGGAATTGGACGAAACAAAAGCCGAACATCCAGATATTTAACGAAGCTTCCAGAAGTCTGAAGAGGAGACGGAGGGGGGCCACTGGGTGGCCACACCACCAGGGGGCGCGGCCCAGCCCCTGGTCGCGCCGCCCAATGGTGAGGGCACCCAGGCCCACCTCTGGCGTCGCCCCTTCGCCTATAAAGACCCCCCGACGGGAAAAACTTAAAGACCCGATCCATTTTCCAGAAACACATCGCGATCCGCTGCCGTCGTCAACCCGAGATCGGGAGGGTCCAGAAGCTCTTCCCGGCACTCTGCCGGAGAGGGGAATCACCACCGGAGGTCTTCTTCATCGCCATGCTTGCCTCTGGCGCAATGAGTGAGTAGTCTACCTTGGACTATGGGTCCATAGCAGTAGCTAGATGGTTGTCTTTTCCACCATGTGCTTCATGTTTAGATCTCGTGAGCTGCCTTACATGATCGAGATAATCTTTGTGTAATTCTACATGTTGTGTTTGTTGGGATCCGATGAATATTGGTGTTATATTAAGTTGATGTGCTGAATATTATCTTATGTTATCTCTATGTTGTTTATGATCTTGCATGCTCTCCGTTGTTAGTAGCTATCTTGGCCAAGTAGATACTAGTGACTCCAAGAGGGGGTATTTATGCTCGATAGTTGGGTTCATGCCTCTATTTAATCTGGGGAAGTGACAGAAACCTCTAAGGTTGTAGATGTGATGTTGCCACTAGGGAGAAAACAACATTCTTGTGTCCAAGGACATTTGTTTTGTTTACATTATACACTTTTCTTAATGCAGTTATCTGTTGTTCGCAACTTAATACTTGTGGGGTGTTTGGACGATATCCTCGTGGGTGGATTATTAGTCATAGATGCAGTTGGATGGCGGTCTATGTATTTTGTTGTAATGCCTAGAGTAAATCTCATAGTGATCCTCGCGACATAAGCACATTATCTTTATTCTATCAATTGCCGAACTGTAATTTGTTTACCCAGCATATTGTTATTTATCTTATGGAGAGACACCACTAGTGAACTGTGGACCCCGGTCCAATTTCCTTTACATTGTTACACCGTTTTACTATTACTCGCACTGTTTACTTTCTCGCATACTACTATTGCTTTCCACTCGATATGTCATACCTTTGTTTACAGCAAACCGGTGAGATTGACAACCTCATCGTAAGTTGGGAGCAAAGTATTTGGTTGTGTTGTGTGCAGGTTCCGCATTGCTACTAGTTGAAGACGCACCAACAAGTGTCGTAAACGGCGCCCTTGCTGGAGTGTCACTAAGCTAACAAGCATCACCTTCTTAAGTTTGGCTTTTTCCTACTGGATCGACAAACCTCGGTTTCTTATTAAGGGAAAACTTGCTACTGTGCTCATCATACCTTCCTCTTGGGGTTCCCAACTGGGTGGTCATCCTGCCCGCATCAATGCTCGATAGTGGGTTCATGCCTCTAGTAATCTGGGGGAGTGACAATTACCTCTAAGGTTGTAGATGTGTTGTTGCTACTCGGGAGAAAACAACAATCTTGTGTTCAAAGACATTTGTATTGTTTACATTAAACACTTTTCTTAAGGTGATAATCTGTTTCTTGCAACTTAATACCCAACGGTTGCTCGGATGACATCCGGCGGGTGGATTATTAGTCATAGATGCAGTTAGATTACGGTCTATGTATTATGTTGTAATGCCCAAGTGAATCTCATAGTGATCCTCATGACATGTACATGCATTTGTTTGCTTTCTTTATTCTGTCAATTGCCCAACTGTAATTTGTTTACCCAGCATGTTATTTATCTTATGGAGAGACACCTCTAGTGAACTGTGGACCCGGTTCATTCCTTTACATTCGTATTACCGTTTACTATTTACTCGCATTATTTACTTTCTCACAAACTACTATCTTTTACCACACGATACGTTTAATCCTTTGTTTATAGCAAACCGGTGAGATTGACAACCTCACTGCAAGTTGGGGCAAAGTACTTTGGTTGTGTTGTGTGTAGGTTCCACGTTGCTGCTGGTGCAAAGCTACGCCCCAGATAAGGCGCCATATATAAATTGTCTAGAGCTGTCGCCAAGCCAGCGAGCATCAACCTTCGGAAGTTGGTTCTTTCTCCTACTGGTTCAATAAACCTCAGTTTTATACTAAGGGAAGAATTGCTGCTATGCTCATCATACCTTCCTCTTGGGGTTCCCAACTGGGTGTCTAACACGCACTATCAAGCAATTTTTCTGGCGCCGTTGCCGGGGAGAAAGAGGATTTTTGCAAGGTGAGTCTCTCACTTCCAATCTTTTACTTTGTTATTATTTTGCTTTACTTTATTTTTGCTTGCATCTTTCTATCAAAAATACAAAAAATAGTTTCTTTTATAGTTTGTATTTTGTTACTTTTACTTTTAGTTCATTATATTGTTCCCTAAGTATGCTCTAGAGGACCTATCAATAGGTAGCGGTTTTATAATTGGGAGAGATAACATCGAGGAGTTCTTTAATCATGTTAGTAAGCATAAAGATGTTGAGGATAGATCTTTAGCCGAACTTGCTCCTAGTTATGAAGTTGCAGCTGCTTATTTAATTCACATGTTGGAAGCTAGGTTTGTTAACCTTAATCCCTTTATGCAGCAAATGTTTCTTAAGCATCATGATATCGAAGACTCTAAAAAGAAAGATTTTATTTTGGAGACTTTGCGTAGAGAATTTAGAGATGTTGTTATTGAAGCTAGAAAAGTTTTTGGGTGTTTTAATATGCTTGGCTCACGTGTAGAGGTTGTTGGTACAAATAAGGAAGAAATCAAAGTACCGATACCTTTCAAACTCGTAGGGTTGCATGAAGCTTTGGAAAAGAATTTTGATTGGATTGTTCCTGAAAATTCTTTTGATGAAAGTAGTGAACCCAAGAGTGTTCATAGAGTATCTTCAAAATCTCATTTGGATAAAATACAATTCCTTGTTGAAAAGACTTCTGCTATTGATCTTAATGCTTCATTTGACATTACTTGATTTCCACTTTCTACGCCTAGATCAAAGGCGTTAAAGAAAAGCACTCTTAGGAGATAACCCAATATTTTCTTATCAGTACTTTTCTTTTTGTTGAGTCTTGGAAGTTATTACTACTGTAATGACCTCTCCTTATCATTTTTATTTCGTTTTTGTGCCAAGAAGAACCTCTAATTGGAGGAAGGTAAGATTTGGGGAAATTGCTGTCCTGAAACAGATTTCTGCGCTGTACCGTAAAAATTCATGAAAATTCTCAGGACATCTTTTTGATCTGCGATTTCTTGTGCACATGCCCCAGGTTATTTCCAAACTATCATTAGTTTTGCACTTTTCGATTTGAGCAACAGAAGAGTTTCAAAAAAATCGATCTTTACCAGCTGTTCTGTTTTGATAGATTTCTGCCACTATTCGTGTTTGCCTCTCGATCGCTTTCTTTTTTAGTTCTTTTGATCACGGAACTTTTGAAGAAGTTGCTACAGTAGATTACGATTTAATGGGTGTTATACTTGAGTTGAAACTGAACCAAAAGAGTAGATTTACTATCATGCTTACACTAATGTTGCTAATAGAATTGTGTGAAGTTTTGTATGAAGGAAGTTTTCAAGTGTTGGGAAAGGAGAATGATGAGATGAGATGAAGTATGGACAAAAGCTCAAGTTTGGGGATGCCCATGTCACCCCAAAAAATATCCAAGAGGTACAACCATCAAAGCTTGGGGATGCCCCGAGGCACCCCTTCTTCATCGGCAAAAATCAGGTCACCTTTCAAGACAGTATATTTTTATTGCTTTGTATTCTATACTTTTTCTTGGAGCATCTTTACTTTTGCTTTCAGTTTTCTGTTGTTTTGTTTGCTGCAATAAATGGTTGGACCCCAACATATTTTTTTGGATAAGATGCACTCCGGTTTTCATTGCCAAGAACACTCTAGTTTTCACTCTTTTCGTTCAACGAGTGTTCTCTTTTTCTAGTACTGCGTTTAGCTGTCGTTTTCACCTTGATTTTTGTTCAGATCTTGTTATTTCTTTGTATCAAGGTGTGTTTAGACCTCTGGTCTATGTTGGTTTTCATCTTTAAGAGTTGTTACAAAAAGGTTGATTGGTGTTGGAAAAGAGAAAAAGTTTCATGCCTATAGTGGTACAAATGGGAGCTTGTTTAGACTGTGGTTTAGACTTTTGCATGTCATGCTTGATATTATTTTGATAGTATGCTTAGTAGTTTTTGCTATAGCATGACTTGTCTCAAATGACTGAGATTGCTTAATGTGCCTTTGAAAGAATCATGCGTTGTTTTTATTATATGGGAGCATATTATTGTGGTTTTCTCCTTTGATGCTTTATTTGGGTTAACTTGGTGCATGCTTACACCATGTTTGACTTTAACAAGTTGCCTCTAGCCTCTATGATCATTTGGTTTTTTGACTTGTGATGCCACTTTATGCTTTGGTTAATAATGTTTTGTCGGTATGCATGATTATGGCCGTTATTGCTCTCTTAGTTGGTCGCTCCCAGTCTTTTGCTAGCCTTCATTTGTACTGAGAGGGAATACTTCTCGTGCATCCAACTACCAAAAACCAAGTTTATTCCAAAGAGTCCACAATAAATTCCTATGCATGGTATTTTCAAGCCATTCCAAGTAAATTTTCATGTGCTACCTTTTAAAAAACCTTCAAAATACTTCTCATTTTGTGACACTGTTTTCAGCTTATGAGGACGTAGTGGTCGGATTTGCTATCTTCCATATTTTTATATTTCAAAAAGAAAAAAAGAAAAGAAAAAAGGCACTCCTCCATGGTATGTGAAAGTTGGTGGGCACCCGATGGAATTGGTTAGCCATGGTTTGTGAAAGTAAAAGTGGGGAGGAGTGCTAAGCTTTATAAAAGTGCACAAATGTGACAATC
Source organism: Dactylis glomerata (assembly GCA_007115705.1). NCBI lineage: Eukaryota > Viridiplantae > Streptophyta > Magnoliopsida > Poales > Poaceae > Dactylis > Dactylis glomerata. Next base: position 753,865 of record QXEO01001104.1, on the reverse strand, counting down.
TCTCTTAAAACTTGCTTAGTATGGAAGATAGTAAGAACCCCATTGCCATTCGTTGACAAGAACAACCACCTCTGAAAACAAATTTTTATCTCTGTTTTACAAATGAAAAGCTCTAGCACATGTTTAATCCCTGCTTCCCTCTGCGAAGGGCCTTTCTTTTACTTTTATGTTGAGTCATCACTTTCTACCTTTATGCACCATCTAAGAGAGCATAGTTGTCATTCTGAGTATAATGTGCATAGTCCCAAAATTTATTATTGATTGATTCATGATTATGGTTTCGCTTGTTCTTGATTTATTTGTATCTAGTCACCCTGACGAGGTTAACTCGACAAATGTCCTAGATGAAGGACTTAGGATTGGGGAGATAGGGCGTCGGATGAACTCGAAGGTAAAATCAGTCAAACAAGTGTCTATCGAAAGTAAACATGGGTGTAATCCTGCCTTGCTTTCAATCTGTCCCCCACCGTCCTCTCTTGGCCCCTATATATAGGTGGCCAGGTCTCAAGGATCGGGAGGGATCCGGTACAGATTACAATATCGATATACGACATGAACTCGTATTTCGACTAGTATTACAACTGGGCCTAGCTTAACGGGCCTCAGGGGTACTCAACTGCCGGGCTCTATTATCTATACCCTTGTCAGTATCCCCCGAGATTCTACTGGAATTGCAGATTCGGGTTGAATCTCAGATCTTCAAATCTTCGACTTGATCAATACTTCTTCATATCTTCAAATCTTCGACTTGGTCTTTCGACTTATCTTTTTATTATAATGTCTTGCAAGGGGTTTTGATAAACAAGCCTAACAACTCTGACGGATCAAGAGGCTAATTAACTGCCGGAACAGGTACTTGTCACCTACTTCAAATTTAATCCCCTTGGACTTGAATTCGGGAAACCCGTCAAACCCATTCTTATGCCGCATTTAGGACTTACAAAAAATGAATCCCAGTGGTTCTTAGGGTACCCAGTGTGTCCACCGGGATTTTCTTCGCGTCGTAGACACGGATAAATACTAGCAGAGCGCATCCATGTGCGTATACCAGGCCACACAGGATGGATCCTGGGGTCTTACCTTCATGATATATTTCAACCATGACATTCAAGTTTTGTCGCGATGACATAACTCGAGAATCATATTTCACAGCCTTGTTTGACTGAATCAATATACAAATTTTTTGAGTTATCCTTTTTAACTCTCACGAATAGCTCCCGATGGGAGTAATCAATGTTCATTTTGTCGATAATGCAGCCGAAGTTCACTGTTGACAAAATGCAACCGATTGCGTCTAAACCACTTGTCCATCAACTGGTTTCTTATCATCAACTTCAACTTCTCTCCTTTCTTCTGTCGACTTATTTCTATCGAGTGCGCGACAGCGCTCCCGATGGGAGTAGCCCCCGAGGCTATAGCCAAATTTTTCGGGTAGAGGCTCAAAAAAGATAGATATACTTGTTCCATATATTTCCTCTTGCGATATTTTCCGACATGATTCGCCCTTTCAGTTGTTCATCTCTTCTTTCCTTATGACTCAAGCCCCCGAGTCCAAGACGAGGTACGCTGTGCTTCTTGATTGATAACTTTTTTCCCTTTTTGCCATGTCTCTTGATACGCTGATGCTTATTTTATCGTCTGCACTGGGCAGAATATAAGAGCCTGTACATATATTTTTGGACCGTGCCCTTGTAGAGGCACATTATGTACTTTTTATAAATAAAGCATGTTTGGCGGGGGTAAAAACCCTAATCCTGTCATTAGTCTCTTCCTCTGCCGCATCATCTTCCTCTCCTTGATCTCATCTAGGGTTTCTTCTTTCCAGCACTTGGCTCCATGGCCGATGCAGGTGAATCGCATCTGAACATCGGCGCCTCGGAGGAGAAGCGGGGCCACGACTTCCCTCGCGACAGTAAGAACAAGGCTACTATTGCAGCTGCAGTAGCTTCGTCTTAAACTTGAAGGTGTTCTATGCATTTATGTTTTGCTACTCCATGAAGGACAAGCTGAATACCACTTTGCTATGTTTTTCTATATGCTTGAAACACACACTTGACTTTCAATGCATTAGTACTCATGATCTTTTGTTTGTGTTACTTTTCATGTTATAACATGGTTGCTAAGTTTTGTTATCAAGATTATGTCTTTTATGCCCATGTTTAGAGTACTTTGATCTCAGCACTCAATGCTTTACATCGTTTGATCAAGATTGTGTTGGTGCATGTCACCTCAAAAATTATTGTTTTGTTGTCACTTACCTACTCGAGGATGAGTGGGAGTTAAGCTTGGGGATGCGTGATACGTCTCAAACGTATCTATAATTTTTGATGCTCCATGCTTGTTTATGCACCATTTGCTTTGTGTTTTGTTACATTTTGTGGCGTTTTTATGCATTTTTTGGAACTAACCTATTAACGAGATGCCACAGTGCTAGTTCCCTATTTTCTGCTATTTTTGTGTATCAGAAAAGTTACACAGGAAATATTCTCGGAATTGGACGAAACAAAAGCAGAAGTTCCTATTTTTCCCGAAACGAGACAGAGTCCAAAGCAGAGACGGAGGGGGACCAGAGGGCGGCCACACCCCCCATGGCGCGGGCCATCCTCTGTCCGTGCCGGGGCATGGTGTGGGCCCCTGGTCCACCTCCTGACATTGCCCTTCCGCCTATATATTCTCCTCAACGAGAAAACCCTAAGCACCCGATCAATTTTCCAGAAACATACTGCAAGCCGCCGCCGTCATCGACGCGAGATTGGGAGGGTCCAGAAGCTTTTCCCGGCACCCTACCGGAGAGGGGAATCACTACCGGAGGCCTTCTTCATCACCATGCCTGCCTCCGGAGTGATGTGTGAGTAGTCTACCTTGGACTACGGGTCCATAGCAGTAGCTAGATGGATGTCTTCTCCTCCATGTGCTTCATGTTTAGATCTTGTGAGTTGCCTATCATGATCAAGATCATCGTGATGGGTTCGTAGCATAGAAAACAAAAATTTTCCTACGCAAGAACACATAAACTAGCCAAGATACTCTACGAGATGGTAGCAATGGAGACTAACCCTCGATGACCATAAGCGGGGATTACGTTCCCGCACAAACGTTGACGATGGAGAGTCGATGAAGACGCACGTAGTCGACGTAGTTGTTCACTTGACGTAGTCGACATAGTGGTTCACTTGACGATACAAGATCGTGTACATGGCGCCACAAGTGGCAGCGCCCCCGTGCTCGGATACACGTACGGTTCGGTGACGACCTCCATGCCCTCGGTCCAGCGGGGCAGTGGAAGTAGGGATCCGCCGGAACTCCTCATCCTCCACTTCTCCAAGTGTTGGTGGCTAACAATTTCGGCAGCGCTTCGCTTAAGCAACAGCCATGGTGTGGAGCAACAAAGTAGGGGATGGAAGCAACTAAGTGTAAGGAGAAGAGGAGCATGTCCAACATATATATAGGAGAGAGGGGGCAGCCACCCATGAGGGGTGCGGCCAGCCCCTCCCCTTTTTCTCCTCTTCATGGTGGTGGTAACCCCCTCCTTCATGGAAAGGTAACCCCCCTCATCAAATGAGTAACCCCCATTTTAATTTTGCATGACATTCATGTTAATTAAAATCCACACTTATTGAATTAATAAAACATTTTTATTTATTTAATATTTGTTAATTAAATCAATTAACAAACATTGACATTTACCCCCTTGAGTCATTTTGATATACCGAAACAGTTTCGGTGCTTTTCTGAAACAACCCCTGTGCTGTCCAATAATTCAGCCGGAGTTCCAAATCCACTCAAAAACGCGTCAGCTAACCTTAAGTGTGTCACCCTACGGTTCTTGAATAAAGTGGACATGATCGAGACTCCTCTCTGATCAATAATCAACAGCGGGATCTGGAAATCCATGATGACTCCCACTTACTCAACGATGAATCTAGTGATCGTGTGAACCTTTAATGAACATAGTTAATTCCTTTTGTCTCGCGATATTATTACTTGTCTGAGATCCGATCATTTGGTATCAACCATACCTAGTTCGATCTCGTTCCCGACAAGTCTCTTTACTTGTTCCGTGATAATGCATTCCTGTGACCTAGTCACATGCTTGCAAGCGATTCCAATGCAATATCACCGAGAAGGGCCCAGAGAATATCTTCCCGTCATCGGGTCGGACAAATTCCACTTTTGATCCATGAGCCTCAACTAATACTTTCAGAATACCCAAATCAACCTTTATAAGCACCCTGTGATGGTGTGACGTTTGATATCATCAAAGCACTCTTCCGGTATCAGTGATTAACATGATCTCATGGTCTGAGGATTAGAACTATTTCGTATGAGTTTGATATAGCAATGAACTTGATGACTTGATCGTATTGCTAATCTTACTATGGGTGTGAGTGTTCATCACATCATTCTTCTAATGATATGACCCCGTTATTAACAACATCCAATGTTCATGATCAGGAAACCTTGATCATCGGTTAATCAACGAGCTAGTATAAAAGAGAGGCTTTACTAGGAACCTTTTATAGTTTATTAATCACACAAGTATTAATGTTTCCGATTAATACAATTCTAGCATGAGAAATAAACATTTATCATAAACATGGAATATGATAATAACCACTTTATTATTGCCTCTCGGGCATATTCCCTTCAGTCTCCCACTTGCACTAGAGTCAATAATCTAGTTGATACTTGCGTATATAACACTTATGGCTTTCATGTGTTATCCGAATGCATTGCAGTGGTTAATCTGATCTCCAGATCTGACACTTTCAGTTCTGTGTGTATTTGCATGTCTTTGCATCTCTACACATCACTCATTCTCAAATGAGATAGTTGGGTATAAATTTGGTCCTTAGGTGAGACCTTAGTTCCTTTAGCTAAAATCATGTTGTCACTATTGTTGCACAATAGCTCTTCACAGTAATAGCCAGCTTGGAACTACACCTAGTTTGATAACAAACTTCTTGACATAAATGCCCTCTTTTGCTACTTCTAAAGCAGCCATATACTCAACCTTTGTTGTAGAATCCATTACAATGTCTTAACTTTGGAACTCATCCAAATTCATCATGGAACTTCCTTCCATTACATTGTGCCACCTAAATATATAGCTAAAATTGAGATAAACTTAATTTGTATCTTGTGACAAACTTAGTATCAATGTAACACTTTACAGTGAACTATGTGTCACTTCGTCATACATAATATATATCCTTAGTCCTTCCAAAGCACATAAGAATATCCTTACTATTGTCCAGTGATCATCTTATGACATTTACCACTCTGGTATATGCTCATAACATTTAGAGCATAAGACATATCTGGATATGTACATATCACAGTATACATGATCGATCAAATCATTCATGTGGCTTCACTCATCAAGTGTCAAAACACCCGAATCTTGTTTCAACTTCTTCCATGCGACAAGAACTTTTCTTGTCGTTTCCATATTGAACTTCATTCAATATTTCATCTATGTACGTTGGCATAACCATATTGGCACCTCGATCTATCTACATAGACATCGAGACCCAATATTTTGGTTTTGCCTAAGTCTTTCATTGAAATCTAATTTTAATGAAAATCTTAACCAGTGTCAATAAAAGATACATCATTTCCAATTAACAATATGTCTTCTACATAATGTACTAGAAATATGTCTCAGCGCTCCCACTTAATTTCTTGCAAATGCAAGCATATTCATCGTATCTGATGAAACTAAACCTTTTAATTATTTCATCATGATGAATATTCTAACTTCGCGATGCTTACTTCAACCATTGAAGTTTGCATGCCTTTTAGCATCCTTTGAATTTACAAAACCCATTGGACCATGTCATGTACATGTCCTAGGTAACCATTCTATTAGAAGAATGTTGTCTTGTTTGTTCAACTAACATATACCAAACTTGGCATATGTAGTGGTTGCTACAGTAATCCGTCCAGACAAAATATCGCTATGAAAGATCAAATCTTGTCACGGTCAACTCCTTGAACACAATCGTAACCTCTTTTAACGATGTGTCGACTATTTCATAGATGTTAAACATCCATATCTGTCTTTATAGATCCTAACACGTTCATTAGGCTTCATGCCTTTTGAGGGTCTTCCAAGTTCAGAAACTTAGTTTCTCGTGTATGGAACTATCACGGATTTTATGGCTTCTAGCCATTTGACAGAGTCAAGGCCCATCATCGCTTCTTTGCATGTAGTCGGTTCATCATTGTCAAACAATAATGATCTATTCTCAAATCTAACTATTTGATTGTTACCCGACTCACACGGTTCAATAGGAACTTAGATCTATGTGACCACAACCTTTGAGGTACGACAGCCATGCGCATTGTGGCCGCCTCCAGGACACTTCCCAGTGCTGCGCTACTCAGCACATATAGCTTAGGTTCAACAACCTAATCAAAGTTCTATTGTCCTCCCATTTGACTTTTTGCGAAAAATTCCTTCTCAAGAAACTTGACGTTTTTCAGCGACAAACACTTTTGTCTTCAATGTTCTGGAGGAATACCCAACAGTTACTTTGGGATAACCTACAAAGACGCATTTATCCGACTTTGGTTGTAAACATTTTACATATGCCTAGCATACCAAAATTTTAGAAAAGACAACTTGGGTTTTATCCCATGCCATATCTCATATGGTGTCATTTTAACGGATCATGATGGCGCTCTTTTTAGTGTAAAAGCGGTAGTCTCTAAAGCTTTATCCTTAAAATATAATGGCAGTTTTATAGACGACACCTTTGATCCAATGATGTCAAACAAAGTTTGATTTCATCTCTCGAACACTCCATACTCCTATGGTGTTTCGAGAAATACAAGTCTATGGAACGATTCCTCAACTTTTAGGTGTTTGATAAACTTGTAACTCAAGTATATTCCTTTATGATCAAATCATAAATTCTTTATTCTCTTGTTACAATGATTTTCCACTTCATCTAGAAATACTTTGAACATTTTTCAAATATTTCATGCTTCTTCCTTATCAAGTAAATATACACATATATCTACTCAAATCATCGGTTAAAGTAAATGAAGTTCAAGAATTCACCACACATGGCTACACATAATGGACTATATATATCAACATGTACAATATCCAATAAGTTAGTCGTCCGTTCTTCTTTGGCCTACAAACGGAGTTTTAATCATCTCTAGGAAATTTTCACAAGCGTCAATTGATTCAAAATCAAAAGACTCCAAAATCCCATCAACATGGAGTTTCTTCATGTTTACTTTCCAATATGATTTAAATGGTGGTGTCACTCATAAGTGATCTTCCAATCATTTATCTTGAGACATTTTTTTTAGCATCAGTGTTATGGATGTGATTTCTCCAACAAGATAAGCGTTCATCCATCTTTTATGAATGCGGTAATAATTTGAACAACATTGTTCTCATAATACCAGAACAAAATAACAATTATTCAAACAAATCTTGAAGGCTAGGTTTAATTCCAACGAAACACAATAACACTTTATTTGTTTTCGATGAGAATCATCCCATATTCATTTGCTAGTTAATTAGGCCATTTTAGTTCTTGTATTGCGTTATTCTGTATGACAGTTCATACCAACCAATTTAGTATCAAATACCCAAGAACCACATTGTTTTAACAAGCAACGAATACAGCCATAACATGTATATCTTCTATATACCTGAGCTGGACATTTCCAGTCTTTTCTTTTTCGCCAGAATAAATTTCGGATTCTCTTTTAGCAATTCTTTTTCGTCTAGAAGAATCTATCAATATCAATAGTGGCGCTATACACATGGCACATAGTTCAAGGCATGATTAGTCAAACACTAATATCCTCGGACTCGCACTTTGAAGTATATCACCATTATCAAATATTTGGCATTCTTCCAAATTCCATTCTTTAGTAATCTTTTAGTGTAGTAAACATTTTACCTACATCTTCCATTCATCCTATCATGACAACTTTCATGATCAAGCTACTATAGCTCATGAGGACGAATTGTGAGTATAATGTTAGTTCCCAAAACCTTTTTAGGAGATCTGGACGCCTAGCGTCTCCAATCTTCACAAATTCTCATACAATACGAGAACATGTGTCTTACACAATTATACTCTATCACATTGCAACCAAACATTGTTTCAGATATCAAAATATCTTCCACACATGATAGTTTATGAAACAATTCTTTCAGCACCTAGACAACCTTGATACTAAAAACAACTTTTGAATATCAAGGATCATGGAGGAAAGTATGATACTTAGATACTAACACTGGAATTGTTACTCTTGATTTAATACTACTTATTAAATTTTATTGAGTAACCAAGGTTTGCTAAAAGTTTGCAATAGGACTTTAAACTTTAGATTGACATTCAAACAATACGATACCAGTTCATAAAGTTAACTTCCAGAATTCTACAGTTCTATTATCTCAATTATAGCTAATCGTAAGGTAGTAAACGGATGCCAATGACTACAACACACTATGCAAATTCACTTTGATTTAGTTCATGATAAATTGAGTTCTATAATTCAAAATTACTAGGTGAACTCCCACTTAAAAACAACATCCCTCTTAGTTTTCTTAAGTGATTACACGAACCTAATTCACTATACCGCAACCGATCATCACGTGCAACGACATAGTTTCAAAGGCGAACATCATCATGTTCATCATATCAACCATATGACTCATGCTTAACCTTTCGGTTCGTGTTCCGAGGCCATGTCTGTACATGCTAGGCTCGCCAAGTAGAACCATAGCACTCGCGTGTGTAAAACTGTCTTACACCCGTCGTATGTGAACGTAGAGTCTGTCACACCCGATCATCACGTGGTGTCTCGAAACGACGAACTTTCTTGACGGTGCATGCTATGGAAGAACACATTTTATCTTGATATTTATGTGAGAGGGATCATCTTATAATGCTACCGCGCGATCAAATCTAAGCAAAATAAGATGCATAAAAGGATAAACATCACATGTATATATAATGTGATATGATATGGTCCTTCACGCATTCGATCTCCATCTTGTGCGTCATGGCATGATCTCCATCATTCCATCGGCATAGCACCAAGGTCCATGGCGCGCCACCTTGGTTGTCTTCCTCCATTACAATATATCACTTGGATATATATATTCGGCACGCAGGCCATAAAAAGAAAAGACAACCATATGGCTCCTGCCGGTTGTTTATAACTTACAAAAAGGATCATTGCATACAATTTGTAACATAAACAATTTAACCATATCACATCACATGCCCTGCAAAAACAAGTTAGATGCTTCTAATTTGTCTTGCATATTTTACGTGGTTTGGGACTTTCTAGGAAGAACCGTTCTTACCTACGAACATGTAACCACAACGGTGATAAAATATTATTAACAACTCTTTGTAAAATAGATCATAACTATAGTGGGAGAAACATGCACCCGCAAAGCCACATATGTCGAAGCATGTTAAGTGTGGGACAAGTCTCGTGAACGCGGTCACGTAAGGTTAGTCTCGGGCAGCTTCAATCCCACTATGCCACTATGATCCAAAATACAAAAAATTGCAATAACATGATCATCAACGCCCACATCCACATGTGTTCTAGCCGTGCATACCAACTACGCATAGATATGGCTCTGATACCACTGATGGGTTCGTAGCATAGAAAACAAAAAATTTCCTATGCAAGAACACATAAACTAGCCAAGATACTCTACGAGATGGTAGCAACGGAGACTAACCCTCGATGACCGTAAGCGGGGATTACGTTCCCGCACAAACGTTGACGATGGAGAGTCGATGAAGACGCACGTAGTCGACGTAGTTGTTCACTTGACGTAGTCGACGTAGTGGTTCACTTGACGATACAAGATCGTGTACATGGCGCCACAAGTGGCAGCGCCCCCGTGCTCGGATACACGTACGGTTCGGTGATAACCTCCATGCCCTCGGTCCAGCAGGGCAGCGGAAGTAGGGATCCGCCGGAACTCCTCCTCCTCCACTTCTCTAAGTGTTGGTGGCTAACAATTTCGGCAGCGCTTCGCTTAAGCAACAGCCATGGTGTGGAGCAACAAGGTAGGGGATGGAAGCAACTAAGTGTAAGGAGAAGAGGAGCATGTCCAACATATATATAGGAGAGAGGGGGCAGCCACCCATGAGGGGTGCGGCCAGCCCCTCCCCTTTTTCTCCTCTTCATGGTGGTGGTAACCCCCTCCTTCATGGAAAGGTAACCCCCCTCATCAAATGAGTAACCCCCATTTTAATTTTGCATGACATTCATGTTAATTAAAATCCACACTTATTGAATTAATAAAACATTTTTATTTCTTTAATATTTGTTAATTCAATCAATTAACAAACATTAACATTTACCCCCTTGAGTCATTTTGATATACCGAAACAGTTTCGGTGCTTTTTTGAAACAACCCCTCTGCTGTCCAATAATTCAGCCGGAGTTCCAAATCCACTCAAAAACGCGTCAGCGAACCTTAAGTGTGTCACCCTACGGTTCGTGAATAAAGTGGACATGATCGAGACTCCTCTCTGATCAATAATCAACAGCGGGATCTGGAAATCCATGATGACTCCCACTTACTCAACGATGAATCTAGTGATCGTGTAAACCTTTAACGAACATAGTTAATTCCTTTTGTCTCGCGATATTATTACTTGTCCGAGATCCGATCATTTGGTATCAACCATACCTAGTTCGATCTCGTTCCCGACAAGTCTCTTTACTCGTTCTGTGATAATGCATTCCTGTGACCTAGTCACATGCTTGCAAGCGATTCCAATGCAATATCACCGAGAAGGGCCCAGAGAATATCTTCCCGTCATCGGGTCGGACAAATTCCACTCTTGATCCATGAGCCTCAACTAATACTTTCAGAATACCCAAATCAACCTTTATAATCACCCTGTGACGGTGTGACGTTTGATATCATCAAAGCACTCTTCCGGTATCAGTGATTAACATGATCTCATGGTCTGAGGATTAGAACTATTTCGTATGAGTTTGATATAGCAATGAACTTGATGACTTGATCGTATTGCTAATCTTACTATGGATGTGAGTGTTCATCACATCATTCTTCTAATGATATGACCCCATTATTAACAACATCCAATATTCATGATCAGGAAACCTTGATCATCGGTTAATCAACGAGCTAGTATAAAAGAGAGGCTTTACTAGGAACCTTTTATAGTTTATTAATCACACAAGTATTAATGTTTCCGATTAATACAATTCTAGCATGAGAAATAAACATTTATCATAAACATGGAATATGATAATAACCACTTTATTATTGTCTCTCGGGCATATTCCCTTCACATCGTTATGTAATTCTACATGCTGTGTTTGTTAGGATCCGATGAATATTGATTACTATGTCAAATTGATTTGTGATTTATCATCTCTATGTTGTTTATGATCTTGTATGCTCTCCGTTGCTAGTAGATATCTTGGCCGAGTAGATGCTAGTGACTCCAAGAGGGAATATTTATGCTCGATAGTGGGTTTATGCCTCTAGTAATCTGGGGGAGTGACAATTACCTCTAAGGTTGTAGATGTGCTGTTGCTAATAGGGAGAAAACAACAATCTTGTGTTCAAGGACATTTGTATTGTTTAGATTACACACTTTTCTTAAGGCGATAATCTGTTGCTTGCAACTTAATACCCAACGGTTGCTCGGATATTATCCGGCGGGTGGATTATTAGTCATAGATGCAGTTGGATTATAGTCTATGTATTATGTTGTAATGCCCAAGTGAATCTCATAGTGATCCTCATGACATGTACATGTATTTATTTGCATTTTTTATTCTGTCAATTGCCCAACTGTAATTTGTTTACCCAGCATGTTATTTATCTTATGGAGAGACACTTCTAGTGAACTGTGGACCCTAGTCCATTCTTTTACATTCATATTACCGTTTACTATTTACTCGCATTATTTATTTTCTCGCAAACTACTATCTTTTACCACACGATACGTTTAATCCTTTGTTTACAGCAAACTGGTGAGATTGACAACCTCACTGCAAGTTGGGGCAAAGTACTTTGGTTGTGTTGTGTGCAGGTTCCACGTTGCTGCTGGTGCAAAGCTACGCCCCAGATAAGGCGCCATATATAAATTGTCTGGAGCTGTCGCCAAGCCAGTGAGCATCAACCTTCGGAAGTTGGTTTTTTCTCCTACTGGTTTGATAAACCTTGGTTTCATACTGAGGGAAGACTTGCTGTTGTGCTCATCATACCTTCCTCTTGGGGTTCCCAACTGGGTGCCTAACACGCACTATCACCGACCGGGAAGTGAGGACCACAAGTATGTAATTTGACATGAAAATAGAGTGAGAGCCATAAGTATCTAATTTGATATGAGAATAGAGGTGATTAGATATTAGAGAAATAAATAAAATAGAGAAATTCCAAAAAAGCAAATACAAATTTTATTCGGAACGGACCTTTAGTCCCGGTTTATGTTACGAACCGGGACCAAAGGTCCTCCAGCCGCAGCACATGAGCCGGGCCACGTGGATGCCATTGGTCCCGGTTCGTAAATAACCGAGACTAAAGGCTCCAGCCTTCAGTCCCACTTTGTTAGTCCCGGTTGCTCCAACCGGGACAAATGGTCCTTATAAACCGGGACCAATGGTCTTTTCCACCAGTGATTATATGAAAAAATCGAGAAAAACAAGGCGCAGCAACGCGCGCAAGGACCATCTAGTCCCATGCAACTATCAAGGGTTGTATGACTTCAAATCAGTTCATGTATTCACACTTGGGAAGGCCACGTGGAAGGAGGTGTAGGCCAGTCGTGATGGTGCCATATGTCAACTCACCGAGGGCACTAGGGGAGAGTATATTTTTAGTGGCACTTTGCTTGTGGCATTTTTTTAAGTGCGGCTTAAAATTATTTTTAGTGGCGTTTTGATAAAAGTGTGACTAAATATTATATTTTTAGTGGTACTTTGTAAAAAGCGCAGCTATAAATAGTATTTTTAGTGGCATTTTTTCAAAGTGTAGCTAAAAATACCTATTTTTAGTGGCATTTTTTCTATTGTGTAACTAAAAATGAGGATCTTTGGTGGCATTTCTTCAAAGTGCCACTAAAGATGGGTATTTTTAGTGGCACTTTAAAGAAACGCCACTAAAAATGCTCATTTATAGTGGCACTTTGAAGAAATGCCACTAATAATACCTATTTTTAGTGGCACTTTTATTTTCAGTATCAATTGAACTAAAATACCAGTTTAGTGCATATTGCAAAAATCTTGGCTAACTACTCGCATATACTCCTAAGGTATGATACCTTAGCTCCCTCAAAAAAAAGTAGATTACGGAAGTTAACTGTCCTTGTTCCGATCGACCACAGCGCCGAAGCTGCGTCCAGTCGTTCACCGCGCCGTCGTGAACGCCCTAGCCGCGCGCAGGTCATCCTTTACTCGGCCCGTAGCATAACCGTTCCACGATTACACAACTGTGTCCTACCACTTAACGAACGTGAACATGAATTATTAGTCCCAATTGCGTCCTCCCCAGACAGCGCAGCCCCGTCTCTCCCTCCCGGCTCCTCCCACTACCGCCTCTCCCTCCCGGCTTCTCCCACCGCCGACTATCCCTCCTGGCTCCTCCCATCGCCGCCTCTCCCTGTGGCTCCTCCCACCACCGCCTCTCCCTCCCGGCTACTCCCACCATCGCCCTGCCCCTAGCCTCCTCTCGATGGTAGCTGGCTCGTGCCGCCTGCCATGGACATTGGCGGAGGCGAGCTCCGCGTGGGCGACGAGATGCTGGACCAGGAGGAGGAAGACATCGGTGATGGTGCGGTATTGACGGACCAGTTGGGAACCCCAAGAGGAAGGTGTGATGAGCACATCAGTAAGTTTTCCCTCAGTATGAAACCAAAGTTTAATCGACCAGTAGGAGAAAGAAACCACTTCTAAAGGTTGTTGCTAACTGGCTTTTGGCAGGGCGCACTACCGGCGCCAGCAGCAATGTGGAACCTGCACACAACACAACTAAGATACTTTGCCCCAACTTGCAGTGAGGTTGTCAATCTCACAGGTTTGCTGAAAACAAAGGATTAAACGTATCATGTGAAAAAAGATGTTTATTTGCAGTAAGTAAATAATGCTTGCGGAAAGTAAATGGTGCTTGCAGTAGATGGTAATATATATGTAAAAGAATGGATCTGGGTCCACAGTTCACTAGAGGTGTCTCTCCATAAAGATAAATTACATACTGGGTAAACAAATTACAGTTGAGCAATTGACAAAATAAAGAATGCATAACAATGCATCTACATGTCATAAAGATCACTATGAGATTCACTTGGGCATTGCAACATAATACATAGACCGTAATCCAACTACATCTATGACTAATAATCCACCCGCAGGATATCATCCGAACAACCCTTGGGTATTAAGTTGCAAGCAACAGATTATCGCCTTAAGCAAAGTGTGTAATGTAAACAATACAATTATCCATGAACAAAAGATTGTTGTTTTCTCCTTAGTAGCAATAGCACATCCACAACCTTAGAAGTGATTGTCACTCTCCCAGATTACTAGAGGCATGAACCTACTATCGAGCATAAATACTCCCTCTTGGAGTCACAAGCATCTACTTGGCCAAAGTATCCACTAGAAACGGAGGGCATGCAAGATCATAAATAACATAGACATGATAAATCAACAATCAACTTGACATTGTACTCAATATTCATCGGATCCCAACAAACACAACATGTAGAATTACATAATGATGATCTTGATCATGATAGGCGGCTCACAAGATCTAGACATAAAGCACATGGAGGAGAAGACAACCATCTAGCTACTGCTATGGACTCATAGTCCAAGGTAGACTACTCACGCATCACTCCGGAGGCAGGCATGATGATGAAGAAGGCCTCCAGTGATGATTCCCCTCTCTGGCAGGGTGCCAGGAAGAGCTTCTGGACCCTCCCGATCTCGGGTCGACGATGGTGGCAGCTTGCAGTATGTTTCGTGGAAAAAGTGTTCGAGCGCTAGGGTTTTCCCGATGAAATGAATATATGGGTGGAAGGGCGATGTCAGGAAGTAGACCAGGGGCCCACACCACCTGGTGGCGCGGCTAGGGGGTGGCCTGATTACAGCTTGACATCTTGTTTGTTTGCTGATTGAAGCTTGACATCTTTTTACAGATAAAAAAGATGCCTTTTGCGCATGACTGTCCAACAACAAAGCTTGAATATAGCAAAATGGAATCACAAGATTGAGTTGCAGAGAATCTTTGAGATTCGGTGAAGAAAAACCCTGGCGCAGGCGCAAAAGCAGCTATGGTGAAGTTGCAAGGTGACTATAACTTCAAGTTGAAGTACAGTAAGGCTTGGTCAGGTATGAGACTAGCTATGGATAAGATCCATGGTAAGTACGAGGATTGTTTTCAGCTGCTGTTTAGTTGGAAGGAAGAAATAGAGAGGAAGAGTCATGGAAGTATAGTTGAAATTGAATTGATTAAGATCGATGATAAGTATCATTTCAATAGAATGTTTGTAGCATTTAAGGCCTGCATTGATGGATTTTTAGCCGATTGTAGACCATACATAGGAGTAGATGCAACCGCACTAAATGGCAAGTATGCAGGTCAGTTAGCATCGGCAACTGCAGTCGATGGACACAACTGGTTATACCATGTAGCATATGCTATGTTTGATTTAGAAACAACAGAAAATTGGACATGGTTTATGTAGCTGTTGCATTGGGTTGTAGGATCCTCACCAGGGCTTGTCATTTCCAGTGATGCTTGCAAAGTGTTAGAAAATGTTGTAGACAGTGTATTCCCTGAATGTGAATTCAATATAGAGAGTGCATGAGGCATAATTACCAGAACTTCATGAAAAAATACCATGGTAAAGTGTACACAGACCATCTTTACCCAGCTGCAAGGGGATTCACCGAGCAGAAGTTTAGGTATCACATGGAGAAGATATATGCAGCAAATCCAAAGGCTATTGAATATCTAGAGATTCACCACAATAGGCTCTAGTATAGATGTGCCTTTGGGGAAGCTAGCAAGGTTGATTATGTCACAAACAACATTTCTGAAAGTTTTAACAAGCAGATCAAAGATTTTAAAGGGCTGAATTTGTGTGAGTTGTTTGATAGGATTAGAGAGCTCATAATGGTGAAGTTCAATGTGAGGAGGCAGGTTTCTAGGCAGATGGCTGGAAGAATACTACCGGCTATCCTTAAAATGCTCAATGCCCTTAGCAAAACAATTGGACCGCACAAAATCTCCTGGAAACTGAAACTGAAGTAGAGGTCACCTTGTATGATGTCAAAACCTATGACCAAAGGCACACTGTAGACTTGCAGAAAAGAGTGTGCACATGTCGTGTATATCAAGTTTCAGGCAAGCCTTGTATTCATGCACTAGCATTCATCTGCTCAATGAGAGTTAAAGGAGTTGAAATCCAATCCTTTTTGATGAGTACTACAGTGTGGCTAGGTTTCAAGATGCTTGTGCGGCGCCAATGCCAACAATGACAGATAAGACACAATGGGTGCAAGTAAACCTTGGCTTCATGGTATACCCACCTACACAAGGAAAAAGGCCTCCTAGCAGGCCTAGGGTACAAAGAACTAGAGGGTTCCTTGAACCTGGGAGGAAGGTGGTGAAGTGCAAGAAGTGCAAGCAGCAAGGCCACTTTGAAAAAACTTGCAAAAATCCTCCTCCAAAATATCCTGACTACGTTGACGAGCAACCACAAGAGGAGCAGACAGAAGAGCAGCCACAGCAGCAACATACACCTAGTAAAAGGTTTAGTAACCCTTTAGTAACCTGTTTCTTTTCTAAATAGTTTTTGACGCACATTTCCTAATTTACTCTATACATTGCAGGAAGCGATCTGCTGAGGAGCAAGATGTGCAAGACGATGAGCCTATAGCTAATTACAAGCGGTATCCTTTTGGGTGCCCCATTCTTTTAATTCTGGTAGTAACAAATGAAATATTGTCTAAGATTGCTCCAATAATATTGTACTCCATGCAATTGTAGGAATAAAACACCTGTGAAGAAGGCGACATCCATGAAGAAAAAGAGACCCGTGAAGAAGACACCTTTGAAGAAGAAGACACCCATGAAGAAGACGCCCGTGAAGAAGAAGACACCCATGAAGAAGAAGACACCTATGAAGAAGAAGAAGAAGACGCCAGTGAAAAAGAAGACGCCAATGAAAAAGAAGACGCCGGTGAAGAAGACACCGGTGAAAAATGGCAAGAAAAAGAAACCTGAGGTGATCGCACCATCCACGAGTAAGGCGGTTCTGCCGCCAACACTTGGAACCAAGCGAAGCCTAATGTACTGGCTTGGAGGCTAGATTCATGCATCTGATTTTCATTTGAATCTGGAGCTTGTTATTTTGTGAGATGGGGCATTGTGATATTGTCTTGTGAATCTATAGCCTTTTATTTTCTAAATCTGTAGCTTTGTTGATGCATGCATGTTACTATGACATTGGACCTAAAGTTGCGTTGCAAATATTCAGTGTTGAACCTGGAGCCTTTTAATTGAGGGATTTCTATTTTCGTGCCCTCGGGTCCTTAGTTGTGCTCAGTTTTCCCCAGTCGCTTAACTTTTCCTCAGTTTTCCCCTTCCTCTAGTTTGAAACCCCTCACAGACGCTCGGACGGGAGGGTTGCCGTCTGGTCAGAGGCCTTGACCATTACTGGTGACGGCTAGGGAGCCGCGGTGGTTGTGAATTGACCGATGCTTTTGAATGGTGCTGACGGGTAGGGTTAGGAGACACGTCGGAGCAGCCATCTATCTATCGCTGACGTGTGGGCTGTTTTATTTCCTGATTGTATACGCGGTGCTACCAATGACAAATGGGGCCGCTCTATAGGGCTGCCGCAGCCAATGACCTGTGGGGTCGTGTATTTTTCAGGAAAAGACATATATTGCCGCTCTGTGGGGCCTCCGTAGCCAATGACCAATGGGGCCGCTCTGTGGGGCTGCCGCAACCAATGACCAGTGGGGTCGTCTATTTATTTAGAGAAAATCATATATTGCCGCTCTGTGGGGCCTCCGCAGCCAATGACCGCTGGGGTCGTCTATTTATTTAGAGAAAATCATATAGAGCCGCTCTGTGGGGCCGCCTCAGCCAATGACCACTGGGGTCGCCCTTTTTCTTAAGCTAGACCCAGCAGGTGACTATTTTTGCTAGAGAGAAGCAACAAGTTCGCTAATTAATTTTTCTTAAGCTAGACCCAGTAGGTGACTATTTTCGCAGCTTAATCTAAAGTGAATCTTATGCTAAACATGGCTGGAACCTAGTGTTGTGTATCTCATTAGTCATCGGAGAACCGCTGGCAGCTCGTTCCCCACCCTCGGATGGAGCAGCCATCGCCGGCGCCTCGTCGCGTCACCGGCTCTGTCCCCCGGAGGCATCGGACAGACTGCGGCGCTGCACGTCAACCACGGATCCAGCACTTGTTTCGTCCGCACGCATTGTACCCACCGCATGAAAGTCCGCCGCAAGCAGATCCGCCGTCCACGACGACCGGGATTTGTTCCGCGCACCAATTGGTAGTATAGCTTGGTAAGACCTCCGCTTCCGCCTCCCCCACCCCCTAATCGATTCGGTTCCCGTAATTTATTGGAGTTTGCAGGTGTGAAATAGTCCTCAATGTCTGGTTGTAGCGGGTACACCGGTGAGGGTGGGGATTCGATCATGTCGTGGCCACGTTCTACTTCTCCTACCTCGTCAGAAGTGCAGGTATCTAGCTTCTGCTCTCTGTACTACCGTTGAATTTGAAGTGCCGCCATGGCCTGTTGGAGTGATTTCAGTTGCTCTTTTTTCCATTATTGTTACAGTTCGCCAGGCAAGCCGATGATCCATGGTACATTGCATACCAAGATGAATCAACCCAGTGGTGTAGCCAGAGGATGAATTTGGAGGAGAAGGTGGCTAATTTAGGTGATGAATTGGCCCGTAAAAACCTGATGATATTCTAGCTGAAGCATACTGTAGAGGAAGAAAAGAAGAATTCAGAGCTTATTCACAAGGAGAAGTTGATACTTGAGACAGATCTTGCCGTATCTGATCAAGTGGTAGAAAATCTAGAATATGAACTTCAAGTGATGGGAGAGGTGAAAAGTATATTCATCTGGGCAGTTTTATTAGGTGTCATCCCTGTCCTAGCAGTTATGTGATTGTGGTAGATGATTTAGATAGTATAGAATTGTTATTTAGTAGATGGCTCTAACCACTGTATTTTGGTGTGGCTCTAACCACTGTATTTTGGCATACAATTTCCTAGTTGTGCTAAGTAATGCGCGCGATAATTTTAGCATGCATGAACATCTTATAAAAGTGAAGGGATCCCAAAAGTGAATTTGGATGAGTTCCAAAAGTGAAGGGATCCCAAAAGTGAAAGCATGTACCAGCCTCTCGGATCAAATACATATCAATCTTCCCAATCAAGTTGGGATAGAATTCAAATCATACATTCGGATGTACAGGGACACATCGAGAAAGTGGAGAAGCTTTTTTTTTGAGACGGAGGTAGTAGTTCGAACAATTTTATCCCAAATTGAAATTGAAAAATACAAATTTATCATAATTTATCCCAATTTGCGGCGTCGAACACGGCCGCGCACCGATGGGCTAGAAGGGCCTGGACGACGGGCGGCTGAGGGGTGGTCATCTGCGCCATCCGCAAACTCGGACATGGAGGAGGGCTGGATCTGCGGCTTTGCAACCACTCCTGGCACCGCTGCCGTCTTGGTGGCTGGATCTGCGCCATCCGCAAACTCGGACATGGAGGAGGGCTGGATCTGCGCCATCGCAGCGATGTTGTAGGCGATGGCTTCAATCGTCTTGGCATCGATGACCACTGTCGACACGGCCGCCGTCTTGGTGTCCATCAGCAACAGATCTGAGGAGGGCAACAGAAGTGAGACATCGGCAGGCTCCGACATTGAAGGCTGGATCTGCGCCATCGCAGCGATGTTGTAGGCGATGGCTTCAAGACGATCGATGAGCACTGTCGACACGGCCGCCGTCTTGGTGTCCATCAGCAACAGATCTGAGGAGGGTAACGGAAGTGAGACATCGGCAGGCTCTGACATTGAAGGCTGGATCTGCGCCGTCGCAGCGATGTTGTAGGCGATGGCTTCAAGATGATCGATGAGCACTGTCAACATGGCCGCCATCTTGGTGTCCATTAGCAACAGATCTGAGGAGGGTAACGGAAGTGAGACATCGGCAGGCTCCAACATTGAAGGCTGGATCTGCGCCGTCGCAGCGATGTTGTAGGCGATGGCTTCAATCGTCTTGGCATCGGTGAGCACTGTCGGCACGGCCACCGTCTTGGTGTTCTTCATCATCAACAGATCTGAGAAGATAAATGAAAGTGAGACAGAGAGAGACATTTCAACTATTTCTGAGGGTTAGATCCTTACCGGCACTCTTAGATCCTCACCGGCACTCTTAGATCCACGCCGCCGCATGGTTAGATCCACGCCACCGCACGCATGGTTAGATCCGCGCCGCCGCACGCTGCAGTTCCGCGCGGCCGCACGCACGGTTAGATCCGTGCCGCCGCACACATGGTTAGATCCGCGCCGCCGCATGCACGCACGCACGCTGCAGATCCGCGCCGTCGCGACCGCCAGAGTAAGAGAGGAAGATGCGACTGCTAGGGTTGGTAGGTATGTACTCTGCTCTTCTCTCCGTATGCGTCCATCGAGGTAGAGAGAGATATACAGGCCGTCCGATCATAAATGATCCCACGGTGCGAGCGTACGTTGAGCTATCAACCAACCAAGATCTGTGTGACATACATCTCGACCAATCAGAGATCAGCCAGTGAGTACAAGTGAGGAAAACTGAGTAGAACTAAGAGGGGGAAAAGTGAGGAAATGTTTATCGGAAGGGCAAAACTGAGTAGGACTGAGTAAAACAAGTGGACCCGGAGGGGGAAAACTGAGTAAAACTAAGTAAAACAGGGGCACCCAAATAATAAAGGGAGTAAGGGAAATTGAAGCTTTTGGCATAAAAATTGTTAGATTGTGTTATTTGAACAATATAGTACATTTTGGCTGACGTGATATTATTTGCAATTCAAAGATACACAAGTGTGACGAATTTGGACTCATTTGGACAAAGTTTGTAAGCATAGTGGGTATTTGGGAGCTGTGTTGAGTAGAAAGCCCTGCATCTTCATAGCTAGTAGCTCATGGACTAGGAAGTGGTTTTGGGAAAAACTTCATATCTCTATATTTCCTTTTCCATTATTATTTCTCTAGGTTGTAGGTAACATAACAAGACTCCATGGGAAGGTTCCACCATGTTTTGAATTATTTTGAATTAAACTAAACCCAAAACTATATTTTTTGAGTTTAGTCACTTAGAAAATGATAAATGTCCTTTTCCATTATTATTTCTCTAGGTTGTAGGTAACATAACAAGACTCCATGGGAAGGTTCCACCATGTTTTGAATTATTTTGAATTAAACTAAACCCAAAACTATATTTTTTGAGTTCAGTCACTTAGAAAATGATAAATGTGGCTTAAGCGATGAACTTATTCGAGGTGCATGACCATAGAAAACTTGCAATAACACATACATTCAAATTAATTGTTCAAAATAAAATCTTTCTCTTGCTCCTGGTGTGACTCGCTGGGTCCACCACCTTACTCCGGGTAACCCTACCAGGGATATTACCGGTGTCTACCTTCATTTTGCCCTCTTTCTTGTTCTTCTTCTTCTTCTCTTCGGGTTGTGCCAAGACCGAGACAACCATATCATATGAAGCTTGTGCTCTTTCTTCTAATGCATTTTCTTCCCTTGCTTCTACAATCTGCTCTTGATCCATCGGTTTACCCAGCTCTCGATCAATTCCTTCACTCAGCTATCTATGCATTGCTTCAACGGCCTCTAGATCCATCTGTTCCCTCTGCTCTCGATCCATCGGTTCAAGCAGCTCTCGATCCATCGGTTCAAGCAGCTCTCGATCCATTGGTTCAAGCAGCTCTCGATTCATTGCTTCAATCTCCTCATGTTGAATTGCTGCTTCATTCTCCTCTGCATTTGCTGCTCCCGCCTGATCTTCCATTCCAAAAGCTGGGTCAACTGGATTTTTACAAAGCCTAGCAATGTGTCCAGGGGTTCCACAATGTTTACACTTACGTCGTCGAATCGGTGCACCACCCTCTGCACTAGCTCTGATCCTATTCTTCCTCGGCCTACCCGCCGGTCTAGTCAAAACTGGAGAGTACAGTTTGAAGCCTGGATCGACTTTCATCCATTGGTCTTTTCCCAACAAGGTAGGAACATTCATAGCATATGCAACCCTAAATTTGGCAACAGAGAAATACTCTGACACATACTGATCAACTTCACCTTCTGCACCCGCTATAACACTCATGAAAAACAATGCGTGTATGCAGGGTATCCCACGGATCTGCCATCGCCTACAATGGCATGTCCTATCAACCAAACTCACTGGATACCTCCACTGCCTATTTTTACTGTCAGTGTAGGTTACCTCAGCCTCTATTCCTTTTTTGATGCATTTCATCTTCAATTGTTTTGCCCTGGCATGCAAAGACTTAATCAAAGATGGGAGCATGAGATGGCCAACATATTTTGTGGCTGCAATTCTTTGACACAGATCGATCTTTATCATGATCATCTGCCTAATCTTATCAAATATTTGACACATCATAAGCCCTTTCAATGACTTGACCTTTGCATTGAAACTCTCCGCAAGGTTACTTGTTACATAGTCTACCTTGCAAATTTCATTGAATTGGCTTCTTGACCACACCCTACCATGATGTTCATCCAAGTACTCCTTCACCCTAGGTTTTTGTTTATACAACACTTCCAAATGAAACAGATGCTTCCTAATGCTGCATGTGTATGCAGCTAGCCATAGGTTGTCAGTATAAACTTTACCCTTGAATTTCTTTGTAAAATTCTATATCAAGTGTCGCATACATTCCCTATGCTCCACTCCAGGGAATACTGCTTCTACTGCACTCTCCAAACCTTTGCAAGCGTCTATGTGGATAGCAAGTCCTGGTGGATGACCTATAAGGTCGCGCAAATTCTGCAGAAACCAAGTCCAACTTTCCTCTGACTCAACCTCCAAAACTCCATAAGCAACAGGGAACATCCAATTGTGTCCATCAACTACAGTAGCAGCAACTAGCTGTCCTTTAAACCTGCCATGAAGAGCTGTTGCATCCACGGCCAAATAAGGCCTGCAATCGTCCAGAAAGCCTTTCCAGCAAGCTTTGAAACAAACAAAAGCCCTTCTAAAACATTCCTTCTGCATTTTCCTCCCGCTTTTCAATTTGTAGGGAACTGTATGCTTGTCTATCGCTACAACACTGCCTGGACTAGCCATCTCCACTTCAACTTTGAAAGTGTAAAGCAACTGAAAGCTTTCATTCCATGGACCATTGATCCTGTCAAGAGCCATTTCCTTTGCATAGAACATCCTCATGTAAGGTATTTTTATATTAAACTTATCAGATATCAATTTTATGAGTGATGTTGGACCAAGTGATGGAGTTTCTCTCAGCCAATCTATGATTGCATCTGCCAACCACCTAGTCTTCGCTAGCTTTGATTTCTCCTCTAGCGCTCCCGCTCGTGGTGGACAAGTATGGTCGATCGAGTTCTTCTTTATCTGAAACATAATTATAAGGGATGTCAGTAACAGTTAACAAATTTTACACCGTGATCTAAAATACACAACAGGTTGGCGGAGTACCTGAACCACGGTGCTTCTGAGCATTGTGGATGCATGCAGCCTCCACTTACACCTCTTGTATGGGCACTTAACTGTGAACCTACCTGGCTCACTTTTAATAACCTCATAATTATTCTTGGTGAGAATGCAATATGTAGTAATTGCATTACGGCAGTCCATCATCGTTTGAAATACGGTGTCTTCTGCAAGCTGAGGATCCTCCCTGTTCCACTCAATTGTTGGCAAGTCATCACCTTCGTAATCGGCTAAAACGAGGTTGTCATTGTTCTCATCCTTCTCTTCATCATCAGTGTCATCAAATCTGGCACCTTGTGCAATATCTTCCATGTATTGATCCTCCATTGCCTGCTTACTGCATCGATCTACCAATTCAGGAAACATCAACTCATCCTCATCATCTTGAGGAGACGGATCCTCAATCTCTGCATCGTCCTCCACATCGACCGAAGGAACAATCTGGCCACCACTACCACTAGCACTGGGGACAGATGGTGCTGCTCTGGACCTACAAGGAGCGGGGCGGCGCACACGATTAGCAGAGGCAGCAACACTAGAGAGACATGATGCCCGACCACCTGATGATGCCCCAACACCAGATGATGCATGGACCCTGTCCACATGGATTCGAATTTTACCGACACGGCAGGAATCATTTAAAGCAAAAAGAATTCCCAGATCGTCGTCGGAAATTAGTGGAACATATCTTCCCTCCGTGCTGTTGAAATATTGGAAATCAACTGAATTGCCAGCGCCCCAGGGGTACTGAGCGCAGATGTTATCTTTTAAATCCCTCAACGAGATGGTAGTTGCAACCACCGCTGGGATGTAAAATCCGCTCACATTGCGTTCAGAATCACGCAAAAAGCTAGTATCCAGCCTAACCACCAGCCGAAAAGCCAGCGCTGGATCAATCCTATTCGAAAAGCAACGCAGTTAGTTGAGCAACAATGATTTGCGCTCAAAAACTGCCTACTGTTAATTCACATAGGCAGATGATGCTTACCCAGATGGAATCCATGCGTTAGATCCCTCCGATTCCCAATCTTCTCTGCCGTTGAGGGGCATAATCGGCACACCAGATGGATGTACAAACTCTACCGCGATAGGGGTAGATCTAGTGGAGTCGGAGCGCTCTCCGCCTCCCGGGGGTGGTGGTGGGGGCGGGGGCGGCTCGGGGGCGCACGACGCCATAAGGTAGGAGGGCAGGACGGCGTGGCGGCGGAGGGGCGGTGAGATCTTCCAGTCTCGGGCGGAGGGGAAAGCTTTGGGTGAGTGATCGCTAGTCCGACGTGTCTCATTGGGTCAACAGTCAACACCATTCAAAAGCAACGGTCCATTCACAACCACCGCGGCTCCCTAGCCGTCACCGGTAACGGTCTAAGGCCTCTGACTAGACGGTAACCCTCCCGTCCGAGCGTCTGCGAGGGGTTTCAAACTAGAGCGAGGGGAAAACTGAGGAAAAGTTAAGCGGCTGGGGAAAACTGAATACAACTAACGACCGAGGGGCACGAAAATAGAAATCCCTTTAATTGAATATGTAGTGTTGCTATCTGAATGTGTAGTGTTGCTGTACCTATTTTAAGTGTTGACCTGGAGCTTTTATGACACATTGTTATGCAAATGCATGCATGTCATCTTCACTTTTATAATATTGCTGTAATTTTACTCCGATATTTCTCATCAACTTACGTTTTTTCACTGATTCAAGCGGGCCCCACCACATGTATGTATGTACGGCTGAAAATATGGTGTATAATGTATAGTATATGCTGTCTAAGGGGGCGTAATGGCATATCTCAAAGGTACACATATTTGCAGTGGCATTTTTCCAAAGTTGAGAGTTGCAATGGCGTTTCTCAATTTCGCGGAAATTACAATGGTGTCTATCCAATTAACTCTTATATATTGGGCGCTAGAGAAATGATACCGAAACTAAGTCGTTGCTTTTGGGTGCCCCTGATCAGGACACATATGTTACGTACAAAAGGGTCAAAAACGTTGGTTCGTGGGCCCCCCTTATTATTATGTTTAGACTTTGTCTAATTAGACTCTGTTCTTTCTCAGTAAACCCCTTCAGTTAATTAAAACTGACAGATCAACCAACACTAGTTTCTAAAATAAGGTACCATCAGTCTGTTGCTCACTGTTTGCCTTTGCACCTTCAATACCATCCGTCAGTTATTGACTTTCAAACATGGAAAACAGACAGGTGTTGTCATTCCACACATGGATAGCTAGCTAGCTCCGTCAATGTTGTTAATTTTGGCGCTGAGAGTTCCTTAAGGTATCACGCATGGCTTATCAAAATCAATGAGAGACAATCTAAAAAAAAAAAATCAATGAGAGACAGATTGGTCTCTACTCGGATGAACCCAGCCCCCTCGTTTGTACTCCCTCCGTTTAGAAATATAAGATGTTTTAGCTTTGTGAAGTGAGTGTATCTAGACATCTTTTAGTGTATAGTGATCTATACACTAAAAGATGTCTAGATACACTCACTTCACAAAGATAAGATATCTTATATTTCTAAACAGAGGGAGTATCCTTTTATTAGCGATCACAGCTCACAGATAAACATAACGTATAGATCAAGGGGCGAAGCTCAATTTTTTTTAACCCGGTGCACTACAACAGGCTAGGTGCACACAACATGGGGAAAATGACCTAGTTAAGCTTGATTTTAGAGTGAAATATTCATCCCTGGTGCACTCATATTGAGCCAACCTGGTGCACACGGCTTTTTTTTTTTACCAAATTAGTTAAAAAGTTTCATTTCTCCCTGGTGCATGTGCACCATGCATGGACCATGTAGCTCCGCCCCTGTTTAATAGATCCTAGAATCTAGCTAGGAACGGACTCGGTTACAATGTAACAGGTACAGAAGCTATCGCTATGTATAACATGGCTAACTGATTTATATATTTGTGCTAGCGAAATTCATTAATTTCAAGCAAAGATGTAGCTAGGCTTGTGATATGTGAAAAAAAGGTAGCTGGCTGATCTTGAACATGGCATATCTAGATAGTCCATTACTGCCTCCTCTGAATTTCTTTTCAATTGGGCCAATAGAAGAGCAGTTGCTTTACTGATTGAGATTGAATCTAGAAAGTTTTTGCACGTTTTTTTTTGAACCAGTAAGATGTCAAAATTCTTTCAACCAGTACGTAGGAATATAATTCTGACTGCAGCATTCCCGTCCTCTAACCTAAAATTCAGAATAAGACCACACTGCAAAATTCAGTGATTGGAACGAACGCATGACACCGCATAGCTGAAAAAAACCTGTGAGAGGACAACACTCAAAAAATAGATATAGCACAGATTCTTCCTACAAAACACTGTTTTGCAAGAAAATAGGCGCCTGATCTCTACACAATACTAAGGGTCTCTTGTTCATAGTGCCTGAACTTTTCTAGGGCAAGAGGGGGGCCATGGCCCCCCTACTCCAGAAAACTATCTAAAGACATCTTTTATATTTATGCTAATTTTTTAATATTACTCAAAATGTAATACACAAACAAATCTTGGGCCAGGGCCCCTAGAGATAGGAGCCCAGGGTGGACGCCCCTCTGCCCTGCCCTATGGGCCGGCCCTGTGTACACACCACAATAGTCTTGCTGCAGAACAACACAAACACATCTAGAAAAGAAAAATTGGGAGACATCACATGAGCAGAGAAACACACCTGCCTCAGACCGCGCCTAGCTCTGCCATGGGGAGCTCCTCTTTATAAACCGTAACATTTTTTGTCTAAGCATGGAACACGAAGGTACCATAAAACTGGCAAAGCGGACTACATCACGAGGAACGAGGGCTTGGAAACACGCTGCAGCAGCCGAGCAAGCTGCGTCAGTCCACATGAGAGATCACGGGGGAAGCCGCCTCCAGGCAGCGCATTGCATCATCATCTGGGAGTGGAGGTCGCACCCACGAGCTAGGTTGCGGGGGAACTCGGCCGGCGGGGACGACATAAAGGGCTCATGCCTCACGGCTTAGGTCCTTGCCTCGGGCATATCTGAAACTTGGCCGTCGGCTTAGGTATGCCGTCGGCATAGCTTTTTCTAGGACCTAACCCAACGGTAAAGCCATCGGCTTAGGTATTTTTTTAGTATTTTTCTTTTTCTGGGGACTTAACCCGATGGCAAAGCCGTCGGCTTAGGTATTTTCTTGTTTTGGATCGCCTTTTCTGTTTTGCGAAAAATGGTAAAAAATCTAAAAAAATAAAATCCTTTGAGATGTAGTTATTTTACGTGATCTAGTTGTTAGGAAGAATAAAAACTTGAATTTTGACATATTTTGCATAAAAATTTATGTGCCCTTTTAATTTCCAGCTAGGGTTATTTTCTAGGGGTCTATGAAAATCATAACTAATTCAAAAAAAAAGAACGACGCAAGAATTTCATGTAGTGTCATCTTATTTGACCCCTTTTACGGAAAAAACATCAAACTTGGAATTCGGCAATTTTTTTATCTCAACAAGGTTATGGGGTTAGGGTCAACGGGGTTAAGCTAGGGTATGGGTGTATGGCTTTCAACATACTAAATCTTCTCTGATTGAGCTGATTTTTGGAACAGACATATAGGTTAATATGTACATCAATTTTGAGCCCGTTTAGGGTTTCTGCCGGAGGAATCATACCTTTTTTGTATTCAGAGTGCCAGAACTGCAGTTATTTGAACTGTAACTACCAAAAAGCCAATGTGAATGCACATCAGAATTTTTCCTTGCAAATTGGTCGCATTTAATGACTCCACGCAAAGGTCTTGCATTTTTTGTTTTTTTGAATTAGTTATGCCAGATTTGGTGCCGCTTCCCATGAAATAGGCAGGAGCTTGAGCAAAATTCAAAATATACCTCCAAAGGTTTGTGCAGCAAAATGAGAGATGATATGCGTATCTCAGGTGATCTATTATTGATGTGGGTTGTTGTGCCTAGCTTTCCATTTGCCGTTTTGGTAGCTGCCTCACAAAAAAACTCGATTTCAACACTCCGAAAATGAAAAACAAACTTTCCTGGAACGAAACAAAATCGGCCTCCATGGAGTTCCTCGCTATCCCAAGGGCCACGCGTGTGTCTGATATGGCCTTCTTCCGATAAACTATGCCATGATCAAGGACGAACCTAGCTCATTTGACCTAAAAGCCATACAACCTCGAACGTGGTAGGTTATATATGTGAAGGGACTTTATGGTAAATTGCTTTTATTAAGGTTTGAATTTTTACCACATCTACGTGACATAAAATGATGCCACATGAAGGTCTCATATTTTTTTGATATTTTTAATTAGTTACGCCCAATTCGGGATCCGTATAAAATAACAACGCACGACAACTCTTGCTCGTGGGCAGACTATGTGGAATCTCGCTTTAACGATCAAAATTTAGTGAAGAAATGACATGTTGCGGATCCAAAAATGTTTTTTTTAAATAACTGGTTTTCAATTTTTTTTTAAGTTTTTTTTTTCAAAATTTTAATAAACACATATATACATACACACACATACATATAAATATACACACGCATACTTGCAAACAGTCATATACACACACATAGTTTAAGAGGATTGATATGATAGAAATACCAATAATGGACTTAGTAGTATAGGGGTAACTTATTTAAATTGAACTTAGAAGTTAAACGTGCTTGGCCTGTAGCAGTCTAAGGATGGGTTACCGAATGGAAAGTAATTGTTCCGGTGTCATTAGAGGGATTCAAATAATTCAAAAAAATAAAAATACAAATAAAATAAAATAATTACAAAACAAACTAAAATTTTGAATAAAAAAATCAATAAAGTTAAAAAATATATCTAAAATTACCTAAGCAGATGGCATTTCTAGGCCGTCGGAATAGCCTAAACCGATGGCATTTAAACCTAGCCCGACGCTCGCATACGCCGATGGCACCTAACCGACGGCAGCCATCGGGTTAGGCTAAGCCGGCGTTATTTTAGACCTAAGTCGACGACAGCAGGCCGTCGACGTAAAAGATTTTTGTTGTAGTGCACCGCCATCGGCAGCGTAGTCGAGTGGCAAGCCCTCCAACTAATGGGCGTCCAGAGCAACGGCCTTGGTCGTCATGTCCTCATAGGTGCCCCTGTCTGCGTTCCTCAACATTGTTAATTAGACGAAGAGACGGGTGGGGTTATTTCGGTGCGGAGGTTTATAGTGCAAACCAAGAAAGTAGCTTGGATGATACCCGTCGCCGTCCATGGAACTACTAGGAAATATGTCATAGGAGGAATGGACATCAGAGGTGTACGCAAAATTCTGTACGTCACGGCTATGTAGCAGAGGCGTACAGGAAAAGTGTACGCCACGGCTGCGGCCATAGCCGTGGCGTACAGAAAGCACGCACGCCATAGAGCTTTGGTAGGGTGGTTTGGGCTGGTCGGGGCACCGCATCGGAGGCGTACAAGATCTCTGTATGCCACGGATAGTGCCATATCCGTGGCGTACAGGACTGTCCTGTACGCCTCTGATGCTATTGGTCCTGGTACCTTTTGGGCTCACCAAACCTATCCGTGGCATACAACATCAGTGTACGCCTCGGATACAGGTCATATCAGTGGCGTACAACGTCTTGTACGCCTCAGGTTGTTGTCGGCCCTGTCGCAACCCGGTCCCACCAGTTATACCCGTGGTGTACATGATCTCTGTACGCCATGGGTGCTTTATGTAGCAGAGGCGTGCGACTTCCTGTACGCCACGGATAACCTAGCACTACACCCTTAACCCAGCCAGCCCCTCCCACCTACCAAAACAGCCACAACATTTATTCCCCCCTCCTAGCTCGAACTCTCCTTCCTCTCCACCTTATTTCTCACATTTATATCAATCTTTTTAACCAATTAAACCACTATTTTATCATTTTATCTACAAAATCACTCCCTCCTTGTCCCCATATATGGTTGTATATGTGGATCTCTCCATACACCTCATCTAGATCTAGATCTAGATCTAGATCTAGGTGTACTAATTAGAAGTCTCCGCTCAGCGGCAAGCCACCCGGTTGATATCGGCATATATCCGGTTACCTATCTAATAGGTGACTATAATTTGCTTGGAGGATGCATAAAATAGATATTGTAATATAGAAATTTGTGGGAAAAATTGTGTGTGCGTTGCATGCATGCGACGATGTAATTGATTCTATATATATGTGAATTTGCATTGTGTTTTTGATTGGAAGTTGATGACTTGAAAATGAGTTGCCGATTTTTTGGCGAAATGTTGATTCATTTCCATTTCGACAAAAAATTGGCTCTCGGCATCGGTCTTATTTGTAGGAAGGTCATGCCGAAATTTTGAATGACAACCCACCATATGCTTCTTATTCTCTTGCATATATGCCGTGCAGGTGAAAATGGTCATGATGAAGGAAAGCACCATGATTAGATATTTGAGCCACGCAACGGACGACATGATCCAAAACAACCTTAAAGAGATAAGGTGTCTGTGCCGGAAATGCAAAGTAAGGACCTTGTTCAACCCCTTTTCGGGCAAAGTGCTGGAGCATCTGCTCATGAGTGGTTTTATGGATGGCCACACTCAATGGATGGGTGAAGATGGAAATGAGGAAGAGGTTCATGAAGACAACAACAACAACAACAACAACAACAACAACAACAACAACAACAACAACAACAACAACAACAACAACAACAACAACAACAACAACAACAACAACAACAACAACAACAACAACAACAACAACAACAACAACAACAACAACAACAACAACAACAACAACAACAACAACAACGAGGGACAAGAAGACGATATTGATGAAGAACATGATGATGCCGATGAAGATCATGATCAGGAAGAACATGTAGATGATGAGGACATGCGGACGCCGCTGACTTCATCCATGCATGACCCTCATCTTCAAGAACTGCTTGCTAGGAAGACAAGAGACGCTAGAGGTGCTGCTAGAGAGAAAGCTAAGCTGGTGCAACTAGAGATAGACTCTACTACACTATTGTACGCAGGTTGTACCATGGAGGATACCCGCTTAAAAGTTGCGCTTGATGTCCTTCAGATGAAGGCAAAATACAAATAGACCGACGCAAGTGTCAACGCGAGCCTTAAATACTGGCACGATCGCCTTCCGGATGGGAACACATGTCCTAGTAGTCTAGACGAAGCCAAGAAAGTCGTGTGTCATCTGGATTTACCGCACGAGAAATATCACGCCTGCATCAACGATTTCTACATTTATCAAAAAGAAGAGGACTCGAACAAGACCACATGCCCAGTGTGCAATGCTGCATGATACAAGAAAAAAGGCAAAAAAGCTCCTCGAAAAGTCGTGTGGTACTTTCCGCTCATTCCTCGCTTAAAGCGGTACTTTGCGGACCCCAAGGAAGCGAGGTTGATGCGCTGGCACGCTGAAAGAAAGGTGGCAGTTATGAATGATTGGAAGAAGAAGCTAGATGAAGACGTGGTGTTGACACACCCTTCGGATGCAACCCAGTGGAAAGCATTAGATGCTGAATATCGTAGTTTCGGGATCGAGCCAAGGAACATCAGGTTGGGTGCGAGCACGGACGGACTCAACCCGTTTGGGAGCCAGAGTAGCACGCATAGCACATGGCCCGTGTTTGTATGGATATACAACCTCCCACCATGGTTGTGCATAAAGAGGAAGTACATACATATGAGCATCCTAATTCAAGGGCCTAAACAGCCAGGGAATGACCTGAATCTGTATCTCCAGCTACTAAAAGATGAGCTAGACACGTTATGGAATACTGCAGGGGTCAATACATGGGACGCCGCCGCGGGAGACTATTTCCCTATGAGAGCCATGTTGCTTACGACGGTGCAGGACTATCTCGGCTACGGGTATATCGCATGCCAGGTGTGTCACGGACACAATGCATGCGTGAAGTGCATGGATGATACCACGTGGTTACAGCTTAAGAAATTTCCCGGGTCTTCCAAAACCGTCTACGTGGGGCATCGAAGGTGGCTAGCCAACAAGAAAGACCCGTGGAGAAGGCGTGGAGAGTTGTTCAATGGTGAAGACGAGTGATACGTCTCAAACGTATCTATAATTTTTGATGCTCCATGCTTGTTTTTACACCATTTGCCTTGTGTTTCGTTACACTTCGTGGTGTTTTTATGCGATTTCTGGAACTAACCTATTGACAAGATGCCACAGTGCCAGTTCCCTGTTTTCTGCTATTTTTGTGTTTCAGAAAAGCTACATAGGAAATATTCTCGGAATTGGACGAAACAAGTTCCAGAAGTCTTATTTTTTTCGGACGAAGGACGAGGACCAAACGAGAGCCGGAGGGGGGCCAGGGGCTGCCCTCACACCAGGGCGGCGCGGCCCAGCCCCTGGCTGTGCCCCCTATGTGTGAGGAGGCCCTGGAAGCCCCCTGACGATGCCCCTTTGCCTATATAAAGCCTCGGGACGGAAAACCCTAAAAGAGTCGGCAAATTTCCAGAAAGAGTTTCGCAGCTACGCCGCCGCCGCCGACGAATTTCAGGGGACAGAAGTCTCTGTTCTGGCACCCTGCCGGGACGGGGAAGTGCCCCCGGAGCCATCTCCATCGGTCTCCGTCGCCATCTCCGCCGTCTCCATGGACCTCACCACCATCTCCATCAACCTTGTTGTCTCCTATGATGAGGAGGGAGTAGTTCATCTCCGGGGCTGAGGGCTCTACCGGTAGCTATGTGGTTCACCTCTCTCTCCCATGATGTGATCTTTATGTGATCGTGAGCTTTGTATCATGTTGAATAAGTAGATGTTACTCTTCTTCATTATGTGTACTCTAGTGTGTTATTAAAGTAATCTATTCCTCCTGCCATGGTGTAACGGTGACAGTGCGTGCATCATGGTGGTACTTGGTCTAGGCTACGATTGTGATCTCTTATGGATTATGAGAATAATTATCACTATGATAGTATTGAAGTGATCTATTCCTCCTTTCATGGTGTAATGTTGACAGTGTGTGCACCGTGTTAGTACTTGGTCTAAGTTGCAATAATATCTATCTTGAGTTGTGATTTGATTTGGATATCTCTATGAGTGGTGTTTGTCAAGTACTTGATGAACTTTGAGGAGTGCTTCGTAGCCCTACGCAATGATTAGTGTTATTCAATAGGAGAGTAATTCAGAGTACCATAGTGAAGAGAAGTTATCTATTGGTTCAATTATGTTATATTTGTTGGGAGTGTGCCCACTAGTGAAAGTATGATCCCTAGGCCTTGTTTCCAAGCTTTGCACACCGTTTACTTGCTGTTTTGTTACTTGTTTGCTTGCTGCCATTTTTATTCCAGATTGCATTTACTATTTATAATCATCTATACCACTTGTATTTCACTATCTCTTCGCCGAACTAGTGCACCTATACATCTGACAAGTGTATTGGGTGTGTTGGGGACACAAGAGACTTTATGTATCGTAATTGCAGGGTTGTTTGAGAGGGATAGTGATACGTCTCCAACGTATCTATAATTTTTGATGCTCCATGCTTGTTTTTACACCATTTGCCTATTGTTTCATTACACTTAGTGGCACTTTTATGCATTTTCCGGAACTAACATATTAACGAGTTGCCACAGTGCCAGTTCCCTGTTTTCTGCTGTTTTTGTGTTTCAGAAGTGATACACAGGAAATATTCTCGGAATTGGACGAAACAAGTTCCTGAAGTCTTATTTTACCCGGAAGCTTCCAGAGATCCGAAGGAGAGTCGGAGGGGGGCCACCAGGGCCCCACACGCAGTTATTGCTCTCTTAGTTGGTCGCTCCCAGTCTTTTGCTAGCCCTCATTTTGTACTGAGTATGAGCTCTACTCGTGCATCCAACTCCTAAAATCCAAAGTTATCCAAAGTGTCCACCATACATACCTACTAGCAATTTGCTATTCCAAGTAAATTTGACTTGCTTTTATTTTCTCTTCAAATTAAACTCTTACCAGTGTTATGTGAAATCCGGTTAGTAAAGCTCTCACGAACCGGAAGGCACACTTTACTTTTTCCTATTCTTAAAAATTTGACATTGTGGTCTCTTATGTTGAGTTGTTATGCTTGCAAGTTGTAAGCTGGATTCTAGCCCATCCATGCTGTCATGGGGCAAGCATTCAACATTGCACTTCTTATTTGAGTTGATATCGTGAT
The DNA here is from genome assembly GCA_007115705.1 of Dactylis glomerata. Taxonomy (NCBI): domain Eukaryota; kingdom Viridiplantae; phylum Streptophyta; class Magnoliopsida; order Poales; family Poaceae; genus Dactylis; species Dactylis glomerata. The sequence continues at coordinate 718,956 of QXEO01001104.1, read as the reverse complement.
CTTTTGTTTATGGATGCCCGCGGTGTGAAATGAATTGGGAATCTTGTGGAGATCATGGAGTTTGTATATGTGTTAGGGAAACGCCGGGCCGCCAATCTAAGCCATGCATAATTCATGGTGGAAATTTGCAGCATACCCATGGTGAACATTCGACGACGCATCTCACAATAAAAAGCTAAACAAAAGGCAAATAAAAGAGATGTCGAGGTGTTCATTGTCTGCTTGTCCTGTCATTTTGGTGTGGGCTTGTTCCATGTCATCGGGCATGGAGGTACCCCATTGGCGGTTCTCAATGATATGCATATACTTATAATGACAAGAGCCTTGCTTGGGACTCTAAGTAAAGTAGCATGAGGTTTGGGTACTCGTATTCACGGGGCACGAGGTTTTCAACTTATGATTTGTCAAGCATATGCATCATAATTGTTCTCGCATTAACTTTAACCATTCAAGATGCTTATGATGGGGGCAATGAGAGCTCAAAGCCGGTAAGTACCATAATTTTTGAAGGTTATAAAACTTGCAATCACTGCTTCCCTCTGCGAAGGGCCTTTCTTTTACTTTTATGTTGAGTCACCACCTTCTTTCTTTATGCACCATTAAGAGAGCATAGTTGTCATTCTTAGTGTAATATGCATTGTCCCAAAGTTCATTGATTGATTCATATTGTTGGTTTCACTTGTTCTTAAATTATTTGTATCTAGTCGCCCTCTTAAACTTGAAGGTGTCCTATGCATTTATGTTTTGCTCTCTTTGAAGGACAAGCTGAAAACCATTTGTATGTTTTTCCTTATGATTTGAACACACGTTTGACTTTCATTGTTTCATTTTCATGATCTTTTGTTTGTGTTCATTTGCATGTTTACAACATGGTTGCTAAGTTCTTATTGTCATGATTATATCTTCATGCCGATGTTTTAAGTTCTTATGATCCCAGCTCACCAATGCTTACATATATGATCAAGATTGTGTAGGTGCATGTCACCTCAAAAATTATTCTTTGTTATCACTTACCTACTCGAGGACGAGCAGGAGTTAAGCTTGGGGATGCTTGATACGTCTCCAACGTATCTATAATTTTTGATGCTCCATGCTTGTTTTTACACCATTTGCCTATTGTTTCGTTACACTTAGTGGCACTTTTATGTATTTTCCGGAACTAACCTATTAACGAGTTGCCACAGTGCCAGTTCCCTGTTTTCTGCTGTTTTTGTGTTTTAGAAGTGATACACAGGAAATATTCTCGGAATTGGACGAAACAAGTTCCTAAAGTCTTATTTTACCCGGAAGCTTCCAGAGATCCGAAGGAGAGTCGGAGGGGGGCCACCAGGGCCCCACACGCAGGGGCGGCGCGGCCAGGCCCCTGGCCGCGCGGGCCCCGTGTGAGGGCGCCTGGCTCCTCCTCTGACATCGCCCCTTCGCCTATAAAGACCCCCCGACGGAAAAAACCTAAGTACCCGATCAGATTTCCAGAACACATCGCGATCCGCCGCCGCCGTCGACCCGAAGATCGGGAGGGTCCAGAAGCTCTTCCCGGCACCCTGCCGGAGAGGGGAATCGCCACCGGAGGTCTTCTTCATCGCCATGCTTGCCTCCGGAGCGATGAGTGAGTAGTCTACCTTGGACTATGGGTCCATAGCACTAGCTAGATGGTTGTCTTCTCCACCATGTGCTTCATGTTTAGATCTCATGAGCTGCCCTACATGATTGAGATCACCGTTATGTAATTCTACATGTTTGGTTTGTTGGGATCCGATGAATATTGGTGTTTATGATTAAGTTGCTGTACTGAATTATATCTTTTGTTATGTCTATGTTGTTTATGATCTTGCATGCTCTCCGTTGTTAGTAGCTATCTTGGCCGAGTAGTTGCTAGTGACTCCAAGAGGGGGTATTTATGCTCGATAGTGGGTTCATGCCTCTATTTCACCTGGGGGAGTGACAGAAACCTCTAAGGTGGTAGATGTGCTGTTGCTACTAGGGAGAAAACAACATTCATATGCTCAAGGGCATATGCTTTGTTTACATTACACACTTTGCTTAATGCAATTATCTGTTATTCGCAACTTAATACTACTGGGGTGTTCGGATTGATATCCCCGGGAGTGGATTATTAGTCATAGATGCAGTTGGATGGCGGTCTATGTATTTTGTTGTAATGCCCAGAGTAAATCTCATAGTGATCTTCTTGACATATCACGTTTATATTTATTCTATTAATTGCCTAACTGTAATTTGTTTACCCAGCATGTGTTATTTTATCTATGGAGAGACACCACTAGTGAACTGTGGACCCCGGTCCTATTTCCATCATATTGCTATCACCTGTTTACTTTACTCGCACTTTTTACTTTACTCGCATACTATATTGTTTTCCACTCGATACGCTCATAACCTTTGTTTCAAGCAAACCGGTGAGATTGACAACCTCATCGCAAGTTGGGAACAAAGTATTTGTTTGTGTGTGTGCAGGTTCCGGATCACCTTCAGTTGTCATTGTCTCTCCTCTCCTGATCGATATTAAACCTTGGTTTCTTAACTGAGGGAAGACTAGCTGCTATACTCATCATACCTTCCTCTTGGGGTTCCTAACGGGCTGGTTATCCACCACGCACAAGGACAGTCTGCTTCACATCAACTTGGCACCAGCAGCTAATTTTCTGGGTGCCATCAATAAGTAGCAGCTAATTTTCTGGCGCCATTCCCGGGGAGGAAGAGAAGACTTCTGCGAGGGGAGTTTTCGCACACACATCCTTTACTTTGTTATTGTTTTGCTTTACTTTATTTATTTTACCTGCATTGCTTTTTATCAAAAACCCAAAAAAAAATTAAAATCCTTGGTAGTTGTTATTTCTTTACTTTAGTTTATCACATTGATCCCTAAGTACGTTCTGGAGGACCTCTCAGTAGGTAGTGGTTCGATTATTGGCAAAAGTAACATTGAGGAGTTCTTTAATCACATTAGTATGCATGAGGAAGTTGAGGAAAAGTCTTGGGTTGAGCTTGCTCCTAGCATTGAAGTTGCTTCTGTTTATTTAATTGACAAGTTGGAAACTAGGTTTGCTAGTCTTAATCCTTTTATGCAATATATGTTCCTTAAGCTTCATGAAATTGAGGATCCCGAAAAGAAAGCTTTTATCTTGGAAACTTTGTGCCGAGAATTTAAGGATGTCGTTATTGAAGCTAGAAAGGTTCTTAAACGTTTTAATAAACTCGGTTCGCCTATAAAGGTTATTGATACTAATGATGAGGGAACCGAAATGCCTATACCTTGCAAGCTTTTGGGATTGTGTGAAGCCTTCGAAAATAATTTTGCCTGGATCTGTCCTGAAAATCTTATTGATGAAAATAGTGTACCAAAGCATGATCACAAAGGGTCTTCTAAAACTTATGTGGATGAAATACAATGCCTTATTGATAAGACCTCTGCAGTTGATCTTAATGCTTCTTCTGAAATTACTTGATTCGCATTTTTCTGCGCCTAGCTTAAAGGCGTTAAAGAAAAGCACTCTTGGGAGATAACCCAATATTTTATTTTCAGTACTTTTTCTTTTATTTGAGTCTTGGAAGTCATTACTACTGTAATGACCGCTCCTTATCTTGTTTATTTCGTTTTTGTGCCAAGAGAAGCCTCTAATTTGAGTGAGGTAAAGATTTGGGGATGTTGCTGTCCTGAAACTGTTTTCGGTGTTGCACCGTAAAAATTCGTGAAAATTCTCTGTTTATCTTTTGGACCTGCTATTTCTTGTGCATATGCCCCAGGTTATATACAAACTTTTGTTAGTTGAACACTTTTTGATTTGAGCAACAGAAAACCCCTCAAAAATTCGACCTTTGTCAGCTGTTCAGTTTTGACAGATTTCTGCCAATATTTGTGTTTGCCACTTTATCGCCTTCTTTTGAGTTCTTTTGATTATGGAACTCTTAGAGAGGTTGCTACAGTAGTATTTCCTATATATGTGGTGGTTTTGAGTTGAAACCTGAAGCAAATAGAGGATTGATTATATGTTATGCTTGCACTAATGTTGCTAATAGAATTGTGTTTAGTTTTGTATGAAGGAAGTTTTCAAGTGTAGGGATTGGAGAATGATGAGATGAGTTGAAGAATGGACAAAAGCTCAAGCTTGGGGATGCCCATGCATCACCCCAAGAAATATCTAAGAAGTACAAGCGTCAAAGCTTGGGGATGCCCCCGAGGCACCCCTTCTTCATCGGCAAAAATCAGGTCACCTTTCAAAACACTATATTTTTATTGCTTCATGCACTATGTGTTTTTCTTGGAGCGTCAGTTGTTTTAGTTTTCTTAGTTGGTTTAGTTTGTTTGTTTGCTGCAATAAATGGTTGGACCCCAACAAATTTCTTTTGGAGGAGATGTACTCGTTTTCATTTGCCAAGAACGCTCTAGTTTTCACTCTTATTAAAAATCGAGTGTTCTTCTTTTTCTGCTACTGCTTTTGGTTTTCGTTTTCGCCTTGATTTGTGTTCAGACCTTGTCATATCTTTTCATCAAGGTGTATTTTTGCCTCTGATCTTTATTGGTTTTCATCAAAATAGGTGTGTTTAAAAATTTCAAATGGTGTTGGAAAAGAGAAAAAGCTTTGTGCAAAATAGTGGTACAAGAAGGAGCTTGTGTAGACTGGGGCTTAGGCTTTTTCATGTCATGCTTGATGTCTTTTTGATAGTATGCTTAGTTGTTTTGCTATAGCATGACTTGTCTCAAATAACTGAGATTGCTTAATGAGCCTTTGAAAAAATCATGCGTTATTTTTATTGTATGGAAGCATTATTTTGGTTTTCTCCTTGATGCTTTATTTGGGTTGACTTGGCGCATGCTCACACATGTTAGACTCTTACAAAGTCGCCATTAGCCTTCATGATCATTTAGTTTTTGACTTTTGATGCCATCCTATGCTTCTTTTAATGTCGCTTTGTCGCTTTGCATGATTATGGCCGTTATTGCTCTCTTAGTTGGTCGCTCCCAGTCTTTTGCTAGCCCTCATTTTGTACTGAGTATGAGCTCTACTCGTGCATCCAACTCCTAAAAGCCAAAGTTTTCCAAAGTGTCCACCATACATACTACTAGCAATTTGCTATTCCAAGTAAATTTGACTTGCTTTTATTTTCTCTTCAAATTAAACTCTTACCAGTGTTATGCGAAATTCGGTTAGTAAAGCTCTCACGAACCAGAAGGCACACTTTACTTTTTCCTGTTCTTAAAAAATTGACATTGTGGTCTCTTATGTTGAGTTGTTATGCTTGCAAGTTGTAAGTTGGATTCTAGCCCATCCATGCTGTCATGGGGCAAGCTTTCAACATTGCACTTCTTATTTGAGTTGATGTCGTGATCTTTTGTTTATGGATGCCCGCGGTGTGAAATGAATTGGGAATCTTGTGGGGATCATGGAGTTTGTATATGTGTTAGGGAAACGCCGGGCCGCCAATCTAAGCCATGCATAATTCATGGTGGAAATTTGCAGCATACCCATGGTGAACATTCGACGACGCATCTCACAATAAAAAGCTAAACAAAAGCCAAATAAAAGAGATGTCGAGGTGTTCATTGTCTGCTTGTCCTGTCATTTTGGTGTGGGCTTGTTCCATGTCATCGGGCACGGAGGTACCCCATTGGCGGTTCTCAATGATATGCATATACTTACAATGACAAGAGCCTTGCTTGGGACTCTAAGTAAAGTAGCATGAGGTTTGGGTGCTCGTATTCACGGGGCACGAGGTTTTCAACTTATGATTTGTCAAGCATATGCATCATAATTGTTCTCGCATTAACTTTAACCATTCAAGATGCTTATGATGGGGGCAATGAGAGCTCAAAGCCGGTAAGTACCATAATTTTTGAAGGTTATAAAACTTGCAATCACTGCTTCCCTCTGCGAAGGGCCTTTCTTTTACTTTTATGTTGAGTCACCACCTTCTTTCTTTATGCACCATTAAGAGAGCATAGTTGTCATTCTTAGTGTAATATGCATTGTCCCAAAGTTCATTAATTGATTCATATTGTTGGTTTCACTTGTTCTTAAATTATTTCTATCTAGTCGCCCTCTTAAACTTGAAGGTGTCCTATGCATTTATGTTTTGCTCTCTTTGAAGGACAAGCTGAAAACCATTTGTATGTTTTTCCTTATGATTTGAACACACATTTGACTTTCATTGTTTCATTTTCATGATCTTTTGTTTGTGTTCATTTGCATGTTTACAACATGGTTGCTAAGTTCTTATTATCATGATTATATCTTCATGCCCATGTTTTAAGTTCTTATGATCCCAGCTCACCAATGCTTACATATATGATCAAGATTGTGTAGGTGCATATCACCTCAAAAATTATTCTTTGTTATCACTTACCTACTCGAGGACGAGCAGGAGTTAAGCTTGGGGATGCTTGATACGTCTCCAACGTATCTATAATTTTTGATGCTCCATGCTTGTTTTTACACCATTTGCCTATTGTTTCGTTACACTTAGTGGCACTTTTATGCATTTTCCGGAACTAACCTATTAACGAGTTGCCACAGTGCCAGTTCCCTGTTTTCTGCTATTTTTGTGTTTCAGAAGTGATACACAGGAAATATTCTCGGAATTGGACGAAACACGTTCCTGAAGTCTTATTTTACCCGGAAGCTTCCAGAGATCCAAAGGAGAGTCGGAGGGGGGCCACCGGGGCCCCACACGCAGGGGCGGCGCGGCCAGGCCCTGGCCGCGCGGGCCCCGCGTGAGGGCGCCTGGCTCCTCCTCTAACATCGCCCCTTCGCCTATAAAGACCCCCCGACGGAAAAAACCTAAGTACCCGATCAGATTTCCAGAACACATCGCGATCCGCCACCGCCGTCGACCCGAAGATCGGGAGGGTCCAGAAGCTCTTCCCGGCACCCTGCCAGAGAGGGGAATCGCCACTGGAGGTCTTCTTCGTCGCCATGCTTGCCTCCGGAGCAATGAGTGAGTAGTCTACCTTGGACTATGGGTCCATAGCAGTAGCTAGATGGTTGTCTTCTCCACCATGTGCTTCATGTTTAGATCTCATGAGCTGCCCTACATGATTGAGATCACCGTTATGTAATTCTACATGTTTGGTTTGTTGGGATCCGATGAATATTGGTGTTTATGATTAAGTTGCTGTACTGAATTATATCTTTTGTTATCTCTATGTTGTTTATGATCTTGCATGCTCTCCGTTGTTAGTAGCTATCTTGGCCGAGTAGTTGCTAGTGACTCCAAGAGGGGGTATTTATGCTCGATAGTGGGTTCATGCCTCTATTTCACCTGGGGGAGTGACAGAAACCTCTAAGGTGGTAGATGTGTTGTTGCTACTAGGGAGAAAACAACATTCATATGCTCAAGGGCATATGCTTTGTTTACATTACACACTTTGCTTAATGCAATTATCTATTGTTCGCAACTTAATACTACTGGGGTGTTCGGATTGATATCCCCGGGAGTGGATTATTAGTCATAGATGCAGTTGGATGGCGGTCTATGTATTTTGTTGTAATGCCCAGAGTAAATCTCATAGTGATCTTCTTGACATATCACGTTTATCTTTATTCTATCAATTGCCTAACTGTAATTTGTTTACCCAGCATGTGTTATTTTATCTATGGAGAGACACCACTAGTGAACTGTGGACCCCGGTCCTATTTCCATCATATTGCTATCACCTGTTTACTTTACTCGCACTGTTTACTTTACTCGCATACTATATTGTTTTCCACTCGATACGCTCATAACCTTTGTTTCAAGCAAACCGGTGAGATTGACAACCTCATCGCAAGTTGGGAACAAAGTATTTGTTTGTGTGTGTGCAGGTTCCGCATCACCTTCAGTTGTCATTGTCTCTCCTCTCCTGATCGATATTAAACCTTGGTTTCTTAACTGAGGGAAGACTAGCTTCTATACTCATCATACCTTCCTCTTGGGGTTCCCAACGGGCTGGTTATCCACCACGCACAAGGACAGTCTGCTTCACATCAACTTGGCACCAGCAGCTAATTTTCTGGGCGCCATCAATAAGTAGCAGATAGCTTTGACCTCTTCCTCCCTGAGTTCGATAAACCTTGGGTGATCCACTTAAGAGAAACTTGCTGCTGCTCTACAAACCTCTGCACTTGGAGGCCCAACACTGTCTACAAGAATAGACGCGTGCGTAGACATCAACGAGCTCCGAGGACCTCCACATAGGAGGAGCGGAAAAGAAATCTAGACGTTGCTAAATGACTGGATAGAGTGCCCTGCGTCAGGAAAGAAGAAAAAGGAGCCAACACCGCTACTTGGGGTATGGAAAAGGAAGTCAGTGTTTTGGGACTTGCCATACTGGCATATCCTCGGTACGCCTCATTGCCTTGATGTCATGCATATCACGAAAAATGTGTGTGAGAGTTTGCTTGCCACACTGTTCAACATGCCGGACAAGACCAAAGATGGGCCAAAAGCAAGACAGGACCTGATAGATCTGAATATCAGACATGATCTTCAAGTAAGTAAACCTCCTCAAGAGATGAAAGAAGTCCACAAGCGGAAAAGGGTTAAGAATAACGAGGCTACTCAGGAGATGTCGACGAAAGGTCAACAGAGGATGATGATACGTCCATTTTGCATCACTATTTTGTATCATAATTTGCTGTTATTCATTGATATATTTCATATTTAGAGATGATACTTATGTTGTTTCCTCTGTTTTTACATGTTTGATGATCATTGGAGGATTTGCTGCCGGAGTCAGGATTCTGCTGGAAAAGGACCGTCAAGACACCATATTTCGGAAGATCAGGAAAATTCTAGAAAAATACCAGAAAATTATATTTTACCAAAAGACTCCGGAAGCCAGAAGGAGGAGTCGAGAGGGGCCAGTGGGCAGCCTCACACACAGGGGGCGCGGCCTGTCCCCTGGCCGCGCCAGCCCTGTGTGAGAGAGGCCTGGCCCACTCCAGGTCTCGCCCCTTCGCGTACTTCATCGTCCCCGAAAACCTAAGTCACGAGGGGGCTCAGAGATAGACACCACCGCCTCTGCGGGGTGGAAAACACCAGAGAGAGAAAAGCTCTCCGGCAGAGAGAAATATGCCGGGGAAATTCCTTCCCAGAGAGGGGAGATCGTCGCCATCACCATCGCCATCGCACCGGATTTCATCAGGATCATCATCATCATAATCTCCATCACCAGCACCTTCATCTCCACCATCACCTCGCCATCCCGCTGTAACATCTTGAGTTGAATCTTGTCAAATTCTTAGGGGAAACTTTCCCGGTGTTGATTACTCTTGTGGTTGATGCTATTGAGTGGAACCGTTGAATTAAGGTTTATGTTCAGATTGTTATTTATCATTATTTCACCTCTGATCATGATCCATATGATGTCTTCTGAGTAGTTCGTTTAGTTCTTGAGGACATGGGAGAAGTCAAGATGTCAATAGTGAATTATTGTTGAGCAATATTTAATGGTTTAATATTGTTGTGGTGCTATTTCACTAGTGGTGTCATGTGAACGTTGACTACATGATACTTCACCATTTATGGGCCTAGTGAGATGCATTGTGTATTTGGCTACCAATTGTGGGGTTGCTGGAGTGACAGAAACCTAAACCTCCGTTGGGAAACCATTGCACCAGGGAGCGTAGGATCTTAGAGTTTAAGGCTGTGGTTAGATTTATCTTAATTACTTTCTTGTATTTGCGGATGCTTGCAGGGGGTATAATCACAAGTGTGTATTTATCCTAGAAAGGGTAGTGCGCTAGCACAGGTTCGCCCCCATAACACTTATCAAACCAATAAGGACTACTTAGCGGTATGAAGCGAAAGCTCTTGACAGAAACTCCTGTGTGTCCTCGAGAACGTTTGGTTATCATAAGTTACACAACCGGCTTGTCCTTTGCTAAAGAAAGGATTGGGCCACTTGTTGCAATTATTACTACTGTCTTTTATTTATTCGCACTTTATTTATTTGCATTACCAAATACCCCTGAAAACCCGTCTGCTAGTATTTACAGTGAATCCTTGATCAAAACCACTTGTCAACACCTTCTGCTCCTCGTTGGGTTTGACACTCTTATTTATCGAAAGTACTATGATACACCCCCTATACTTGTGGGTCATCAGATGATGGTAAAAAAGGACTACTACTGCCCTCCCTCCTGCTTCACTTTAAGTTCGGATGAGGTCACACAGTTGTTCAAATGCCTTCTAGGAGTCAAGGTGCCTTTTGGTTACTCAGGGCTGATAAGCAGATACTTAGACCTGAATAAACAAAACTTCAGCGGGATGAAGTCGCACGACTGTCACGTGATGATGATGCAGATACTTCCGGTAGCAATCCGAGGTATAATGGACAAGCACGTCCGGGATACGCTCACTGACCTCTGCAACTTTTTCGATGCCATCTCTCGCAAGTCGATCAGCCGGAAGAAACTCGCACGGCTGCAGGAGGAGATCGTTGTGATTCTATGTGAGCTTGAGATGTACTTCCCACCCGCATTCTTCGATGTGATGGTTCATCTGTTGGTCCATATCGTGGATGATATCGTCCATCTCGGGCCGCCATTCCTTCACAACATGATGGCATTCGAAAGGATGAATGGGGTAATCAAAGGATATGTCCGTAACAGAGCCCGTCCGGATGGAAGCATCGCCCAAGGCTTTCTTACCAAAGAATGCATCTCTTTTTGTACAAATTATCTAGACGTCAAAAACCCTATTGGTTTGCCCGAAAACAAGCACCTTGACAGGCTCAATGGAGTTGGTCACAAAACTGGCTGGAGTGAACTGCATGTGGGCTACTCTGGCAGGCGCGCAGACTTTGACAGGGCCAACTTGGTAGTGCTACAACACATTCAAATGGTTGATCCTTGGCTTGCAAAGCACAAAACCATAATTGCGGCAAATTACTTGAGCCAGAGAACGGAAGGAGAAATACTCAGAGAGCACAACTCCTCTTTCGCGCAATGGTTCAAAGAGCAGCTTATGGCTAAGCCCCCACCGATGAACTCTGACGAAAACAAACTCTTATTCGCCTTGTCGCATGGCCCCGCGCCCAACCTCATGACTTATCAAGCATATGATATCAATGGGTACACATTCTACACTAAGTCAAAGGACAAAAATAGTGATTACCAGAACTCAGGGGTAACGATGGAGTCCTACACCAGTGACGTATAGCTAAGATACTACGGAAGGATAGAGGATATATGTGAGCTTAACTACTCAGGAGAGAAGGTCCCGATGTTTCGTGTCAGATGGGCTAAGAGTGTCGTAAAAGAAGAACGTGGGTTCACCACCATGGTTATACCAGAAGCAAAAACAGTGACCGCCGGTGCAAACGTTACCGCACAAAATGAGCCATGGGTATTGGCTAAGCATGTGACCCAATGCTTCTTCATAACTGACCCAGCAAAGTCTAGTCGTGTTGTCGTGAGGAGAGGCAAGAGGAACATAATTGGAATGGATGGCGTCGCCAACGAGGAAGACTTCGATCAGTATGGTGACCCGATGGAGGATGATGATGAAGACAACACACCACGCACCAATAGAAGAAGCAGGACCACACTATCCAAGCAAGGTCTGCCGTTCAGAAGAAGAAGTCATGACGTAGGGCTAAATTATTCAGCGGCGAATAAAAAAGGCAAGAAGATTGTCAAACACTGAGATGTACGCCTTATATGATGTTGTCTGTATCTTTTATGTTGTATGATGATGATGTTGGTTGTATTGATCGATGTATTGATGTATCACACACTTATTATTATTGTCATCAAACTCTGAGAAAACACTTATTTGTATTGATGTATCACACTTATTATTATTGTCATCAAACTCTGAGAGGTCATTTTTGTGAAGGGAATTTTCTGTTAAACATTTTTCTCAAGGTTTGAATTTTTTTTCCACATCTAGGTCACATAAAATGACGCCGTGCGAAGGTCTCGTATTTTTTTGATTTTTTGGAATTAGTTACGTCCGATTTGAGACCCACATGAAATGATGACGTACGAAAACTACCGCTCGCGCCCAGGCAGCGCGGAGTCTCATTTTTCCGCCACCTATTTAGTGAAGAAATGACGTATTGTGAATCCAAAAATGATTTTTGCAAAAAAAAATTAGGAGGTTTACTTTTTAGCGCTAAAGTGCAAAACCACTCCGGTTCCAGCGAAATCGGCAGAAACTTGCACAAAACTCAAAAATAACCCCCGAAGGCTGCCGCAATGAAACGAGAGCTCATATGCGTATCCCAGGTGGTCTAATATTTATGTGCGATGTTTTTCCCAGCTTTTGATTTCACGTTTCCGTAGCCGCTTAACAAAAAAACCCTATTTCGGCACTCCAAAAATGGAAAAAGCACTTTTCATCGGTTGAAACGAAAATCGGCCTCCGTGGCGATCCTCGCCATCCCGACGGACACGCGCGTGTCCGATATGGCCTCGTTCCGACAAACTATGCCATGCTCACAGCCGAATGTAGCTCATTTAACCTAAAAGTCGTGCAACCTCGAACGTGATAGGTCATTTTTGTGAAGGGATTTTCTGTTAAACATTTTTTCTCAAGGTTTGAATTTTTTTTTCCACATCTAGGTCACATAAAATGACGCCATGCGAAGGTCTCGTATTTTTTTGAATTAGTTACGTCCGATTTGAGACCCACATAAAATGATGGCGCACGAAAACTACCGCTCGCGCCTAGGCAGTGCGGAGTCTCATTTTTCCGCCACCTATTTAGTGAAGAAATGACGTATTGCGAATCCAAAAATGATTTTTGCAAAAAATCAGGAGGTTTACTTTTTAGCGCTAAAGTGCAAAATCACTCCGGTTCCGGCGAAATCGGTAGAAACTTGCGCAAAATTCAAAAATAACCCCCGAAGGCTGTTGCAATGAAACGAGAGCTCATATGCGTATCCCAGGTGGTCTAATATTTATGTGTGGTGTTTTTCCCAGCTTTTGATTTCACGTTTCCGTAGCCTCTTCACAAAAAACCTTATTTCGGCACTCCGAAAATGGAAAAAGCACTTTTCATCGGTCGAAATGAAAATCGGCCTCCGTGGCAATCCTCGCCATCCCGACGGCCACGCGCGTCTCCGATATGGCCTCGTTCGGACAAACTATGCCATGCTCACAGCCGAATCTAGCTCATTTAACCTAAAAGTCGTGCAACCTCGAACGTGATAGGTCATTTTTGTGAAGAGATTTTCTGTCAAACATTTTTTCTCAAGGTTTGAATTTTTTCCCGCATCTAGGTCACATAAAATGACGTTGTGTGAAGGTCTCATATTTTTTTGATTTTTTTTGAATTAGTTACGTTTGATTTGAGACCCACATGAAATGATGACCCACATGAAATAACGCGCAATCCGCATAAAATGAAGCGATCCCCAATGAAAAGAGGAAATGAAAGGAAAGAAGCTAAGAAAGGAAAAGAAAATAAAATAAAATAAAAGAAAAGAAAATATGTTATTCCCATAATATAATGAAATAAGCTAATGACATAAAGTGGTGGGACCCTACTGTCAGCATCGGTGGCGTACAGGACTCTTGTATGCCCCGGGTGAAGGCTTAGCTGAGGCGTATAGGTTTGCTGTATGCCACGAATGCTGACAGGTGGGGCACGCACCTCGTTAAGTGGCCGGCTCCACCTATCAATATCAGAGGCGTACAGGTGTGTTGTACGCCTCGGGTAAGAACGCATCCGAGGCGTACGTGCTTGTTGTACGCCTCCGATACTATCTGGTGGGGCCTGCCCTAGCCTTCTTCCCCGCCGGCCCCTTTTCGATCCCCAAATCATCACATCTGCGTGCTGCGCCCCCTCTCAATCCGCGCTGCCCCTCGCCTTCCCCCCACATCTCCCCGTGCCACCACAGTTCGTACCCACCGTCGAGCGCCCGAGGCCCGCCTGGAGCAGCAGGTCGACACCGGCCCGCCTGGAGCTCCTCTCCGCTTGGAGCGCCCGAGGCTGCCATCCACCTCCACCACCCCCTGGAGCAGCAGATCGACACCAGCAAGGTCGACATCTTCCCCATCGCCACTCCCTCCCGACAACATCACCTCTCGGAAGCATAGGTATGACACAGCATCCTCTTCCGACCTCGTTTCTGGCCGCCGGACGGGTTTTGCGCGCTGCCTCGGCACCCTAGCTAGTGGTCTAATCGATCTGAGTGGACCAGGCCGGTTCCTCTGTCAATCTGATTCCTTCCAGTTCCAGTTAGTTGGTTACTCGTGCTCCGCTAGAGTTAGGATTTGGAATCAATCTTAGTTTGTCAGGTTTGCTGCTTAAAGGCCTAGAGGGGAAGTGACTGAATCAACAGAACCTGGCTACTGAACCCTGGTTGCCCTGGTTCTGCTTCTGAACTGTAGCTATTTTATGTTCGTCTCATAGCTACTTTGTTAGCTTGAAATATCAGTCCTATACTAAATAGCAAATCTCCAATCTCCAAAGTTGTTGTACAAGAAGTGCAATGCAAGCACAATGTTCATGTCAATATGCTCTTAGTTATCATGTAAGCCTTTTTATAGCAAACTAATTCAGTTTGCTTAGCTTTCCATCCATGCCCCAAATGCAGCAAGTGCAATCCTCCCCAACAGTTATAACTATCGAAAAGGCACAGTTGAAAACAGTAAGATATATTTAGTCTACAATAATGGCTAGCTGATAAAACTACACTTCTCTCATGGAAAAGAGCCTCAACGTAAAATATGTCAATACTCCGTCTGCATATTTTTGTTTGCTATCACCACATATCGGATGCCGCACAGTTTCTGTCAGCAACTTTTCACTAATACTTGCATCTCTCTGTCCCCCAGAAATCCCCAGCCTTGTTCAAATAATTGATTAAAACTCACAACTGCATTGCATGTGCTGTAACTGAAGGTTGGTGTATGCTTTGGTTTTGATCCCAGCACCTTGAATTTGTATACATATAAAGATTGTTTATAACAATGACATGGCATTCTGTATATTTTTATCCTAGAGTGGCTGCTTGATTTGTTGGGTTAGAAACCACATAAAATTGTGTCGTGTCGCTCAACAACTGGAAACACTTTGGGGAAACAAGACAAGCTTGAAGCTTGAGCATGATGAGAATGAGCATATTTTCACTCCACCTTTTCCACTGAAAATTTTACTTGCAATCTGGGTAAATTAGTATGCTAAGGAACTGACCAAATTAGTATGCTAGCAAGGTGATGCTTCAGCAGTTTCTGCTCATAGCTCAATTGTACTGTTGCATGATATAAGTACATTGATTCAGGTTTGCATCTTGTTACTGCTATGTGTTTATTTTTTCTAACAGTTCAGATTTGATTTTGTTTGGGCCATTTAGTGCTAGCATCTGGTTACACAACTTCTTATATTCTGTAACTGAACTAGCACACACAAATATTATTGGAACTTTGCTATATATTCAGATTTATGTGCTGCCAATGACACATGTTGTTACCTTGCTTGTGCTGCTACTGCCTTGCTGGTGTTGCTGCTGCCTTGCTGGTGTTACTGTTGCTGCCTTGCTGGTGTTGCTTCTGCCGCGCGGATGTTTTATGTTTATGGTGGTGGTGCTGCTGCTTTGATGCTGCTATATATGTATATATGCTTGCTGTTGCTTTGTATTATAGGGATTCTAAAAATTTGAGTTGCCAATTTTGCGTGAAATGTTGATTAACTTCCATTTCGGTAAAATTTGTGCACTCCATAAGTAGTTTTTTAGCAAAGGTCATGCCAAATTTTTCCGCCGATTTTTTTACTAACTAGTAACTTGCACTTGATTAGTCCAGACATGACAAACGACGAAGCCGGGACTTCTGAAAGGAGGCAAGGCAGTGAAGAAGAAAATGAAGCTGATTTAGCAGCCCAGTACTATGCAGCCCTAGATGCGTCGCAGGGGGACCAGCCGGTGTCTAGGCCCCTTATTATCGGCGAGCGCAACCAAGAGATGTCCGATGAGGACTTTGATGCCGCTGATGAGATGTACGATGAGGACGATGAGGAGGAAATGGTGGATATCTAGGAGGGCAATGGGGAAGAGCCTAGCATGGATACCGGCCGAGCGTCCACGGATGATAGCCAGCAAAAGAAGGATAGGCGCCCAAACTAGCTAAAACCCGTGCAAGAACTAATACTTGAAGTGGATCCGAAGAGCGGTTTGCCTAAACTGCCTGAGGAAGCCGCGAGGGGGTACGGCAACACTGTTGCCTGTATCCTCCGAGACACCATCACCATCAACGAGCAGAACATAAGGTAGAAGCTCAAGAAATCCATTGCCGTCCTCCTGATTTCCAAGCTGCACGCTCGATACCAGTTCCCATCGCCCTACAATGGCCAGGGGCTCACGGGTAACATGGTGAACACAGTAGCCCTTGGAAAGATGAGCAAAGCCCTGAGCGCCTGGAAAAATAGGTTGAGGGCGATGATTACTGCAGGTGGTGGTTTTGAAGAGGTCCACAAACACTATCCGCAGACATGGGAAGACCAATTCAAAACATTCCTAGCCAACGAAAAGAAACCTACAGTCGTGTGGCTTAAGAAGTGGGGGAAGAGCATGCGCGAGAAGAACTTGGATAACCACAACCTCGGAAGCCGGGGGTACGCCGGAAAGGAGCCAGTTTGGAAGAAAGAGGACGAGTCCCTAGAACGTGAGGGCAAGCCGAACCCGTGGAACAAGTTCACCGATGAGAAGGCCAAGAAATTTATCAGGTCAAGATACCGTATAGACCCGAAATCCGGGTTGCTTGTCACGACCGATAAGGTGAAGAAACTTGAGGAAGAATATCTGGTAAGGAGTTTACCAGCTTATCTTATCGTCACTTCCAACAAATTCCGGTAGTAATTTTCCTAATATATGGTTCTTCTTTCCCGTCTGCAGAAAGAAGAAAAGCTTGCTGCTCAATGCTCGTCATCCCAGGGGTCGTCGTCGAAGGCCCCGTGGGATAACCCTTTTCATAGGGCCGTGAACAAGGTGATGGAAAGGCCGGTGTTGCAACCGCCGCACCGTGGCCGTATTGTTGGCGAAGGACTAGGTCGCAGACCTAGTCTGTATTTTCCCGAGAGCAAGGAGGACCGAGCGAAGAGGAAGCAACAGGAGGATAGAAATGTGAAGTCTCAGTTGACTAAGATGCCCGAGATGATCAATGATGTGGTGACAAAGACTGTCGTGGCCCTCCTGCCCCACCTGCTTACCGCCTACACGGAATGGGTTGACGGAGGAAAAATTGGGCCTAGCCCGTTGGCCAGCTTTACCGAGAGCAGCTCGCTCAACATCTCGGACCTGGTCCAGAAGAACGCACGAGTCATGGAGTCTCCGCCGGCAGCCTCCAACCCTAGAGCTGGTACTAGGGATGATGAGTCGCCATACTGCACCGCGCCTCTTAGCAGCCCCTCCGTCGCTTGCACGCCCGTTCATGGCCCTTCGACTTTAGCCGAACTCGATGCCATAATGGTATATAAGCGTCGCAATCCTCAGCAAGTAACTTTTTCATTAGCTTGCATCCGTTTTCTGATGCCCTACACATGTCTCCGCAAGAGAACAAAGTGGGATGCACCCTCCTCTTGATTATTAACGAGGAATTACACGAGGTCGCGAAAGCAAATATCATTCAATCACTCGAGCGCAACTTCCACGGCCAGCCAATGCCCCCTAATGCCTACATGATTTCCATTGTTCGGGTGTTACCGGGTTATGAAGAAGTAGACCCTCCTATGCAACCACCCGGAGCCGAGAGCAAGGTGGATCTAGGAGGAAGCTTGGGTTATATGATGCTCTGGCCAAAAGAAATGATTCGGCTAGACCACCCAGGGACCGCCAGCAACTCAGAACCGCCGGTCGGATCGGCGCCGCCAAGCAACCCTATCATAGGCAGCACCAGCACCTCACAGAAGTTGGCAGAGCCGGTCGGATCAGCGCCAAGCCAGGGAAAGGGCACTATGCCGCCAGTGGTGCCATCTCCTATAGCAGATGATCCTATAGAGCCTGAGGCACAGAATAATATGGATCCTATCGATGCCTTCATCGCTGACTTTGATGGACCATTTGAAGTGGATATTCCCCACGGTTGCTTCCCTGATCAACAGCTCCCGGAGAAAAGTAATGTCTCTAAGCATCGTCTGAGCTTCCTGTCTCAAGAAACGCCAGAGGATGTCGCCCCCGATACTCAAACTGCGGTGGCAAATATTATCACCCCGAATACACTCCATGGGCTGATCGATAAGGCTTGCGCAGAAGTTGTCTCTCACCCTAAGAAGCCGCGGAAAAGAGCTAAGAAGGATAAAGGTGTATCCAGCAGCCAGCCTGTGCCTCCCGCAGCCGGCAAGCCCGTGAAGGAGATCCGGAGTCAGGACAACATACCGATCAAGGGATGGAGGGAGTATCACGTGGCGGGCCAACCGATCCTACCGCCGGAAGCTCTCAAGACCTTAACTAGGGATATGAGGAGCCTACATGATAGCGTACTCACATGGGAAACACATCTTCCCTCAATGACATCTCCCTCATACCCGGTTTTCTATGTCAGAGTGCCAAAGAAATTGGGCTTCGTCGACAGATCCCCCGGTGATGTGTTCTTCCTAAGATTTGATGATATCTTTGAGATGTTCCACCGCCGCCGCCTCGACCCAACCTTGGTCCGCCTAGTTGCGTTGAGTATGTTGCACCAGCTCATGCAAGAGAACACTCCGAAGCTCGCGATACTCGACCCCTACTACATGAAAGACATATACTTGCAGACCGAAGCACCCGTCAAATAGTGACGAACTACATTACGGACTTCATGGTGGCGAATAAGGAGAAGCAGATATTTCTCATGCCGTACTTTTTCGAGTAAGTCATTCGCTTGCCGTCAGAACATGCTTTCCTAGATTTCCGTCAATCCTTTTGCATGCACAACACAGCTGGAATTGTTTTCCGCAGAAGCACATACTGTGTCCTCATCGTACTATACCCGCAAGACTCATATGCCATGTATCTTGACTCGGGGAGTGCTGACAAGAAGAAGGACTACACATTTATCAAGGCAGTTCTAGATGATGCCATCAACGGCTTCGTCGAGAAAGCTGGCCCCATCAAGAAAGAAGTAGTCAGGCGAGGCCAGCTGATCTTCAAGCACAACACGACCTTCCCATGCCTCAAGCAGCCGGCAAATAGTTCAAGGGATGGCTACTATGCCATCCATCATATGCGGGAGTTTGTACGGGATCAACATCAGCTTCTGTTGCCGAGTAGTCTTCAGGAATGGCGCAAAGACTTTGCGAACATGCCTGATGCAGATGTCCACCTTGAGATCTACCGCATCCAGCAGAAGATCGCGCAGATAATCCACAGAGATGTCTGCAGTAGAGAAGGGGTGTTCTACTACGGCCCTATCCCACCAACCAACACGGAGATAGAAGCACGCTTAGAGATGCAGGGCGACGGCAGGCCCTTCAACACGCTACAGGGCATCCGCCCTTCCCGCCGAAACCGAAGAGCACAAAATGAAGCAATAGATATTTGTGACTTGTTGTAATCATGATGGATGAAAAATGTTGTCGCACAATGTTATTACTTTGGGATTTCTATTTTCGTGCCCTCGGGTCCTTAGTTGTACTCAGTTTTCCCCAGCTCCTTAGTTTTTCCTCAGTTTTGTCCAAGCCCTTGTCTGAAACCGTCACCAGTGCTGGAACGGCCGGTTGCCCGACGGTTGAACACCTTTGACCGTTAACTGCTGACTAGTGGGGCCACGTAGAGCCCGCAAAGACACGTCAGAGCATCCATCTTTGTTTGACCGTAAGCATCGTCGTATCCCTGACCAAAACGCGGACGAGTGGGGCTTCGGTATATCGAATGACAAGTGGGGCCATGACGCTATACAAGGGGCAATACAGGGGTATGATTAGATATTTAAACGGAGCTCTACAGCGATGGCACGGAGGAGGTGGCCTGCGGGGTGCCGAGATGAGATCCACGTCCACAAAGAACTGCATGAGGCGAGACCAGACGCATTAGATAGATATGAACTACACGCGTTTAACCATGCAAAGAAGAGAAGAAATGGTCGAGGACATCGACAACGACCTCAACACTTTGACTGACGGTGTCGGACACGAACGCAAGCAATGTAGAGAAAACTAGTGTCTCTCCTTTCTGGCGTATATAGATAGGTGCTAGGGGAGTTTGGTGGCGAAGGGAAAGACCTCGCGGTGGTCTGTGGTGTCCAGCATAGCGGGGCGGCGTGGCCGTGCCCACAGCGGCGTGCATGTTTGGCATTATCATCAGCATGTACGTTCGTTATTGGCCTCGGCGGTATCTCTGGTGTGTCAGTGATCGAATGAGGGGACGGGATTGAGGGTGCATCCCGACGGTGACCTAGCAGTGGCGGCGAGCATGCATAGCCGTTCTGACCATGCCGATATCGGCATCGGCATCATTTGGAGGCTGTGGTGCTTGAATCATAGTGGAAATTGCGATTCCCTATTATTTTTACATGCATAATATATAGAAAATAGCTAGATCTATAAATTGATGCATATGAAGCTACATATATATTCTTGGTCATAATCCCCTTAGATGCATGGCTTCACGTCGTCGTCGCTTTCATCGTCAGTATCTTCATCGTCCGTGTAGTAGTACTTCCTGCACGTTGTTCCGTCGAACACCTTCACTGTGAGCACATAATCGCCTTCATATTTGAAGTGTAGGAAGCAGCCGAAATCCACACCGTGCACGATGGCGAAATTCTCCCAGCCCTTGTCGAGGTACATCCGGCCTTGTCCGTCAAATAGGACCTCCACGGTCCAGAGACGAGGACCGCAGTCAGGTGCTCGCAGATACACCTTTGCGGGCTCCTGGCCATCAAGATAGTCCGCAAACTTTTGTGGGAGTGCCTGCAAAGAGATCGAGCGCCGATCGTTTGAAATTAAAGGTTTTTTAGAACATGCACATAATTAATCACATGCATCATATATGTGGGAACGCGTACGTACCTTCTTGGCCAAAGGGTCTTCATAGATGGTGATGAAGAACTCCTCTATGATCAATGACAGTGTTGACGGTGGTGGTGGCAATGATGATGATCCACCACCCCGGCCGCCCCTTCCCCTTCCCCTTCCGGTCGGCATCCGAGACGTGGAAGCCATGGCAATGGATCAAGTGTATGTGAACGAAGAAGAGAGAGGCAGAAACGAAGAAGAGAGAGGCAGAACCTATTGACATGAGGGATGGCCGTTGTGGGGGTTTATAAGGGAGAGATGACCGTTGTGGGGTTTACACCATAAATTAAGGTAGAGATGACCGTTGTGGGGTTTACACAATAAATTAAGGAGGAGATGACCGTTGTGGGGGTGGTTTATATCTCAACAAAAAAGTAATGCCTAAAAAAAATGGAAATTCGTGATAGTTTATCATTTTACCGTGAAAAGTAATGCGTAAAAGAAATGGAAATTCGTGATAGTTCATCATTTTACCGTGAAAAGTAATGCGTAAAAGAAATGGAAATTCGTGATAGTTTATCATTTTACCGTGAAAGGTAATGCGTAAAAGAAAAGGAAATTCGTGATAGTTCATCATTTTACCATGAAAAGTAATGCGTAAAAGAAATGGAAATTCGTGATAGTTTATCATTTCAACGTGAAAAGTAATGCCTACAAGAAATGGAAATTCGTGATAGTTTATCATTTTACCGTGAAAAGTAATGCGTAAAAGAAATGGAAATTCGTGATAGTTCATCATTTTGCCGTGAAAAGTAATGCCTACAAGAAGTGGAAATTCGTGATAGTTTATCATGTTGAATCCGGTGGCCAACTCGTTATTTAGCATACATAGAGGGGTAGTAGTTTGCCACCGACAGATAGAGAGAGGGTGGCACGATCCTGCCCGTTAGATCATAGGATCGATGGTAGGTGGGCACGATCCGTGTGACAACAGCTCGACCAATCAGGCCAAGTTTGGGCTTGTGTGAGAAGGGAGAGGGTAAAACTGAGTAGTATCAAGGATACAAGGGCAAGTAAATAGTAAACAGGCTAAGGAATTCAAATAAGAGATTTAGAAAAAGAAAAACACATGTTTTGTACAATGAAACCCAGGTTGGCCTACCTCAAAGTATTAGCAATTCAAATATACATGAGTGTAAAAATTATGGCCTCATTCAGACAAACTATGTTTTGGGTATAGATGTTTTGAGAAGGGGTTTGAGTGGAAAGCCATGAACCTTCATAGCTACTAGTGATTTCAGAAGTGGCCATTTGTGTGAAAACTTGATTTATATATGATTGTTATGATTTTATTTTGCGCATGGGTTGGAGGCACTATGATTTTATTTTTTGAATTTTTTTGCGCATGAAATGACTCAATTAGATGGCTTAATCCCATCTGTTGACTCTCTGTTGACCAGCCACTTGAGGGTAAAACTGAGTATATTGCACTAGCCAGTATTAGTACTCGAGAGGAAAACTGAGTACATATATATTTCCAGTGTAAGACTCGAGGGTAGAACTGAGTACACGTAACGGTGCTGACGTGCAGTCCCACGGACGCGTGTCGCGGTGAGCAGCGGTTAGCCACGCGGTACGCGTGTTGAGACCAAACGTCAACTGCTGAGACGAACCGTCACTTTGCCAGTACAGAGCCCCTCTCTCCCTCCCTCTGCACACAGTCATTAATAACTCACGCACGCAACCACGCCTCTCACGTCCCATCACCTTCTCAAAAAAACCCCAGCCGCCCTACGCGCCCTCCCCTGCCGGCGATGGAGAAGAAGAATGCGCCGGCGGCCGTCGCCCCCGAGCCCGTCGCCTCCGAGCCCGTCGCATCCGAGCCCGTCGCCGCCGAGCCCGTCGCATCCGAGGCCGTCGCCGCCAAGCCCGTCGCCTCCGAGGGCGGCGCATCCAGGCGTGGCGCCTCCGTGAACTGGGCCTCTCTCAGGGCTGACGGACCACTTCACAAGATCGGCGCCTGCTTACTGGCGAACGAGGAGTACGTGGACACCTACTCTGCTTTGAGGCGAGTTTGTACTAATTGGCGCTCAGATTTACCTGAGCCCGACGTGCACCTGCACGAATGGATCATGGTAGAGCACGCCCTTCCACGCGCCGCTGAGTTCTCCTTCCTCCACCTCCGCACATCCTGCTACGTCACCATCGATCTAACGGAAGTTCATGCAAGGTTCAAATTCCTCCATATCTATAGAGTTAATCCTTTTATTTTCAATCGTAAACATCTTAGTGCTGAATGTTATCTTCATCAATCCCATATATTTTAGATACTACTTCGTCAGCTTTTGCCGTGGCGTCATCGTGCTTGCCCAAAAGAACCAGCCGCACAAGATACGGCTTCTGAACCCACTCACAAAGACATCGAACACTATATTTCAGGCGCAGATGCCATCTGTTATTCTGGAGTCAGTCACTGTAATGAAGTCCCCGACTATGCTCTTCGTTTCCACATATTACCCGGTGGAAATTGCTTGGGTCGATGAGAGCACTCCAACTAAGGGTATAGATGAAGTTTGGGGAGAAGGAAGATTTTCGATCGAGCACCATTCTATGCGTTGCATTACCACGTTCAATGGTGAATTCTATGCACTAGCTGTGAACAATTTTGAGTTCAGAACATTAGTGTGCACCAACAATGTCCAGTTGGAGCAGGGCGCGAGCAATGTCAACATGGAGACAATATTTTCATTTCCAGAACTTGGAAATGACAACTTCTACCTTGTGAAGTCAGATGGTGATCTGCTGCTTGTGTTGTTGGGCGGTCGTTTGGAGGAAGGTCAAACAGTGGTGTACCGTGTGGACACTGAGAGCCGCTCTCTCCATACCGTCAGTAACATTGGCAGTCGTGCCTTCTTCGTCCATCATGTCCGGTGTATCTCCGTCGACACCAGAGTGCACCCGACACTTCGACCTGGCTGCATCTACTACGCGGATTTGGGTTATATCAGAGAGTACTTTGATGATATGAACGCCTGGGATGAGTGGCCACTACGTGTGGATAGATTAGGAAAGTACGGTCTGAAAGATGAAGAAAGGCCATACCGTTTGGAGGATGTATTGGCTGCACACTGCAGACGGAAGGAGTTCAATGAATATTTCTTTCGGACCAGAAAATGGAGCGACGAATATATATATGATGAATGAAGAACAGATTCATTCATCCTGGGTATCCTAATCTTCATGTTGGGCATACATTGCGTCTTATATTATTTTCAGCTTAGTTTGTCGTGAACATTAACATCGTTATTGGCTGCTTTTGGCTGCTGTATGCAGTTTATATATTATACTTAGTTTTCTAGATTTATTATGCTGCTGTGAATTTATCCTATACTAGCTTCTAGATTTCCTACTAGATTTGTTACCATATTGGGCAAAAAACGAGGGCCAAAAGGCAACAATCATTGAAGAAAGACAGAAATAGAAGCTTCTCTAGATTTGATACTAATTTGGTGAAAATACAGAGAACTGTTACACAGAGAGAGGGGAAAAAGGCGCTCTGAAAAGGCGCTCTGAAAAGGCAATGCCAATTTGGCCCGAGAGAGACAGAACCGAGCTCTCACGTACAACCAAACGCGGTCTCCTCCTGTCCCACGCGGTCCCTTTCTACCAGCCCCACGCGACGCGGCCCCACACGACGCGGCCCCACACGTCAGCACGGAACTGTCAACTAAACGGAAATCCTCCCATCCGAGCTCCTTCTGAGGGTTTCAGACAACGGCTTGGGGAAAACTGAGGAAAACTAACGAGCTGGGGAAAACTGAGTACAACTAACGACCTGAGGGCACGAAAATAGAAATCCCTATTACTTTTCATGAACATGTGTACCAAACTCTAGCTAGCTTGCTCTCGATATATACCTTTTGTATATGCTTGTGTACATTCTTGCATGCATGCTTTAGCCTTTTTTGTTTTCGTTGACTAATTAATGTTATGTCTTGCATATTATCATCTATTAAATCTTTTGTGATATTTTTGGTTTAAAGATGATGACGAGGTGGTACGTTGTGTTCGAGGGTAGGATTCTAGGGGTCTACGACAAGTGGGAGGACTGTTTCAAGCAAGTCAACAAGTTCAAGAGCAACAACTACAAAGGATTCAAGACTAGAGAGGAGGCGGAAGCTAGGCACAATAACTATCGGCGAGGGAGAGAGGGGCGGAGTAGGATGAAGACATGCTTCATCGTTATCTCCATCTTGCTTATGATCTTGCTCATTGTGTATGTGATGGTAGTTTAGATGACTACCGGCACCGCCAGCGGTGATATGCATGCATGCCTAACTAGTTAGCTCGATGAAGACTTGTAGTATTTGTGTAATAATATGATATTTGTCAACTTGTACTAATGTGACTTTGGCCGATAGTTCTAATATGATGGAAATGACTATTTATATATTGTTTTGTATATATACTGTTATATGTCTGTAATATATTGTTATATGTCTGTAATATATACTATTATATCTCATCTGCAATATACCAGTAAAATCACTATAATTTTTTTTTGAAAAAACACAGCCGTGGCGTACAAAATAGAAGTTCTGTGGCGTACAAGTCATTGGCGTACAGGGGCGCACGCCACTACTACGAAACACACCCGAGGCGTACAAGCCTGTACGCCACGGATACAAAACACACCCATGGCGTACAGGCCTGTACACCACGGGTACGTATCGTAGCCGTGGCGTACAAATTGTATGCCACGGGTGGGTGAGTTAGCCGTGGCGTACAATCTGTACGCCACGGGTAGGCCTGTACCAGTGGCGTCGTACCCGTGGCGTACAGAGATACGCCACCAATGACCAAATTTTGTACGCCACGGATAGGCTTTTTCCTAGTAGTGTGGCGTTGTTCCAGTGCACCCCGCATTCCGAGTCGAAGTTTAAATCGATGAGTGCATCCTCCGGGCTTGACGCGGGGATGACCTGGTGCTGGTGAGGCCTCGTCGAGTATCATGTTAGAAAAATTTATATCAAATTGGTCTTACATCCTTACATTGGAAAAGGGGGGCATTGCCTCCCCCCCCCCAATAAAAGGATGACATATGTATTTTACTTTGACATACCTAAATTTTTAACCCTCCTCCGCCACTACCGGGTGGCAGGGTGATGGCGCATGCACATGTAGCAGGCGCAGTAGTCCACCACGCCGAGAACACCATGACAATTCTGACTGCCTCCTAGAATCCTATCTGCGACATCCAACATTCAAGCTGCCAGCAACCTTGATAGGAGGGGACGAGGTAGCTAGAAGCAATGGAGAAAGGAAGCAGGGCACCGGGAGTCATCTAGGACTAGGTGATGGAGCACTTGTGTGGAAGAAGAGGAGAGGAGTGGAGTGGAGGACGTAGCACTAGTAGAAAATGGCCTTCTATCTGGAGGTTTAGTCCTGATCGTGTTTGGGGCCGGGACTAATATGAGCATTAATCCCAGTTTGAACAGCTAGGAAACTGCACGGGCACGATCAGCTTTAGTCCTGGGTCAAACGGGACATTTAGTCCCAACTGAAGATACCAACCGGGATTAAAGCGTTTGCTGTAGGCTGCGGCCGGTGCAAGCCCGTTTAGTCCCGGTTGCTATCCCCAACCAGGACTAAAGGTCTATCTTTATTTGCTGTGGAGACACAAACAAGGACTAAAGTCTTTCCTATATCATCGTTGACGTCCCTGCCCGAGCCATGTATATTCCATTAGAGTTTTCTCCTCAGTTTCCTCTCCCCGAGCTCGAGTTCATCCCATTTCTTTCTATGATTTGTCAAGATTTGGCGGTGTCCCATCTATCCAAGTGTTCTAAAAGGTTAGCAACTTTATACTTCCATCCGGCATTGCTAGTTTAGCTCATTTCATGCTCTACAAGTAGAGGGATTTGTGGGTTTTAGTTTAGGAGTAAATATATGCAATCCGAGCTGAAATAAACTTCTTAGTTTGCATATGTGTAGATGTGGTTTACTTAGTAATTGATCAAAATGAGTATGAGGCATATTCTTGATTGTCGCAATGGCCGATGATTATACTTTGGCACCATCTAATGAGAAAGGGTGTCCGTAAAATTATTACAACATATATGTTGATAAAATTCATGTGTATTTCATAGTTTAATTATGTATTTGATTCCTATTGTTTTTAGTTAGTAGTATGTCACATTCAGAGCCAAAGTATCGTGGTGTGCATAAGAAAGACACGAAGATCCCCACTTCATTTAAAAGTTACAATTTTAGTAAACTTGGGGAGTAGTTTAATATGGTCGGTACGAGATATTAATTTGGTACGGGCAATTTTAGTAAACTTGGGGAGTAAATGATAGGATGAAAAAAATTCACAGAGTAAACAAAAATCACTTATTTTGGCTTCCTATTGACGGTGGTGAATTCTTCTTTATGTAAATTTAAAAATAAAATAGGTTTTGTTATACCATTAAAAAATTGAACATGGGTCTGCAATTCTTAAGTGGACCCTAATTATTAACTAGAGCATATGATATATAGGTTACGAGTGTTAAACTTGCATACTAATCAAACATCACATAAACATGTTTCTTTACTCGAGAAATGCTACTCACCCATACTTGGAAAAATAAAAAGTAATTCAAAAAAGGTTAAAAAAATCAAACCTTTTTTAAAATCTATATCTATACATAATAATAAAGGACGTAAGGTTTCCGTGGTTGGTTCGTCCAAACCTTTTTTTTAGAGCAATTTACCCTCGCATCAATATCTATATCTATACCTAATAATAAAGGACATAAGGTTTTCGTGGTTGGTTCGTCCAACACTTTTTTAGACCAATTTAACCTCGCATAAATAGAAATTACAGCCCTTGCCACCGCCAAGTTAAAAAAAACCGGTTCGTATCTCTCTTCGTCTGTGTCTTCATGTTTTCGTCCGTTGGTGGTTTCCGTGGTTGGTTCGTCCAACACTTTTTTTAGAGCAAATTACCCTCGCATCAATATCTATATCTATACCTAATAATAAAGGACGTAAGGTTTTTGTGGTTGGTTCGTCCAACACTTTTTTTAGACCAATTTACCCTCGCATCAATAGAAATTACAGCCCCTGCCACCGCCAAGTAAAAAAAACCAGGTTCGTATCTCTCTTCATCTGTGCCTTCATGTTTTCGTCCGTCGGTGAGTATAACGTTGTCCATTCTTCATACGTCTCTTTGATGTCTCCCATTGAACCACGCCACGCTGAAAATCCAAGGAGTAGAGACTAATCCAGGCACGACTCCAGTTGCGACCGCTTGAAGGTCACGCATATTACAAGATCTAAAGGGCATGCGCCGCCGCGATAGTTCATAAGGTCTAAGACATCGCTGCAAACACATGCCAAAAGAGGCGCCATGGTTTGCATGCTCCTCAAAGAACTCACCAAGGTCTAAGGCCTTCCACTCAGGTCCTAGGGCCTCGGCAACGAATGTTTTTTTAGTATATCAGTATATGCAACATTCATGATCTATTTCATAGGACCGGTACATACTACTGGTGCGAGAAAAACAAATGTTCTTTCAGTATGTCAGTATATGCATCTATGCACCAATGATGTCATACATTTGTTATTTGAAGCTCAAAACTTTGCGCACAGTTTTTATATTATTAAATATATATGTGTAGGATGATCTGATTTCTTAAAAAAAATCAGGGATCAAAGCACTCCTGATCTATTTCATAGGTACGCTTTCTTTCACATCTCTCTAATTTCTGTTCTGAGTATATATCTAGTTTGTAGGAAGGATGTTCGTCTTTATTCCATTATGTCATGTTGAATATTATCTATTACAAACTACTTGTCTTCTCAATGTTTACATATTTTGAGGCAGAGATTTAGGCTCTGTTTGTTAGCAAAGTATTTATGAAGTATTATAGCAATACTATAGTTTCTGAAAATACCACAGTTTCAAGTACTTTGATGTGTTTGTCTGTAACTAAAAACTGTGGTATTATTACTTCATTATCTCTCAAAACGTGCTGTTTTTGAAGTATTGGAAAAACAACTCTGGATCTCTTAATACTAAAGTTTTATAATACTTCAGTTTTAGACATACTTTTTTTTGCCAAACTAGGCCTTAATTACCTTTTGCATGATTTATTCATGTTTCCCTTTATCCCTTGATGCAGTGACAACGCGGGAAGATGCGACACGATCTACTCATGTTTCCCTTCATCCCTTGTCTGTGATGTTCTCACACTTCTTAATTTGATGTGCTATGAACTTTGAAGTATGTCATATGTGACTCAAATATTGCACTAGATGTAATAATTTTCTTAAGATTTTGTAAACTTGCTAGGCAACAATTGTAAGTATGAAGGGAGCATTTATGATACATCAGCGTCGGGATCCTGCTGCAGCCGGGATCCTGCTGCAGCCAGGAGCGTACGACAGTCGGGTCAGGCAGCCGGGATCTGTCCTTTTTTCCCACCGTAAAGTAAACCAACGACGAGCATAAATTGGGAACCATCACTGCTAAACACTTATCCACGACGGCAAAGGGAAATTACAAACGTCGGTCGTACTATACCGATGACAGTGTGCGTTAGTAACATACTCGTCAGAAGTGACATGCTAATGACGCGCGGGGCTGACAGCTAGTGTGTCAGCGGTAACATACTAATGACTATCCGTGTGGAATTCTCCATGTCATAGGAACAGTATGCGTGTGTGCTTGCGTTACGGCTCATCAGATCAGGAACATCTCTGACGCGCAAATCATTGTTTGTACGCCGCTGGAATGTCCCTGCCTAGCGCCGCTTGTCAGATGAAGGACCTTAAGTTGATGGACGAAAGAAACTATACATGACAGGCCATCAGCGGTTTCGATTACCAGTGGCTAGTTATCACCAGCGGGCGGCTGGATCGTCAGTGTACGGGAAAACATGCCCGTCACTGCTAGGCCTTTTAGCGTAGTGCCAGTAAACAATCCTCCTCCCATAGGCAGGGAATGCAGGTGGCATGGATATACGCCGTGCATGTAAGCATTGGCTTCTAAAAGGAGGTGCATGTGTATTTGCCTGGCTACATAGCACAACTTGTTTTAATAACATTCAAAGCACTAGCTACCTGCAAATACCAAATAAGACCGAAAGTTGTACTTCAATTCCAGCGTGCTTTGCTTCAAACGTGGAAGTAAGCCCTCGAGAAAGCAGGTAACGATTTGTTCAACATGGAGGAGCTCGAGGAGGAAGCAAGGAGTGAAGCCAAACAAGATGTAGCCCCTTTGGTAAGGGTGATCACGATGTTTGCCTAAGTGTCTCTTAGTTTCTAGATCTCGTTAGGGTTGTACTAGATGGCCTATCTTTAGGTACTACTGATGAGTAACGAGTAATTTAATAAGTAAGATAAGTATTATGTAGTTAAAACCATGTTTCTTTTTTCATTATTCACTGCTGAATTTGCATGTCGATTATGTTCATGTCATTAATTGTTGTTGACAAACATGGCCCACTTCTTGTATCGCCCAGTCTTGGCCCCTTTGTGCAAACTTTGCCCACTTCTTATGTGACTCATAAAACAAAGCCTAACCTAACCTCCACTTGACACTCCCATTTTTGGATAATATAGGGACAATTTACCACTCACACGCCCTATACTCCCATTTCTATAATATAGGGACAAGCCGGAGTATGAGGTGGATAAAATGCCATCGTGGTTTGGCGGCGGGAGGGAGTGCTCCTCCTCCCGCGCGATAGACACATGCTCAATACCCCTGATGCTTGCGGTGGTGTTATCTTTTCACCATCCAGTTGGGAACCCCAAGAGGAAGGTATGATGAATATAGCAGCAAGGTTTTCCCTCAGTAAGAAACCAAGGTTTATCGATCCGAAGGGGAACAAGCCAAACGACTGAAGGTGATGCTTGCTAGCTTGCGACAGCTCAGGACAATTTATAAGGCGCCTCGTCCAAGCTTTGCTTTGCTAGCTACAACGCGGAACCTGCACACAACACAACCAAATACTTTGCTCCCAACTTACGATGAGGTTGTCAATCTCACCGGTTTGCTTGAAACAAAGGAATGAGCGTATCGAGTGGAAAATAGTAATAGTATGCGAGTAAAATAAACAGTGCGAGTAAAGTAAACAGGTGATAGCAATATGATGGAAATAGGACCGGGGTCCACAGTTCACTAGCGGTGTCTCTCCATAAGATAAAATAATACATGCTGGGTAAACAAATTACAGTTGGGCAATTAATAGAATAAAGACAACGTGCATATGATGAGAGGATCACTAAGAGATTTACTCTGGGCATTACAACAAAATACATAGACTGCCATCCAACTGCATCTATGACTAATAATCCACTTGTGGCGAATCAATCCGAGAACTCCACAAGTATTAAGTTGCGAACAACAGATAATTGCATTAAGCAAAGTGTGTAATGTAAACAAAGCATATGCCCTCGAGCATATGAATGTTGTTTTCCCCCTAGTAGCAACAGTACATCTACAACCTTAGAGGTTTCTTTCACTCCCCCAGATTAAATAGAGGCATGAACCCACTATCGAGCATAAATACCCCCTCTTGGAGTCACTAGCAACTACTCGGCCAAGATAGCTACTAACTACGGAGAGCATGCAAGATCATAAACAACATAGAGATAACATAAGATAAATTTCAGTACATCAACTCAAGCATAACACCAATATTCATCGGATCCCAACAAACCAAACATGTAGAATTACATAACGGTGATCTCAATCATGTAGGGCAGCTCATGAGATCTAAACATGAAGCACATGGTGGAGAAGACAACCATCTAGCTACTGCTATGGACCCATAGTCCAAGGTAGACTACTCACTCATCGCTCCGGAGGCAAGCATGGCGATGAAGAAGACCTCCGGTGGCGATTCTCCTCTTCGGCAGGGTGCCGGGAAGAGCTTCTGGACCCTCCCGATCTTTGGGTCGACGGCGGTGGTGGATCACGATGTGTTCTGGAAAACTGATCGGGTATTTAGGTTTTTCCCGTCGGGGGGTCTTTATAGGCGAAGGGGCATCGTCAGAAGTGGACCGAGGTGGTCTCACACATAGGGGGCGCGACCAGGGCCTGGGCCGTGCCGCCCTGGTGTGTGGCCACCTCGTGGCCCCACTCCGTCTCCTCTTCGGTTCTCTGGAAGCTTCGGTGAAATTCTGAGCGACTGGCTTTGGTTTTGTCCAATTCCGAGAATATTTCCTGTGTACCTTTTCTGAAACACAAAAACAACAGAAAATAGGGAACTGGCACTGTGGTGACTTGTTAATAGGTTAGTTCCGGAAAATGCATAAAAGTGCCATGAAGTGTAATGAAACACTAAGCAAATGGTGTAAAAACAAGCATGGAGCATCAAAAATTATGGATACGTTGGAGACGTATCAGCATCCCCAAGCTTAACTCCTGCTCGTCCTCGAGTAGGTAAGTGATAACAAAAGAAATAATTTATGAGGTGACATGCACCTACACAATCTTGATCATGTATGTAAGCGTTGTGCGCTGGTATCAAAAGAACTTAAAACATGGGCATGAAAGACATGATCTTGATAGAAGAAACTTAGCAACCATGTTATAACATGAAAATGAACACAAACAAAAGATCATGAAAATGAAACAATGAAAGTCAAACGTGTGCTCAAATCATAAGGAAAAACATACAAATGGTTTTCAGCTTGTCCTTCATGGAGAGCAAAACATAAATGCATAGGACACCTTCAAGTTTAAGAGGGCGACTAGATACAAATAATTTGAGAATAAGTGAAACCAACAATATGAATCAATCAATGAAAACTTTGGGACAATGCACATTATACTAAGAATGATAACTATGCTCTCTTAATGGTGCATAAAGATAGAAGGTGGTGACTCAACATAAAAGTAAAAGAAAGGCCCTTCGCGGAGGGAAGCAGTGATTGCAAGTTTTATAAACCTTAAAAAATTATGGTACTTACCGGCTTTGAGCTCTCATTGCCCCCATCATAAGCATCTTGAATGGTTAAAGTTAATGCGAGAACACTCATGCTGCATATGCTTGACAAATCATAAGTTGAAAACCTCGTGTCCCATGAATACGAGTACCCAAACCTCATGCTACTTTACTTAGAGTCCCAAGCAAGCTCTTATCATTGTAAGTATATACGTATCATCGAGAACCGCCAACGGGGTACCTCCATGCCCGATGACATGGAACAAGCCCACATCAAAATGACGGGACAAGCAGACAATGAACACCTTGACATCTCTTTTATTTACCATTTGTATAGCTTTTTATTTTGAGATGCGTCGTCGGATGTCCACTATGGGCATGCTG
Source organism: Dactylis glomerata (assembly GCA_007115705.1). Classification (NCBI taxonomy): domain Eukaryota; kingdom Viridiplantae; phylum Streptophyta; class Magnoliopsida; order Poales; family Poaceae; genus Dactylis; species Dactylis glomerata. The sequence goes on along the minus strand of QXEO01001104.1, from coordinate 685,756 downwards.
CAAATTTCTACCATGAATTATGCATGGCTTAGATTGGAGGCCCAGACGTTTCTCTAACACATATACAAACTCCATGATCCCGCAAGATTCCCAATTTATTTCACACCGCGAGTATCCATAAACAAAAGATCACAATATCAACTCAAATAAGAAGTGCAATGTTGAAAGCTTGCCCCATGACGGCATGGTTGGGCTAATCTCCAACTTACAAATTGCAAGCATAACAACTCAACATAAGAGACCACAATGTCAAATTTTTAAGAACGAGAAAAATAAAGTGTGCCTTCCGGTTCGTGAGAGCTTTACTGACCAATTTTCGCATAACACTGGTAAGAGTTTAATTTGAAGAGTAGATAAAAGCAAGTCAAATGTACTTTGGAATAGCAAATTGCTAATAGGTATGTATGGTGGACACTTTGGCAAAACTTGGTTTTTAGGAGTTGGATGCACGAGTAGAGCTCATACTCAGTACAGAATGAAGGCTAGCAAAAGACTGGGAGCGACCAACTAAGAGAGCAATAATGGCCATAATCATGCAAAGCGACAAAGCGACATTAAAAAAAGCATAAGATGGCATCAAAAGTTAAAAACTAAATGATCATAGAGGCTATTGGCGACTTTGTATGAGTCAAACATGTGTAAGCATGCGCCAAGTCAACCCAAATAAAGCATCAAGGGGGCAACCAAAATAATGCTTCCAAACGATAAAAACAACGCATGATTTTTTCAAAGTCCCATTAAGCAATCTTAGTTATTTGAGACAATTCATGCTACAGCAAAACCACTAAGCATGCTATCAAAAAGACGTCAAGCACGACATGAAAAATTCTAAGCCGCAGTCTACACAAGCTCCTTCTTGTACCACTTTTTTTGCATAAAGCTTTTTCTCTTTTCCAACACCATTCAAACTTTTTATAAACACCTCTTTTAATGAAAACCAATAAGGACCAGAGGAAAAAATACACCTTGATGAAAAGATATAACAAGATCGGAACGCAAATCAAGGCAAAAAACAAAAACTAAACGTAGTTCTAGAAAAAGGAGAACACTCGTTGAAACGAATAGAGTGAAAAACGGAGTATTCTTGGCAAATGAAAAACAAGGCAACTTCTCCAAAAGAAATTTGTTGGGATCCAACCATTTATTGCAGCAAACAAAACTAAACTAAACTAAACTAAAAACTAAAAACAACTGACGCTCCAAGAAAAATGCATAATGCATGAAGTAATAAAAATATAGTGTCTTGAAAGGTGACCTGATTTTTGCTGATGAAGAAGGGGTGCCTCGGGGACATCTCCAAGCTTTGACGCTTGTACTTCTTGGATATTTCTTGGGGTGATGCGTGGGCATCCCCAAGCTTGAGCTTTTGTCCATTCTTCAACTCATCTCATCACTCTCCGATCCCTACACTTGAAAACTTCCTTCATACAAAACTAAACACAAATCTATTAGCAACATTAGTGTAAGCATAACACTGAATCAACCCTTTTTGCTTCAGGTTTCAACCTAAAACCACCACATATAAATTATATACTACTGTAGCAACTTCTCCAAAAGTTCCGTGATAAAAAAACTCAAAAAGAAAGCGATAAAGCGGCAAACACAAATATTGGCAGAAATCTGTCAAAAAAGAACAGCTGACAAAGGTCGAATTTTTTAGGGATTTTTTGTTGCTCAAATCAAAAAGTGTTCAACTAATGAAAGTTTGTATATAACCGGGGGCATATGCACAAGAAATTTCAGGTCCAAAAGATATACAGAGAATTTTCACAAATTTTTACGGTGCAGCACCAAAAACTGTTTCAGGACAGCAACATCCCCAAATCTTACCTCACTCAAATTAGAGGCTTTTCTTGGCACAAAAACGAAATAAAAAGGATAAGGAGAGGTCATTACAGTAGTAATAACTTCCAAGACTCAAATAAAAGAAAAAGAACTGAATGTAAAAACATTGGGTTATCTCCCAAGAGTGTTTTTCTTTAACGCCTTTGAGCTAGGCTCAGTAATTCGAGAAGATGCTCACATAAGAAATATGAATTGAAGCAAAAGAGAGCATCAAGAAGCAAATATGAAACACATTTAAGTCTAACTCACTTCCTATGCATAGGAATCTTGTAAGAAAATAAATCAAAGAAGCACATAGTAACAAGCATGGGTAGATAAAATAAGAGCAACTTCGGAACTTTCAATATAAAGAGAGGTGTTTTAGTAACATAAAAATTCCAACAACCATATTTTCCTCTCTCATAATAATTTTCAGTAGCATCATGAGCAAACTCAACAATATAAATATCACACTCACCCTCCTTTAAGCATGGAGGGCGATCAAATAAGGTATTAGTTAAAGAGTTACTCTTATTGGGAGGTAGGCATGGGTAGCTCCATTCTTCCTCCTCTTGATCATCACTCTCCTCTTCATTTCAATCCAATGAGCTTCCAGTTTCAGCAATTTCTTCTTCCATAGGCTCCTTCAAGGCATTAGTCTCTTCCATTGGAGAGCATCTATTAAGATATTTAATAATATAGTCATTTTCTTCCTTGTAATTATCAAAGCAAAATTTAAGTATATCATAAACCTCATATTTATAAGGTGCATCATCAGTATTTTCAAGCAAATAAGCGAGTTCAAATGCACCCTTCCAAGCAATAAATTCTTCAATTTGTTCCACATCATAAAAGTCATAATTTCCAGTAATATAAGAAGATATGGTAACATCATCATTATACTCACACTGAAAAGGGAGGTGTTTATACCTCCTACAACAACAAAATTTATCAAAGCAATAAGTAACATTATAAGTAGAGCACACATCTCTAGCAATGATATAGAAAGTATTAATTTGTTCCCATAAGTGATTCCCTTTTTGTGACAAGCGGTGTTCCTCATAATATTTTTGCTGCTCTTCTGTGAACTCACCTTGCCAAAAAGACTTAGTTTCAAAGAAACCATCCATTGATAGAAAGCATGATAAAGCAAGACAATAACAGACCAACAAAAATAACAACTATAGTGGGAACTAATTTTTTTGTGTTTTTGATAAAACGATGCAAGTAAAATAAAGTAAAGCAAAACTTAAAACAAAGTAAAGGATGTGCGTGCGAAAACTCCCCTCGCAGAAGTCTTCTTCTTCCTCCCCGGCAACGGCGCAAGAAAAATTCTTGATGCTTGCGGTGGTGTTATCTTTTCACCGTCCAGTTGGGAACCCCAAGAGGAAGGTATGATGAATATAGCAGCAAGGTTTTCCCTCAGTAAGAAACCAATGTTTATCGATCCGAAGGGGAACAAGCCAAACGACTGAAGGTGATGCTTGCTAGCTTGCGACAGCTCAGGACAATTTATAAGGCGCCTCGTCCAAGCTTTGCTTTGCTAGCTGCAACGTGGAACCTGCACACAACACAACCAAATACTTTGCTCCCAACTTACGATGAGGTTGTCAATCTCACCGGTTTGCTTGAAACAAAGGAATGAGCGTATCGAGTGGAAAATAGTAATAGTATGCGAGTAAAATAAACAGTGCGAGTAAAGTAAACAGGTGATAGCAATATGATGGAAATAGGACCGGGGTCCACAGTTCACTAGCGGTGTCTCTCTATAAGATAAAATAATACATGCTGGGTAAACAAATTATAGTTGGGCAATTGATAGAATAAAGACAACGTGCATATGATGAGAGGATCACTATGAGATTTACTCTGGGCATTACAACAAAATACATAGACCGCCATCCAACTGCATCTATGACTAATAATCCACTTGTAGCAAATCAATCCGAGAACTCCACAAGTATTAAGTTGCGAACAACAGATAATTGCATTAAACAAAGTGTGTAATATAAACAAAGCATATGCCCTCGAGCATATGAATGTTGTTTTCCCCCTAGTAGCAACAGCACATCTACAACCTTAGAGGTTTCTGTCACTTCCCCAGATTAAATAGAGGCATGAACCCACTATCGAGCATAAATACCCCCTCTTGGAGTCACTAGCAACTACTCGGCCAAGATAGCTACTAACAACGGAGAGCATGCAAGATCATAAATAACATAGAGATAACATAAGATAAATTTCAGTACATCAACTCAAGCATAACACCAATATTCATCGGATCCCAACAAACCAAACATGTAGAATTACATAATGGTGATCTCAATCATGTAGGGCAGCTCATGAGATCTAAACATGAAGCACATGGTGGAGAAGACAACCATCTAGCTACTGCTATGGACCCATAGTCCAAGGTAGACTACTCACTCATCGCTCCGGAGGCAAGCATGGCGATGAAGAAGACCTCCGGTGGCGATTCTCCTCTCCGGCAGGGTGCCGGGAAGAGCTTCTGGACCCTCCCGATCTTCAGGTCGACGGCGGCGGCGGATCGCGATGTGTTCTGGAAAACTGATCGGGCATTTAGATTTTTCCCGTCGGGGGGTCTTTATAGGTAAAGGGGCATCGTCAGAAGTGGACCGAGGCGGTCTCACATATAGGGGGCGTGGCCAGGGCTTGGGCCACGCCGCCCTGGTGTGTGGCCTCCTCGTGGCCCCACTCCGTCTCCTCTTCGGTTCTCTGGAAGCTTCGATGAAATTCTGGGCGACTGGCTTTGGTTTCGTCCAATTCCGAGAATATTTCCTGTGTAGCTTTTCTGAAACACAAAAACAGCAGAAAACAGGGAACTGGCACTGTGGCGACTTGTTAATAGGTTAGTTCCAAAAAATGCATAAAAGTGCCATGAAGTGTAACGAAACACTAAGCAAATGGTGTAAAAACCAGCATGGAGCATCAAAAATTATGAATACGTTGGAGATATATCAACCCCGTGCCGAGAACTACCACGCGCAAGAAAGGCCAGCAGTCTTACTGCTAGCCATATCAAAGGTAGTGTGTACGTGTCTACCGGTGAGGTGTTATGTGCCAAAGGCGGCGACGCGAAGTTTTGTATAGTGCTCGACAAACATGTGGCATTCTAATTCAGATGAACGGGACCCAAGTTGACGGAAACATAGTACACATGAGCAATATATTTGTTCATCTGAGATATCGCCAAGAACCAAACCGCAAGTAATTCGCTAACTGTAGCAAAAACATCACACAAGTTTACTTAGAAGTTAATCGTATGCTATTGCAAATGATCTATTTTGATGATTTTCTGTCAGGTTACCGCGTGCCATAGTTTTAGTGACGGTTTTTTTCTTGAGTTTCATGTGTATTCTTTCTGCAAAGGAGTCTGCCTAGGCTACGGGTCAAATTTTTGGGGCGTCAAAGATCCTCTGCACCGCACATAGAAAGAGCCTTCCGTTTATGTTCGGGCACCTTAAAAGTTCTGAAATGTACTAATGTATACTCTAGACATATGAATTGAACAAAATATTTGAAATTGTTAGAAGAACATGTTTTTCCTTGTCGATGTGTGCGTCATAGGTATTTTCTCGCTGAAAACCAGTTTTACTAGCACTGGCTAAGTTTTAATACCGAACAAAATTTTCTGGTATTCATGTAATTTGCTTAATTTTTTTTATTTTGATTAATTTTAAATAGATCAATTAGTTTGTTTGAAAAATCTCGGCCAATATTTTAACCGACATTTCTGGTATTTCCAAAAAAGCGAAAATACCGGTGCCCAACATTATTTTCCCTACCAAAGAAACCTTGATGCGTCGGTGCTGCTGCTACTACTTGTGGAAATTTCTGACAGCGTTCTTAAACTATTCGTGTGGCCACCGTGGTTTCCATTTGCGGTAAGCTAATCCTCCATGGCACGTGTACCCGAGCCGGCGAGAACAAACAAGCGATCACATGCCAAGAAATCGAGTGCAAGAGCAACACGTCGATGTACCAAGAGCTCGCGACGCACATGGCGGTGACGGCGCCCATGCTCCACCGCACCGCCACCAAGTGTGAGATGCTAAGCTACCGTCATACGCACTGGATCTCGTTGGGAGAGTTGTTTATTCCAGCTTCTTTACTCCCTCTTGGATCTTGTCTTCGCATGGCATGGGTTCGAAGATTTTTTTACAAATATACACCTCTGCCCAATCTTATTGTCGAAATTGACCCCCGCCAAAAAATATTGCCATTTCTGGCCTGGCGGCAGCACCTAAAGGCGACACGTGGCTCTTTCCGCCACTGGCGTTGGCGGAAAGAAGAACCCGCCACCGGGACTGGCGGAATGTTCAACCCGCCACTGGCGTTGGCGGAAACACCGTGGCCCCGCCATCGTGGCTGGCGGGAAATGGCGTAGCACGGCGGAAAAGAGACGCTGATGTCATTCCGCCACATGCATTGGCGGGAAGTACCTGTCCGCCATTGCAGCTGGCGGTAAGGAGCTAGGGAGGCAGTCGACATGCTTTACTCGATTTCAGCGCAGTTTGGCGCTTTTGCTTGATTCAGCGCAGGGAACATGAAATGATAGACTGCTTTTGTACAGGGAGATGAAATGATTCAGCGCATAGGATGCTCGCATGCATTCTTATTTAGTCACAGGGAGATGCTTTGGTTGTTGAAAGCTGAAGATAGACTGCTTCTGTACAGTTAATAGACCATCGATGCAGAATTTATGTCGTATAGTGCACCGATGTCGTAGGCTATAAAACCCCCCACGCATCCTCAGTTGTGTTGCATCGGTGTGTTTCAGCTAGAAAATCATTCTCTATTTGATTTCTTCTCTGCAATCTCTGTTAGCCATGTCTAGGGGTCGTTATTTCTTCCATCCTTCTAATCGTGATTTTCACCCAGAAATGTCCCACGCGGTTATGCATCGGACCGCAACATTATGTGAGAGTAGAGGATTGTCTTTTGAGGGCATTATTAATGACGATAGCCATGTTACTGAGATTTGTAAGATATTAGTTGAGTGGTCGCTCCCTCATAGGAGCGTAGCAGAAGTTCGTAAAGAACTTCTTAGGTGTCAACGTTATTGGAGTTATGTGGTGGAGCTAAAAAATCTTGAGGCAGCACTTCATGGTGATCCTATTCGTACTGATTCTAGCGAAATTAGGTTTTCGCCAAGAGAATATGCACTCCATATACCGGTAAAGCTTCAACTTATGCATGCATAACCTCTAGATTGTGTGAGCTAGCTCTGTCATATTGCTCTTATTCATTGGTTTTGTTTCTGTTATGTGCAGCAACATCCCTACCATGCCGAATTTATGAACAAAACTATCAAGAACTATGAGTCGATGGTTAAGTTGTTTGGCCCGCCCCGAGTGGCCGCCCTCATTCAACTCCACACATTGATGCCATTAGAAGGGCCCTCATAGCTGAGGGTAAGAGTGCTAAATCGTTGAAGGTGAAGACTAAGTCTTCGTCCAAGGGCAAGAATAAGGCACCGGCACAGCGAGTGGAAGATTTTGAGTGTAGTGATGATGACGATCATCATCACCAGAATCAAGCTCGTCTGGTTGGTTCTCTAGCCGTTCATTGAGGTCAACAATGGCCATCGAATATGGTCCATTATTCTCCAATGGCTCATGTTCCAACGCCTCTGTATCTATTGCCAGTGCGGCAATGGATAAATGGACCTCACCGGCGGCACTACTACTTCCAGGTTCATCAGTGCCATCAATAAAATGCACATAAACCATAGGTTGTTCATACATAGCGGCACCAGGTGTGCTCGCGAACCTCATGTAAGAACCCCAGGAATTCTCCCCTTTAACCTGCCGTAATGCCCACTGGTAACCTTCTCCCACCCTCTTGCATACGACCGCTTCAACAACCATCTTCTTTCTTCCTATTTCTGGACCAAACTCTGCACGGATGCGTCTTCTTACATCCGTGAAACTAGTACTAACCAATCCTTCCACTATAACATTCTTTGTTTCATATCGCGAAAGATCAAGCCCTTCCGGGCCATCGCGTGTGATGTCCTCACCATAAAATATATACAAAGTGTTCATCGTACCTAACCGCATTCAACGTATCATATTAATAAAACCATACAAAATTAACATAAAATTAATTAGATTACATTTTAACTGCATATTATTTTATCTACATTTCATTATTTATTCATGCATGTATGCATATAATGACAACGTGATATTGACTGCAAAATAAACTACATATCTCCTGCAAAATATATTCCTGCATTCACGTACCTTGATCTTCAGCAATTTCAATCACTTTTCATAAAATAAATATTGACTGCAGCTGCTCCAAATAATTCCTCCTAACTGATTTCCTTTCCTAAAATAAGATGAATGACTAAGGTTAGCATACAAAATAATTTTAATCTAATAACAAACACAACCACTTCTATCTGACACACATTAATTTACCTTTTCTTCAACTAATTCAGCTCGTAGTCCCCAGCCCTCCTAACTTGCCATGCACCAAATATTACTCCTAATGTGCTGGTTATGCTTATCAGTTCTTCGTACAGAGACAGCTAGCACGAGAGAGTGAGAGCGCTTATGCCCTCACTATGCATGTCTATATATAAAAGGGTGCTGGGGCAACGAACCGACAGTGCTAATCTAAAACAGTATAAGATATGGAGCTAATTGATGAATATCTCACTTTGCGCAGTCAAAAATAGTGAACGGTGGTCTAATTCCTGTACAAATCAGAGCAACTTTGCTTTTGCAGCCAAAGAGCTGGCAAAGAAAATGCATGCGGGAATCACCTCTGCCATGTATGCATGGAACCAACGAATCTAACGTGCATGTTCACCCAAAGCAACAGCCAAAGCAACGTCATTTCATGTCCATCCGCCCAAAGCAACAGCATGGAGCCAAAGTATGGAGCAAAAGCATGGAGCAACTGCCTCCCAGCTCCTTACCGCCAGCTGCAATGGCGGACAGCTACTTCCCGCCAATGCCTGTGGCGGAATGACGTCAGCGTCTCTTTCCGCCATGCTACGCCACTTCCCGCCAGCCACGATGGCGGGACCACGGTGTTTCCGCCACCGCCAATGGCGGGTTCAACATTCCGCCAGTCCAGGTGGCGGGTTCTTCTTTCCGCCAATGCCTGTGGCGGAAATAGCCACGTGTCGCCTTTAGGCGCTCCCGTCAGGCCAGAAATGGCAATATTTTTCGGCGGGGGTCATTTTCGACAATAAGATTCGACAGAGGTGTATATTTGTAAAAAAATCTGGGTTCGAATCAGTTCCATCTACATGGCAGAGCTTCGCGAAGGTGCTACCGGAGAGGGAGAGAGGGGCAACGCGTGTCCTCTCTACGTGGCGCTCATGTAGGAGCACCGCCTCTACGTGTCCTGCAGGATATCCCCTAGCTGCGGCTTATAAAATGACATCCTTTCCAAGCTCCTTTCCACAACACAAGCCGATCCCATTTCATCAATAGCTTAAAGTGAGATTTCCACCTTCAGAGTTGATTCAGTTCGTGTTTGTTTGAGAGCCAAGTTCGTGAGAGAGAAGATGGCCTCCAACCAGAACCAGGCAAGCTACACCGCCGGCGAGACCAAGGGCCGCACCGAGGTAACCACAGTCCCCTTCTCACTTCACAGTGTTTGCACACGCCGGTGCTCTGGCCGTTGGCTGAAATCATTGTTCTTCTGCAGGAGAAGACCGGGCAGATGATGGGCGCGACCAAGGACAAGGCGGGGCAGGCGACGGAGGCCACCAAGCAGAAGACCGGCGAGACCACCGAGGCCGCCAAGCAGAAGGCCGCCGAGGCCAAGGACAAGACGGCGCAGACCGCGCAGGCCGCCAAGGACAAGACGGCCGAGACGGCGCAGGCCGCCAAGGACAAGACTGTCCAGAGCAAGGACCAGACCGGCAGCTTCCTCGGCGAGAAGACGGAGGTGGCCAAGCAGAAGGCCGCGGAGACCACCGAGGCGGCCAAGCAGAAGGCGTCCGAGACGGCGGAGTACACGAAGGAGTCAGCCGTCGCTGCCAAGGACAAGACCGGCGGCGTGCTCCAGCAGGCCACCGAGACGGTCAAAGGCGCGGTGGTCGGCGCCAAGGACGCGGTGGTGAACACGCTCGGCATGGGCGGTGACAACACTACCAACACCGGCGCCAAGGACAGCACCACCGGGAACATCACCAGGGATCACTAGATGTGATCCATTCGCGCTTAGTTTCCTTTCCTTTCAGTGGGGTTTTAAATGTGTTTCGGCTTTCCACTTCCATGATTTCTGCACGCCCCGCACATTTAGTTTGCAAGTTATGCCTTTGATGTACTCGTGTCCAGGTCTGTGATGAGTATTGTAATTGGATAATGAGGACAGTCAAAAGTTGGGAATAAAGTTTTTATGTGATTATACCCCTCTTTCGTCATATTTACTGGCTTGCTTCCATCCATCGTGAGAATTACCTTGACGTTCGAGTGAGAGGTCGAGTTACTTTCACCATCGATTAAGACTGTACGGACGAATGGCTTGTAGGAACTTGGAGAGGAAATTTTTTGACTGAAAGAGCACGGTTGTTTTTAGAACAGATGCCCCTTGATTCCAGAAAAAAGGGGCGTATTCTCTTAATTCTATTAGTTTTAGACAGATCTCTCCACAACTTTTAACGATATTGCAGATGCATCATTTTGATCTATAATTTCGTATCCATGAAAATTGATAAGATCTTTCTATTTTAGTAGCACCTTATGACTAGCTGAATGCCCGTGCGTTGCCACGGACCCTTAAATTACTTTTTATCGCATAATAATATTGCTTACATGAAAATTCACTGTATAAAAAGATATAATTATGTAGTATTCTAAAAATAATAAGACCTTAATTAGAACATATATCGATAGAAATCAATGCTCAGAACCAAAGTAAACGCCAGCAGCAAACTTCCCATAGATAGCATGCCCGCTCTTCTCAATTTATAGACATTTTACAACAAAGACGGCTGGTAGGCCTCTCAAACAGTAGTAGGAAAAGCAGTAGGCTACAATTTGAATGCATCTCTAGTAGGAATCTAAGGTACATGCCCAGGGCTCCATTTAACATCAAGAAAAATACAAGAAACCGTACCGAATAATTAAGCACCTTAAAATGGCAGCAACATATCGTCTATTGTTTGCATAGCACCATATTTGTCTTCTGGTAAGCTACTGAAATAATTATTTATGCAATAGTTGTGTTAGCATAAGGAAAATAACAGTCCTAAGACTTGCATATTATCCTGAGGTCTTCACTTGTGCTATATTCACAAACCATATATAACATCATCGCTCATCTTCTTCAATGATGCGGCTGCATATATCATTTTCTAAAGAGATACTGAGAAATTCCTTCCTTTGCATTTCCTAGTCAAATGATGACATAAATTGTTTACACTATACCACACATCCACACAGAATTGAATAAATGGGATCCCTAAGAAGAGACTGATATATCGCCTTTTACCCCCAACAAACAATTGGAAGGGAACATATTTGCTGATTCATTACCTAATTGCAGATATAGCACCTTTTACCCCCCAAGGCCCCAAAAAACAATTTAAAGCACCTTTTACACACAACACACAATTTAAAGCACCTTTTACCCCCAACAAACATTTGGAAGGGTATTTGCTGATTCATAGGTAACAGCACCTTTTACTCGCTGTGACAAGAAAATTGTTGGCAAAGTGCCTTAAATTATTTACACAGTAGCACAGATCCACAAATAATTGAATAAAAGGGATCCCTAAGAAGAGAGTGATATAGCACCTTTTACCACCAATAAACAATTTAAAGCACTTTGGCAACAATTTTCCGATCACATCGAGTAGCTAAAGGGTTAATCGTAGGCTCGTAGCAGCTCATTGATAGGCTGAAAACAGTTGGTTAAGTCCAAAAAACTCACCGAACAATCTCTGATTTTCTTTATCTCACTTAGAACATCAATAGCCTGGAAAATGAAACAAAGTCGTGTCACTTATGATATTGGATTTAGATTCTGCAATTAGGTAATGAATCATAGTCTGCCAACCTATAGTCAACATTCAAGAAGTGTTGCCTGCAAAGTTGCAAGGATCCAATCATCAATTATTATTTCAAATGTGAACAATTCACGGCAAAATTTAGAGGTAAAAGGGAGTAATTTAAAACTTTAGAAATAATAACAATGTTAAAACTTCAGATGTTCAGATTCGGATATCAATTTAGTAGCCACTTAGAAACTGTGTCACCTGTCTAATTTAGTATAACTACAAATGAGTAATTTCGACAACCAACTTGCAGTCTATTACACACAAGCATCAAGTTGTTGTCCAAAAAAACGCAAGGTAAACCCCAATCCTAAAAAATCAAAAGATCTTTTATTTATCCATTCTCTCCATCCGAAAAAAATAAGCATGTATACAACTGTCATTGCAATCAACAGCAAATACCCTTTCAATTAAATTTCTGAAGCTGGTGTATAATCTAGGAAGACCAAGTTGCCGATGAATTGTTTCTGAAGAGTACATTGGGATAGCATCATATCATGTAAAAAGTACCGCACACTTGATCCAATGTAGCTGAGTTCACCGGATCTTCTATGCCAATCATTTCTCTAAATTTACACTACAAAAAGGAGCAAGAAAAAATTGTCTTCCCACTGCCTACTTGCAAATGGAATACTTTCCATCTTTATAGCATTATTACAAATATAGCAAAAAGAAACACTAAGTTCTATTTGTCGATAAGATAGAGATCTCAAGAAAAAATATACTGGAAGTAGTTCTATTTAGATAGCCATACCTTATAGGTGAAGCTGGTCAACCTTACAGCTCAAGCTGGTCAACCTATACATCGTTATCATGCTATCAATCATAGCAAAATCAGATAGCAACGCAGCGTCTGTTCATGATGCTACACCCAAAAACTTCCGGTCCTTCTAATTGTTATACTGAGAATGTGAGACAAACGGACCTCCTCGAAAATTTCCTATCAATGAGCATTTTTTGTGCCATCCCGTGAATATACTTGTCATAGCAACTCCCCACGAAGACCTTCTGCAGGAAGAGGAGTATGGTTCAAGTATTACGTCGAACACTTTGCAGGCCACAGAATGGAAGGAAGAAGCAGCAAAGAATCAACAGGATAACTCTATGTCCTTCGGCAAGGGAGATTGCAGGTGTATGAAGATTACATGACTACATGGAGGAGGAGAAAAGAGAGCTCACCTGGAGCAGCATCTGCGGAGGTGGACGGAAGCAATAGGTCGAACTGGTGGCCGGCGCCAGGATCAACATCTTGGGGAGGTGGTCGCCGGGAGCAGCACCTTGGGCAGGCGACCACCCGCAGCCATTCCTGCGCCGCGGCAACCTCCTTCCGCCCGTGCCCCTCCTGTTGGCCGTCCTCGAGCGTTACCATCGTCTCGCCGCGCCTTGGGCGTCCCCTTCGGCCACCAGCGCCATGCTAGGATAGCTTCCCCTTGGCTCGTTCGGCCCCGCCCTAGCCTGAACGACGTAGCAGATGCATATACTCCTTCGGATCCCTCGTCCATTGGGTGCGCCGCCATCCAGGTGGAGGGGAGACGGAAGAGAGGCACTCGAGGTGAGTGGCAGAGGCGAAGGCGACGGCGCGATTGGATCGAGATTTGGAGGGATTGAAGGGGATCGCGGTGGACACACGGGGCTGTTTGTCTTTCGGGTTTTTTTTGGTAAGGGTATTTTGGGAAGTCAAATGTTTTAATTAAAAGTGGCTTCATCATCACCAACTGGAATCCTATAGTAAAAAGAAGAAAAGAAGATATCTTTACTATTGGTTTTGAGCACCAACTCGACATACATCATTTGAATGACGAATTTACCCCTGATATCTTTAGCCATCACACGTATATGGGGGCATCAATTCATATACATTAATTCACGGCAATCACGTAAAAATGGAAAGACCTGTCACGAAAATAGCAATCACGAAGACAACACATCACATGTATACGTGGACGATAGTAATCATGCAAAAACGGAAAGATATAGTATCACAGAACATCAATTCACGGTATCACGGTATAAATTATAATAATTGCAATTAAATAGGGAAATCTTTTCTTATCACATAATTCTCACCGGTCAACTAATATTTCGAGAATATTTCCAGAAATTCTGGCAAACATGTGTGTCATCTCGCCTATCTGACCCTCCCTTGACCGTGAATTCTCTTGCCATGGCGTCTCCTTGACCCTCCATGACTACCCGCCGCTGTGCCGCCGCCGCCACCGCTCGCCGCTCCGAGTAGTCGCGATGATGATTCCACTCGATCCCTCTCACAAGCCCACCTCGCAGCACCGCATAGCGGAGGGCGACACCGTGGTGGTGTACGAGCGCCACGATGAGATGCACGCCGTCACCGTCGCCGCTGACCTCGTACTGCAGAACCGGTTTTGGGGGTCTTTCGCCACGCCGACTGGCGCGGCCGCCACTTTGGATCCAAGGTCTTCAGCAGCGGCGGCGGCGGGCAAGTGCGGCCATAGGGCCGGTAGCGGCTTCGTCCACCTCCTCGCCCCGACCCCGGAGCTCTAGATGCTCCTGCTTAGCCACCGGACGCAGATGCTTTACATCGCCGACATCAGCCTGGTGGTCACCTACCTCGAGCTCGTCCCCGGGTGCGTGGTCCTCCAGTCCGGGACGGGCAGCGGCTCGCTCACCACGTCGCTGGCCCACGCCGTCGTGCCCCCACGGGCACGTGTACACGTTCGATTTCCACGACTAGAGGGCAGCCTCGGCCAATCCGTACCCTAGGTTGATTTGGTTTGCCAGTGAGGAACCCTGCTTTGCTTGGTTTTTTATTACCGTTGATTTCTGATTTCGCTCTGGTCTGGCACTAATTTCGTTTCTTGTTGCTGCCCTGCTCCGTTCATGACGAGATGCAGTGTGGGGCGTGACATGAGGCCCATATACAACAACGTCGACATGGTGGACACAACGGCCGTCGTCATTGTCTTGGTCGGGAGCCGCACATAGCCTGTTGTGGAATGTGCTCTGGACTGTTGTGTGTATGACTCGTGTGAAGTAGGATCATGTATGCAACAGTTTTTTAGGATGATCAGCAGTGAGGTACAGTGGCACTTTGTTCTCTTGACGCTTCACCTTCATATTTATGCTCTGAAGAAGTCCAATTTTTGCTAATCGTTACAATTTGTATGATTATATCTCCTTTGTTTTGTAATATTCACAAAATTCGTTGTAAAAAATAGTGTGAATAGTAATATCTTAACAATATGGAAAAGATATAATGTCTGAACGCATGAGTACTTAGATCCATATATTATTTAAGGAAGAGATTGAGTGCAGGTGTATTTAGATCTGTATTAGCTAATTGCCTTGTCTCTCTTTAGATTTAATGTGGTTTAAAAAATACTCAAATGTATTTTTAGCCGACAACTAACTGCAACATTTTGTCAGCTCCGCTGTAGATGCTGCAAAGATATGCATGCATATTGTTTGAGTCATTGCCAACAGAAGAAAAGAGCCAATCTAGGAGAAGAGTACTGAATGCTAGGCAAAGGTAATGTGAGCAACATCTTCACAGTCAATTTCTTCTTATTATTACGAGTATTCATGTTTCTACAACACCTGAAGTTATATTTCTGGATAGAGCCAACTAACAAATTATGAGAATGAGTTAAAACTGTTGTCCCTAGATAGTAGTCATCCTTCACCCATTTTATGGAGGAATAGAGAGCTTCATGGATTAATCCATCACATAATTCAGTCAATTATAAGATTCACGATCATATGAAAAAGGATTATTTCCATGAAAAATGAGGTGATTCCTTGTGAAAATTGATACCCCCCTTGAAACATCACCATTCAAAGAACATGGTAAGCCTTAACTTGGTGTCGCTGGATTTACTGTCATAGTTATGGTTAACTGGATGCTTCACACATATTTCCGAGCTTAACTGAGCAATAAGTTCTGTATTTTACTTGTCAAACCTACATTATCATGGTTCTTCCTGTATTTCTTGTCCACTCTATTTTGTGTACAGGGATATCAGTCTTGTTTAATGAAGTTTCAATGCAACTCATATGACAAAAGAGTATGACAAAAGAGTGACAAGAATTTCACGATGAATCAACTTGTGACTTGTACGGAGCTTAACCACTTACCATGGAATGTATCAGTGGAATTCTACTACGCTGCAACTTGGAGAGCAATAGCCATTATGACACAGGTAGTTATACTATGATGTATGAAATTCCACGAGGATGCCAAGTTCATGGCAATGTTTCTGGTCAGCAACTGCACGGTTTGCATTAACATAACACTTCAAACACAAAAAACTAGAGCAAAAATCTTTGCCTATTAGGTGATGGGATATACAACAATCTAAAGTTGATAGAGAATTAACAGTTAA
This sequence comes from Dactylis glomerata, assembly GCA_007115705.1. Lineage (NCBI taxonomy): Eukaryota > Viridiplantae > Streptophyta > Magnoliopsida > Poales > Poaceae > Dactylis > Dactylis glomerata. The sequence goes on along the minus strand of QXEO01001104.1, from coordinate 669,526 downwards.
GGGTATGCCAACCACAAATCGCTTGGTTCATAGATTGACTTCTTCAAATCTGTTTTTCTACCGACAATGATTTGTTGTTCTCTATTCTTATTCTTCTATCTTTAGTAAAATCGCTATTACTATCAATACAAATTTTAAAAATATCTGACCGTAGCAACGCACGGGCATTCAACTAGTAGTCTTAAGATGGCATAGCGTTAACGTTAATAACGAGGTTTAAAAAGAAGAAAGGCTTGCGGTGGATATCTAGGCACCCAGAAAGAACATATATCCACCCAGAAAGAACATAGCAAGTAATGAAATGTTTTGGGAAGTTGAAAATAAGCAAAGACCCGTAAATTTCTAAATATGTTCTTTTAACTACCTGCTAAATCCATAAGCAGGCAAGAGATAAATCCTGTTATAGCTTTTTTAAGAACATGAGATGTATTTCTAACTCTCCATGAGTATCTATAAAAGATTGGCATTAATGGCTGTGGATAATATAGAGGCCAGTGTTATAACTTCGTCGTGTTATTAGTAAATTTAAAATATTTAAATTATTTGACTTCTAATTTTTTATAGTTCACTATTGTTAACTGTTATCCTAATATTAACTATAGAAGATGTTTAGATGGTTTAGATGCATTCAATTACTTGTAGAGCTAGAAAGTCGTTGTTCAAGTGTCAATTAAATGGTAATATCATTTCACACAATTAGTTTTGATGATATTATTGTTCCTTGAGCAAAAAGATCAAACTAGATGCTCAACAAAAGCTAAACTAGCTAACGAGAAAATTTATACGACTAGAAGAACAGATGTTGGTAACTCACATGGTTTGTTAATTTAAAACCGAACTCATTTTGAGCCTTTTATCTAAACAAAAGGATGGTTTGTCTCTTTTAGAACATATGTGCCTATTCAAGAAGTAAAAGGACATATTCTTGAGGCCTTGTTTACTTCTCCGGTATTTCCATCCCCGAAGAATGTGGGGATATGTGGGGATTTGGTGTTCACCCAATACTCTCAAATCCCCTCAAATACTCTTCCCCAAAAATACTCTACCATGATGGAGAGTTTTTAATCTAGCCAAAAATACACTAGAGTGGAGGGGATTTGTGGGGATATCTCGGGATTATCCCCTCAAAACCCGAACTAGTAAACAACCTATCGGGGAAGTTCCGGGATACAAAATAATCCTCTCCCACCCCTCAAATACCCTGGAAGTAAACAAGCCCTGAAGGAGGTGTTTTGGCTCTCATGTCTATATGAATCTATTATAGTAAATGCATAAAAATAAATTTAAAAATGCTAACAATTTCAAAAATAAATTTCACATATAAATCAAGACATTCTATGTTCGCACATATGTTTTTGTCAAAACAGAACATTTTCTTTGGAATCGGTAAACAGACAAAAATGTGTCCCGTGAATAGCCATATGTTTATACACAAATTTGTCTTTTTTATACGGGACACAAAAAATATTCTTTTTTCCAAAAGAAATGTGTGCGAACATAGTATGTCCGGATGTACATGCAAAAATTTTGTTCCGAATTTTTTGACATTTTGAAATATGTTTTTTGGTGATGAGTTCATTTGCCCGTGAGCCGAAATGGATGTCCGAGTGTTCTCTTTTGAATGGATCTTCGTTAATAACAACATGAGATGCATTTCTGTATACAAGATTGATTCAACATTAACGGCCCATTGGCTCTAGACAATGCAGGGCTAGTGTCATAATATTCGTGTTAATTGGTAAATTTTGAATATTAAACATTAAATACTATAGGAAATAAATTGTCACGTTGTATTAGTTTTGGTTTCCATATTAAAATCAAATAGTTATCACAATATTTACTCAAATATTAACGGATAGAAGATGGTTTAGACACATTGCAATGGCTTGTAGAGCTAGATAGTCCTTGTTCAAGTTAAGTGATAATAGCATTGCAATAGCGGATTTTTAGTTGTTTTCTTGTTAAATGTATTGTTTGGAGATTCAATCCTCTGAAGTATGAAAATATAGGATCTAATTATTCTGGTTAGACGGATGAAAATGGTGTTTGAGCACTGTTATCTTTGTGGAGGCATCATGTTAAATAACATTTATGGAGTTTAGGTGTCATTACTATTGGTGGTTCTCTTGCTGTTGCGAGTCACTAATTGCTTCAGCAGGGTCTCTTTGTTACTTTTTTCTTCTTATTTTGTGTTTTTGGCCGTGTGCATGTCTTTTTTTTTACAATGGCCGTGTGCATGTCTTAACGTGCTATGTTGTTGCAATTGCTCGTGTATTTGTTATCTTCTTGGTTTTAATATATTCCTTTTGTAAAAAAACTAGCACATTGACGTCAAAGTATTTTTGTAATCTAACAACTAAATAGTTATAATTTGACAGCCAAGTAACAGCAATTGAATAATTAGCTACAAAGAATGTCAAAATATAATGCGTATCATTAGTTTCGGAGATTTCTGAAAAACATAGTCAACGTGAAAAATAATCCACAACCAAAATAGAGTATAGATTTGGAATAAAATTTAAAGTTGAAAATTTAAGAGTATTTCTTATGATATCAGAATTTACATTTTCCTATTTCTATGTTTTTTCCATTGCGCCTTCTGATTTCTAAACAGGCCCTAGGAAAAATGAGTGGACTACGTGCATGTTCTTCCATGTCGTCGAAATATAATAACGGTTGTTTCCACTTGTGGTAAGCTAGTCATTGGCATCAGTATCAGCTCCATGGGGTCAAGAAATAGAATAGACGAATATGAAATGTTGCAATGAGAGGCTGGCACATGGCACGCTTGTACACACACGCTCAACCGTCCACCGCATCGATCGTTGCTTGATCTGCTTCACGGGGAAAATCAATTCAACCACGCAGAAAAGGCGTAGTCCTACTTGTACATTTGCACGCGATTGAAATCTAGCAGTCGGAAGCCCAGCCATTCCGTCCTGCCACGACACATACTGCATTGTCATATCCTATCCACTCGATCTCTATACTGAATCTGTTTTTAATTGGCTTCCGCATGTGCTTGATATACATATACTCGGACGCGTGTCCTCTCTACGTGTCTGGCATGTAGGCGCTCCGCCTTGCGACGTGTTCGGGGTGCTGTCCAGTAGCCGCGGCCTATATAAGCGCCACCCGCTCTATGCCAGCCAAATCAACTGAAGCCAAGTCGAGCAATAGCCAAAGACCCAAAGTAATCTTGTTTCAGAGTGAAATTTGCAGTTCGTTGTGTGAGATCGAAGATGGCATCCAACCAGGAGCAGGCGAGCTACCGCGTCGGCGAGGCCAAGGGCCACACCCAGGTATGATCTTGTCCACCACTATCTCGACCGATCTTTACCGAGAAAATGTCGGTGTCTGAAATATCGTGCTCATGGTGCTTTGCAGGAGAAGACGGGGCAGGTGATGGGCGCGGCCAAGGACAAGGCGTGCGAGGCCAAGGACCGGGCGGCGGGCATGGCGGGGAACGCGACCGGCCAGGGTCAGGGCGCCACGGACGCCGCCAAGCAGAAGGCGTCGGAGACGGCGCAGTACACCAAGGAGTCCGCCGTCGCCGGCAAGGACAAGGCCGGCGGCGTGCTCCAGCAGGCCACCGAGACGGTCAAGGGCGCGGTGGTGGGCGCCAAGGATGCGGTGGTGAACACGCTCGGCATGGGCGGCGACAATACCACCAGCACCGGCGCCAAGGACACCACCACCGAGAAGATAATCGGGGGTCACTAGATGTGATCGTTCGCGCTTAGCTCGCTTTCCCTTCTCGTGGGGTTTTAACTTTCCACTTTCATGATTTCTGAACGCCCCTCTCATTTCGTTTTAGTTTGTAAGTTGTGCCTCAGTGCCTCTGATGTACTCGTGCCCTGGTCTGTAATGAGCATGTAAATGGATAACGAGGGCAGTCAAAAGGTGGAAATAAAGTTTGATGTCATTGAACCTCTGATTTTCATGGCGTGCTTCCATCCGTTTTCAGAGTTTAGCATTCAAATATACATAATACTAGACGGACAGGCCGGCTTCGCCCGGCCCGCCTATTAATCGTTCGATAATTAGTTTTTAATAGTAGCTAGTCAACGGTGTGGTCAGTAGAGGACCACGGTGGAATCAGTAAAGGGAGCATATAGTATTTTTGCCTTTTTTCATTCAAAGGCTATGACTTTTGCATATAGTGCTCGTACCAATTGCTGCTTTTCTAAAACAACTAATCAGTCTGTTTTTCAGTTACACAACACATGTTGGAAAAATCATACACAAATAATCAAACAGAATTAGCTAGAAAACACAGCAGCTACGGATCAAATGAGCTAAAAGAGTAATCATGTGGCTTAGAAGAACCACTTGTCATGACATGCCAAATGCATAACTCAATTTTAGAGAAACCATACAACTCAATTTAGAGAAACCAGAACATTTGAGTCCACACTTCAGATATATTTTCACAAAACACTGCTAGAATTAGTCGAGATTTTACATTAGGCCAACCCAAGATCAACAAATTCAATGGCTTATGTGTCTCTAAGAAAGTGGGTTGGGTACAACTATTAGACAAAAACTTATGGATCTTCTCATGTCTTCTTGGTAAATAGTTTCTCATTTTTCTTTTACTTCAGAACGTCATTTTGATCCTCCTACGACACACAAAATGATCGTCTAAATGGCTTGATAGGCCTTTGGATTTCCTGTCGCTACCTGCAATTTCTATAACAGGAGTTCCGAGGATCAGATATGCATAAGCCACAGTCCTGAACAAAGGGTGAACCATAAAATTAGGCAGCATTAGAGCAGAGAAGTGAAGCTAGGTCTGTAATGGTCATGGCGATCCGCCGAGCAGCGCTTTTGGCACATCTGTAATACCATATGGATTTTTCAAATAAGATCAGATAAAATCGGTTTGCACTTCCACAAACACGAAGCGAAAAATGCAATACCCTCACATATTCCAGGGGCATGCTCTAGAAGAAGCTGGTTTGATTTATCTTTAGGAAGGCTAAAGTCGGAAGAGGTTCATCGACCTAAAAAGCAATATGGCAACACCATTATTCTCACTACTTCAAGAAACCACAACAAAGTATAAGAAACGAGCACAAAAAAATATAGTTTTGACTATGCAAGTGGTATAGGAAATGTCAAACTTTGACGGGATTAGAAGCACATCTCACACATTTAGCTATCCTATATATTCACATATGGCTCTGGACCAATGCCAATGGTTTGGGTATGACTTAACTTGGAGTAGATTCAGATCGAACATTTGAAATATATTGACAATAACCTTATCACTATTTTCTTCCTTTATAAAGCCATTATTCATTGAATTAGAAGTTCCATTGCTCTAAAGTTGTAAGTTTTCGAAAATATGGAAGCCAGAAAACGAAAATGTTTTCAAGGTAACTTACTCCAAGTATCTAGCGGGCTAAATATGGAGGCGTCGGTTCCGTAGAGTTACCACAATTGTTTTTGGTAGCTATAAATTACTCAGTTGCTGGGCGGAGTCATACGTTGGGCCACCTGCGACACAAGCAAGACACAATTCAAGATAAGACAAATTCCAGTATACTGCCCCAAAAGACGACCTAGATGGATCTTTCCTTAGATCCAACAACTCCAAACGCTCGTGCTGGGAGTGGCCTCGCATGGACAGGTCACCACCAAACTTACAGTTTTAGTTAATTATTCATGCAGATGCAACTACCTGCCCAATAAGCCTTCGACATATCTGGAAAAAATGTGTGCACATAAACGTCAATACATCGCGATAGTTTGAAGAAGAATACTGCTAATCACGTTTTCATATTAATATGCGCAAAAGAATTTCAAGACAAAAAGACGGCGATGATCAAGTGGGGAGCATGGAAATGAACCCCCGCAATAACGGTTCTTTTATTTTGTAATTAGGCATATATTAAAAAAACAAAGCCATATTTGTTGGATAGATAGAGGGGAGAAGTTGCGATTAATTTCATTTCAAAACTAATACTGTTTTTGTAAATAATAGCTCACATTCATGAACAGGATGACTCTACTACCAAGAAGCTTAGTAAATTCAGAGTAGATAGTATTATTTTCCAGTGCATTCATTAGAATGTAATAATGACATCCACGAAGAATCACTTCGATCAGACATGAAAAGGCAAAGGGAAAAAGAGCAACATAGTATACCTCTGGTAGCTTCATTCTGAAAACCAGTTCTAGTGTAGCATCCAATGTGTTCTGGGGGACGATTTGTTCATCTCGTGAAGCCAGTAAACTCCACCACAACTACATTAAAATTAAAAGATACACAAGTAGCATCGAGCGATGCACAACCTAAATATTCATGGAAACATGAGATTTACTTCAGAGAAAGTATCCCTCAAACGAACTTGTATAGAAACATAAATAAAACTACGAAAAACACGCCGAGTTGTAGTGCAAGACAATGCAAACACCCTTTAAAATAAGAGAAAAGAGGGATCACAACAGAGAAGCATTATGTGGTCTTCCTCTCTTGCTTAATAGATAGACCAGCCTCAGGAAGCCTTGCCTTATTGGTTTTAGGAAGCATAAATTTAAACAGATAAGTTTCAGTAGGCAAATCATATCTGATCCAGGCTGTGGTTAGCCTAGACTCCAGCTTGGCTGAATACACCTTGAGCCCAAGCTGTGTGATCATATCGCCATCCACCTTCATGCGAGATAAACATATGGCCTAAACAAACAACAGACAATGAAACCAATTAGTTAACAGGGATACAAGGCACACAAATCAAAACATGCCCGCTGAATCCACCTAGTTGGCACAAGTGAACTGAAAGTAACAAATATGCGGCCTTGCCGTCAACCACATTTTCAGTTTTAAAAGGGAAGAAAGATGAAATTGTGCCTACTTGCATACCCTCCCTTCCAAAGGAAAAAGAAATTCCACTGGCAAAGATCGATCACCCTATACTGTGATCCTATTCCTGCTCACCTTACAGAAAAGAACCAACAACTATTTTATCCAAGCTACATAACATAATCTAGTAGCAGAAAATCCATCAATCCCCTGTCTCTCTGTCTAACACGAATAGTGGCTATTCTCACAAATAGTGCCAACAGATGGGAAAACTCCAGTAGGATCACCCTAAAGTTTCAAACCACAAGGAGCACGCATATGTTAGGCCTGCATCGAACTAAAACACCACGGCACACCTGCAGCCATAACTGCAGTGTGGCCACACATAGTTTGCCTAATGACGTAGGGGAAACCATTCCTGGAGCCCATCCACACCGGACCATTGGTAACACACGGGAAAAGACTGCTGGAGATTGGGTAACTAAACAGAAGGATCTCCAGATTAATGACTCCATGCTTACCAGTCTCTCATTGTAGCTTAGGGTGCCGTTTTTTCCACATATTTACTGACTTTCACTATGTAAAGCATAAAAAAATCCACATATTAAGAGAAACCAAAATCTTCTGGCCATCAAACAACATAACCTAATTAAATCGTATTTATATTTTTTTACCTATTATAATGTTTAGCTGCTGTATAACGCCAGATCAATTGAAGAGCATGCCTCCAAATTTTTGACTAAAACATAATAGAGAATGCAAACCTATAATTTTGCAGGAAATTTTATAAGCATTTACAAATTGGCTGCAAATTTCCAGTAAAAAACAACAAACTGGGTTTGATACATGAGATTGAAGATCAATTGAAGATCAATTGGCAGTAATCACATGTCCCAAAAACAGTATAAGCCTTATTTGGAATCTCCCAACTTGGATCTAACATGGACTGCAAACAGGCTATTCATAATTATTCCTGGTATAAAACATGAGATCGATATAGTACATATTAACAAAACTCCTATGCTACAAAGATCGACCTGAATGCATTGGTTTGTATGGTACCAATCAGTATTAGTACGGATGTTACCGGAGGCAGATCAGGGCCCTCCATGCCAAGATAGGGGCATCCTTCGCCTATCTACCTAGAGAAACATAAGAATGGTACATCTACTCCTTTTCCTACGGAAAATAAGTTGATTTTTTCTATTCCTAACATAATAAAGAAGTTATTCTTGACAGATTTGATAGGCACTAACTTACCCACTCTGAAGCCCTTTATTTCTTTGTAATAATAGTGTCATTCCAACTAAATCATTTAACAGTTCTAAAATGTAATGGAAAATAACATGGATATATTTTGAATTAACATAAATAACAGTTAAACAGATGCAAATCCATTTGAGATCCCACCGGAAGGACATAAAATAAATCACCTGATTTTAGTACATCTAGTATCTAGTAGGCCTAAGAAAAAGAAATGCCAAATCAGTTTCCATATATATCAAATAGCTTCATAAGTGGATTGAGGTAGAAAATAACCCAAACAGGGAACAACCACCTGTATTTGATTTAGAACAGTATAATCAGTTATATATTGACATCAAAATTACAGAATACTAAATCATCTAAAAAATCTACCATAGCAAGGAATATCAATGGTAATAAATTACAGAATATCAAAGTTCAGAAACCAAAGTACCAGTGTATCATCATTGAACATGCACAGTTGGTTCTGGTATCTCTGGAGAGTTTCAAATGTCCATTTCAGGTGCACTCCTTCAAAATGAAATTTTACCAATTTAGCAACAGAGGTTACTGGAGCATGATTGGGTTAGCAAGCAAAGTATGATCACAACATACATACCTGCAATTGCTTTAGGCCACCGTGCATGAACAACTTCCATGAGTTCATCTACAATGCCTATGTATTCACATCCTTCCAAACCTAGGTCGCTTCAATCCTAAGAAAATACTCACTTAATGAGCTACGCTATGATACAGAATTATCTCCAAATATAAAATCAGTTTGTGCTCTTTTCTTCTAAAGAAGTAAGTTTAAAATCTTGAGTACCCTTTAGAATTAAATCAATCTACCAATAATAATTGCAAAAAAAATCATCCATAGGAAACCATAGATTATCTCTGGAATTAAATTTCTCAAAAGACACGAGACATAATCAGGAAACCTAGAGGGGGCCGTTTACCACTAACCTTGAGGGGACCGTCAGGAGTCTGCAGGTTTCGTTGGAGCTGGCCTGCAGCCGCCTGTGCTACTGCCCGCTGACTCGTTGACCTGCGGGATCATGGGGCCGCATGTTCCACGCCGGCACCTTGTCCGGCGACCTCCTGTCCCGCCCAGCCTATACCATCTGGAAGAGAAGAGAGGCATGGAAGACGGGGCGGAGAAAGATCGGGCGCGCGACCTCGGTATAGGGCGGTTGGCCGGTGGGCAGTCGACCGGCGGCCTCGACTGCGGCAGATTGGACAGCCATGTGGGGCAGGGGAGAGAGGAGCAGCGCTGTGAGGGGGGGAAGGAGACGGCTCGGGTGCTTGGACGGGATCGGCAGGAGCGGGATCGAGAGGAGCTGCTGGGGCTAGATCGAGATGAGCCACCAGATCGAGGAAGGTAGCAGGAGGAGAAATCGAGAAAATAAGGCCAAGGCGGTGCACAGGACGGCCCATACGCAGCGATGAAGAAGAGCTAGACCCACACCCAGCGAGTGGTCGCGCGACAAGTGCTCTCAGCGGAGAGGCTCACCACCAAGCTTACCACGCGTAACTTTTGCCGGTGGCGACGCGTTTCGCGAAACAGCTAGCACGCACGGAGTCCTGGCCCAGCAGCGCCAACCCGGCCCACCCCCAGCGAGACCATCCAGAAAGGGCCCACCCCCAGCGACTATACGGTGATCGAGCGAACGCAGGTGGTCTCAGAACGCTCGCAGACGACCAAGCTTACAGCTTAGGTTAATAGCATTCACACATAACTTTCAGAGATAGCATCCAGAGAAGACGATCAGAGATAACATTCCGAGAAAACGATCAGAGATAACTATCAGATATACTCCGGTTCAAACCATTTAGCATTATCATTCAGAGGTAGATGACGGGAGAGAAAATTGAGAGCGAGATAGCATTCAAACATTCATAATTAGCACTCATATCTCATTTTCAGAGATAACATACAGTTATAACTTTCAGAGATAACATTCAGAGAAGACAGGCCAAACGGAAGGCATCCGAGGTGGTGCAGTACACCAAGGAGTTCGCCGTCGCCCGCAAGGACAAGACCGGCAGCGTCCTGGCTGGCAGCAGGTCAGTCACTCACCTCCAGCGTTCGAACATACATGAATTTAAATTTGAACGGTTTTGGGTTGTGGATGCTTAGGCAACTTAGACGATCAAGGGTGTGGTGGTGGGCACCGCGGACGCGGTGGCGAACACGCTTGTGATGTGGGCAAGGAGACAACACCGGCAGCGGTGCCACACTGCCACTGGGAAAATCGCCAGGGATAAGTAGATGAGATTGTAACTTGTTTTCCCTTTCGCTTGGTCGGTCGTGTATGGGTCTGCTCCGTAATGAGCATTGTGAATGAAAAATTCAGAAGTTGAGAGTAAGAGTTCATATGATTAAGCCTCTTATTTTCATGATGGGTTAACTAGCTTACATCCATTGTCACAGACTCACAGACTAACACAGATGAAACAAGAGCCACAAAGATGAAAGAGGAGCAGATTGTTCACCATGCATACCTACACACACAAGAAACTTCCACTGAAAGTGCACAAAGCATACACTGCATGCACCTGGAGGAAAGGCAGAACAATTGACAAAAGTTCTATCTTTGGATACAAATTTGCTTGGAATATATATAGAAACTTCAGTACATGGATCACACATTGTTCTAGTAGCCACATTGCTTCAAGAAATTAACTAAATCCCTTACATGCCACAGGATCTTTTCCAATCCCTGGTTGGGACTGACAAGGCGGGTCTGTCCGACATGTTAGTGACACACTAAGTGGCAAAATATGGAAAGGAAATACTACTAGTAGTAGTGACATAGGGATTGCGTTACATGCAAGTGCAATGCAACACCAGCTACTACAGGTTCAGTTTCCAGTGGCACGTCCATACACATATTGCTTACCAAAATGCAGGATAAAGGGTATGCAGGGGCTTTAAAGTTAGCCGACTGTAACAAACCGGCCGTCCTTCTTCCTCCTCCTGGCGACATGAACAGCCATCGTCACCGCCTTGTTCTTCCTCTTCGCTCCTTTGATCAGCTCGAAGACGCAGACGTCTCCCTCGCGCAGCTCGTTGTCCCACACAAACTTGACCCAGCGTTGGCAGTTGAAGCCTCTGGTGCTGCTGGAATGGTAGTAGCTGACACGCCATTTCTCTTCTCTGCTCGGCCTCAATAGCAGGACCTCAGGAGGCCTCCTCTGAAGATGATCAGCAGCAAATTTACAGGGGACGATCTGCACAAGAAGCATTGATATGTTAACAATTTAGCAAGCAAACTTGATGAATATTGATGGTTGACAAGTCAAAAATGAAAATTGACCTTCTTCCTAAGTTGATTTAAGTACAAACTTTGCAAGTACTAAGTGGTCATCTAAAATAACTGATGAAACTGACCAAAAAGTTGTTCTTGCGTTGTAGATGGGTCCTCTGCAGAACCGTCATGAATGCAGGATTGCCTGGTCCAGTTGAAGCCAACCCAATTATTTCCTGTCTTTCGTCGCCAGTTAGCTGATCGGCAGACCTCGAGTAGGAGTGATCTGGGTCAGTGTGCCCGTCATGATCAGTCTCCTCTTCCTCATTTGACTCAAGCTTATCATCACAGCTGGTGTTGCTTGGCGATTCAGGAAGTTGCTTCCCTGTGGAAAAAATTCAGTATACATGAACACTACAGTCGATGTTGTTTACTGAAACTAACCAAGAGAAGCACATACTTTTATTTGAGAAAACAAATAATCTGATGATGTATAATTGCAGAATTTGTTTCATTAATTTTTTTTTTGCAGAGTCATAGATGTTTGTGTTAGCTAAGTACACAAGATTATGAAATCATTCATCCTGCACGCCGCAAAATCCTACTGCTACTTACTTGGTTTACCATTGACGCCGTATTTCTTTGATGTGGAGGCCTTGTGAGGGGAACCAACCAACTGAGACGGCACACTAGTATCATCAGACGAATTATCAGAGTATTTCTCAAGCTGTTGACCCATCACCATATCATCGAAATATCTGCACATTCTACTGGAGAAGAGAGGAGACAGTTTCTCGCAGCCACTCGCATCGAAGATCAGGACCTCAAACGAGGATCTGCCACTGCATGTGAAGAGGAGGAGGTCATTCTCCTGGATTTCGTGAGCCTTGCCAAAATCTCCCCATCCTGACCCCAAGAACAGCTCATCGTCAACCTTGCGGACATCCACACGCCATGTCTCGCCGCTTGGACCTTTCAGGTCGAGTCCCTCTGAGACATCCATCTGCCTGATGAAATTGCTCGCAAACTTGTCCGGTATGCGCTAAGATGGAGAAAAGGATCATTCACATCGTCAGTTTCATAGCACATTGTTGTAAGTCAACATTCAGTCCTATGAGAGAGTTGCATCGATGCATTATATCTTCTATTGAACTAATCAAATATTATAAGCCTTGTAAGACTTGTTTATGCTTTCTACAAAAACAGGGGAAGCTTTTTATATCTTTTCATTAAACAAATAAGATCTCGATTTACAGGGAACTGAATAGTATAGTTTGTTCTGTTTTTATTCCCAGTTTAACTAGTAAGCCGTCTATACCATAACAAAATTGACCTAATCCCGGCAAAAAAATCCTCCCTCGTTGCACTTAAACCTCTGAACATAAAGTACCTCTCTGTCGCACTTTCTTGTATTTAGGAAAAAATTAACACAGGCCTTAAATAGTACCACAGGATGTTTAGAATCCTGTCACTTGTTGCTTCTCACTTTATTGGAAAAACTTGTTAGTTGTCAGGACAATCGATGTACTTACAATGCGCTGCTGGAAATCGCCTGTCATGAGCTTGAAGAACCTGATCTTGTTCACATCCATGTGCTCCCAGTAGTAGTGCTCTTGCCACTCCCTGCACCTCTGACACGCCATTCCACAACCAGCCATCTTCACTTGCTGCTCAAACGCTAGCAGTCACAGCAGAATATGATGCAACAAACTATGCAACAGCTTGAGAAAGAAAGTGAGAAAGAAGAGAGTTCTTGCCTTTGCTGTGATCCTGATGAGTGAGAGGGGCGTTCTAGTTCTTTGGTGAGGGTGAGACGAGTAACTACATACATAAATAGATTTCACCTACAAGTTCAGCTCAGGAGGAGACTGGTGGACCAGGTGCTCATAGACCTCACCCACCGAGATGTGGGGTCATCATGGCAGATCGATGCACAAGGACCTGTTCTGCGTTTGCTTCGTATCGGGGAGAGGTAAAGGCAGAAAACAGTGCTCAGGATTTAATTTACCTAAATTCAATTGTGTTGTGCCCGATTGGTTGGCCTCCATTAATTTGCCTCCATTAATTTACCTCCATTAAGTTGTCCCTAATACTAGTTTTTCTGAAAACAATTTTAAATTTTAAACAAACCGGGTGGAATTCTTTTTTTTTGAATTTTCACCTTTTTGATGAAAATTAAACAAAACCTAACCTAAATCTAGCTACGGCAGTTGTTAAAGGTGCTATAGTCGAGCTCATCGTTTCTGCCATCGCCACCATCTTGGCCGATATCCTCGCCCTATTGCTTCCCTGCTTGTCATCGGCTGGGACGAGATCGATGTAGTTGTCGGTCTCGTGCAATGGTCATGCCTTAGGCTTATTTTATGTGCATCTTCACGTGTTATATGCCCACAAAGTCGTTGCACGACAAATAATGTGTCATGTGGCATGTGTAAATAAGATAGAATTTGATGCTAAAATAAGGCATTTGACATAATAATTTTTATCTTTTTTCATAGACCAAAACGTATCGGTTTTTGGTGAAACTTTACAAATGCGTTTAGATTGTGAATATGTAAATGCAATATTTTTAGTCAATTTTTTTAAAAAAAAAAATTGAAATATGTTTTTGGGTAGAGGGAGCATATGCACCCGGGAGCCGAATTGAATTTTCAAGTGATGTTTTGGCTCCTGGGAGTGCTCTCTATATTTTGAAATATATATTTGACATATTTCGAAATGTCAAAAGAACTGAAACAAAAAATTGGCACGTGCATCTTTACGTGCTACATGCCCACAAAGTCATTGCACGAAAAATTGATGTGTCGTGACGTGTATAAAAAATAAAATTTAGTGTGAAAAATAAGACATTTCACATGACAATTTTTATTTATTTTACATAGACCTCAGAACATATCGATTTCGGCGAAACTTTACAAACACGCTTAAATTATGAATATGTAAATACAATTTTATTAATAATTTTTTTTTAATATTTCAAAATATGTTTTTCAAGAGCATATGCACCCGGGGAGCCGGATTGAATTTCCGGCTATGCACTCCTTACTGAACCTTTCTTTACACTTGTTTACTTGTGCTTCTTCGTCTTCTCCTTGCCTTTTTTAATCAGCTTCTACATATGTTGGATCGAATCTATACATATATAAAGGTTCAAAGAAATAAGGTGATGTTAGGTATGCCACGTTTCACTCTGTAATGTAGATGCAAATGAATGAACAGTGAATCACGCGAACAGTACTTTCTCGTATGAACAGTGTTCTTCGGTGCTTTGGCCGTTAGATGGAAATAGCGCCACCACAGGCTTCCACATCATGGAGTGCTGTTCATGTGAACAGTACACACATATGAACAGTGCTCTTCCGTGCTTTGGCCGTTAGATTTTGATCCGGCGGCCGAAACAACACCAAAAAATATTCAATAACTTCTGCCCTTTGTAGTTAGCTTTTTACAGTAATTTCCCGATACAAGGTGAATAATAATTTTTCGGTACATCAACAGTGCAAAATTTAAAAGTTGCAAGAAATAGTGAGCTCTTAGGCATGCCACCTCAGCTCTTGCACATCTACAGTGTTTGTTTAATTAAATACACTCTGGATGGTTCTGGTCAAAGTGGTGCACAGAGTTGTATATGATCTTCCTTCCTTTAATACCCTTTATCTTATCCTCTCCCTCTTTTTCTCATCCACGCCGACTAACGCTGGCAAACTTTCTTCTCCTAATCCCTCCTCTCCTATTTGTTCCACCCCATGAAACGCCTTGGAGACGATACTTCATCGCGCAGCTTCGGCGGAGGCAAGAGACTGTACCTGCAGGCTTCGTCGAGAGACACTGCAGGCGGCCGAGGATGTATGGCGTTGCGTGGTGGAGCCACTCCGCGCTGCCTGGCGTTGTGCTTCTTTTGGCTGTTCTTCGTGGCACAAATCCTCTTCCTTTCATGATGGTCCATCGCCACGCCATAGGCGCACCTCCGCCTAGGCTACTCCTATCATAACTGATTCTCTTATCTTGCATGAGTGGATCCCGTCCTGAGAAATTTATGTATTGTTGTGTAAGCATAAAGAAATTTCCCCTAATCTCTTCAGTGCAAAAAAAAGATCAAAATCTTTGAAAAAAATAGCTTTTTGATGAGCGATTGATTCCTGACCTGCAAGCTGTGTTGGTTGAGGTGCATCATGTCGAAGAGAACCCATTCGCCTCGGGTGGAGCGGAAGAAGGTGTTGTTGTTCTTGCTGAGCTTGAGCAGGCCGATGGGGCGGAAGAAGGCGTGGTTGTTCTTGCTAAGCTTGAGCGTGTTGATGGCGATGTCCAGTTTCTCTAGCCTGGATACTCTCAGCGAGACCACGTCCCTCTTCTCCAAAAGCTCATGTGCGCTGTTCTAATGAAGCCTTGCTCCTCCTCGGCCCATCGGATGCCGGCAACGTCGACTTGCCACCGGCACCCGGTCACCGCTGCTTCTCATCCCGTTCATTTGATTTCATTGATCCTTCACATTTGCATACTAAACAATACGTCATATGAACAATGAAGATAAATTTCTAAACAAGCAAATGTCTTTTTAAGAACTTACTTAAATTTGTCCTTATGTAGTTCATGATCAGATAACTACATGTTGGTTGCCTAGGCGAGTGCTCTTTTTCCTTTTAACTCTTTCACTATGCACAAGGACCTTCCGTTTGAGATGTATAGTGCTCAATTTTTTGTCAGCTGAGTAAATCATAGGGAAATCTGGGATGTCTCCTTAGCTAGAGATAAACTGTGATGTATTGTTGAAACCTTTAGTCATAACTATAACATGCCAAAAAAAAATTTAGCTGATGTTATTTTCATATGCAGATGGTACCAAAATTTAAAAGAACAATTCTGAATAAATTGGACAATGTATACTAACAATGAAAAACTTGAACAATGCATATCAATTTTTTCTTAACCTGGTTGATTTCTTCTGCAGATGATAATTTCCCAAGAGCCTTCCTACTGCAGTGATTACCTTTGACAATGTAGAGGTTGAACTAAACTCCATGCAATCTACTTCTTACATGCCTCCCACTGCATTATAAATCAACGGTGATATAAGTGCATCGATGAAAAAGAACTACTCCCTCCGTCCACTTTTATAAGACCTTGTAGAAATTTTAGTATAGTCTAGATACAAACTAAAATGAGTGAACCTACACATAAAAACATGTCTACATACATGCATTTTGGTATGTATCTAGTCCACTTCCTACAAGGCCTTATAAAAGTGGACGGAGGGAGTAAATTGAACCATGATAAGTCCAAAAAAGCATCTATTACATGAATGATAAGTTGTCAGGTAAATAGAAAATGACAGTAGGTTATATCAGGCTGCAGGAATAGAGATGAACCCCAAGAATTGTTAGCTGGGGCCCTCTTTTCCATAGAGGTAACGAATTCTCCAATCTGAAAACTTAGTTACATACAGAGGTGGTTCACTTCCTTTTGTTATTTTCATGTCTGCGCAGTGACGTATTACAATGTCACAGTACGTATCTATAGAATGCAGGTTCTATCCGTCTACAAAGTAGTCTTTCGCATTACAAAGCCGCCAGTATCCAATATGTCTCTGCTATGCAATGACAAATACCAAAAGCCAATTAACAATAGCCAAGGGAAGACACTTGACAGGGTTGGTGTTTATTCACCAAAAACTGTTTTTTCTCATGGTCAGATTCATTTTGCTATAAGCGTGACTTCAAGGAAAGGATTACCTCCTTGCACTAGATGAAAATGGGGAATCAACTACAGAAACAAGAAATATAGTATATCAGTAAGTGCTTGATAATCTCTAGACAACACGTACACTGATACTTCTTTGAATGGTTATCTTTACAATGTATTTTTTTCTTACCCATGGATTGTACATTTACATGCCTAATTCATGTCCTTAATTTCGCCCGTTTTAGGACGTGTGCGGACTAGAGAAGCTTTTTGTTCTTCATGTAGTATATGGAGTTGCTGCCGTGTCAGGTTGGGAATATCTAGGTTGTGTATATGTAAGTGCTTAACACAGATTTCCACGGATGGTAGTTGCAAGAGAAGTACTACTCCGTACATCTTTCAGTATCAACCATGATTGGTAGTAAGGTTCAGAGTGACATGGATAATCATAAAGAAACAAAATTCACCAATTTTATAAGCTAACATGTTCTATAAATTATGTTAGCTAAGATGTAAAGGGGTACTTAGTTGCCATTACGGCGGTTAGCCATGGTTGCCTACCTGACGACAAGGCCCGGACAAGGATGTCAGCGGAAGGGCAAGGATGAAGCCGAGCGAGCACTACCTCATCACCAGACTACCCCCGGTTCAGAGCAAGCTAAGTACGAGCAGTATATGAGTACCTGACCTTGAAGAGCGAGGAGCTCGCGGTCTTCCATCGTCGTCGAGGCTTGGAGCAGGAGCCGACGAGGATAGAGGATAAGAGTCTCGATCCCGAGAGCCGCTGCCCCCCGGAGCCCAATGAGCGGCCTTGCCGAAGCAGCTTGTGTCGCCCCGTCGCCGGCGCTGCAGCCTGGGAAGCTCGCGGCCGACGTCGCCCAGATCTCCATCTCCCATGGGAGCCGGCGCTGCCTGCGACCTGCCGGTCAGCCGCCGCCGCTTATGGCCTGTGCAGGCGTGCAGCCGAGCGGGAGCCGGTGAGAGCAGCTCGGAAGGGTTTCGGGTGGGGAATCGATGTCGGAATCAGGGTCTGGACAAGGAAGAGCCAACTCTGGTGCGATTATCTTTTTTTTTTAGGGAAGTCTGGTTTTTTTTAGAATATTGAGGGAAGTCTGGTACTCTGGTGTCATTATCTTTCTTCGTCATTCCAGGTTTGTGGTTTTTTTTTTGCCCAAGTAAAAAAGTTACGTCTGGCATGGACCGAAAAAAACAACGAGCCAATTTTATAGGCTGATTCGTCTCGATAAAAGAAAATATGCAAGTATAATTTGGCTACAGCGAATTTCAAGGGATAATAATAATATATGTACTACTCCTATAAAAAACCTAACTTCAAATTCAAAAAAAGAAGACATGCAAGTAAGGTTTATACAATGTCACTATAGTTATTAGAGTGTAATCATCTTAGAGTAACTCCATTTGTAAAATTTTCTTCAACGGTGCATGAACAATAATTCTTCACAACAGTTTTTTGACAAAAATCTTCAACCCTATCTACAATTCACATGAAGTAATTATTTGATAATAATTTTGGCCATAATTGTCTAACGGTGATTTATAAACATTATGCAATTTCTTGGTGGTAATTTTCCAATAGTATTTTTAGCGGTGCAAGAACCATAATTCTATGATAGGAATTTTTCCACACAAATCTTCAACTACAACAGTAATTTTTTGTAACACCCCACTTTCTGTAACCCTGTTTGAGTAGTGTTTAGTGATCCAAAGATGAGGGCCAACAAAAACTTTTTGTGCAAACCTCTGGAAGTACGATTTCTTGCTTGTTTGTCTTGGTTGTTATGTTAATGATGTCCAATTGAGTTGCTTGTTAAAATAATATTGTGAACCAGCGCTATCCTTGTGCCCTTGTGATCATGCCATTTCAAATACTACTATCTATTTGACGAAAACCATTACCTCAGTAACCTCTCCTATTTCAAATGATTTGATTTGATTTCAAAAAAAAGGAACCGAGATACCTAGGGGGATCTATGAAGGGTATGATCCCACTATTTTATAAAACTACTATTTTACAAACCTTTGTTAAGTGGTTTTCAAACACCTTTGAGGAAACTTGGTAAAGGAGATGATTATGTCTCCAATAGTTTCTGAAAGTATTTTAAAAAAAAAGCCTTACTCCCTCATTTGAAACTCTTTTCAACTTCACCATGGCATGATCATTATTGAGCACTTGCTCTGTCCTTGTTCTAGTGATGCTAGATTGGTTGCTAATGTTTGACTTTATGTGATGAATGCACTCGTGGGACTTCTTATGTGTGTTTGATCTACAAATAGGCATGTGGCCCAACTAATTCAAAGCGCATCAATTTATATAATGGCCAGTGGGGATATTCTTATAAATTATTTTTCAGTTATTTTCCAAATAAAACCTATTTTGATGTTTTCTTCTCTGTAAGCCCAAAACCATATTTCATGCAAGAGGGTATCTCTTTCAAAACAACAGTTTATCAAATCACAATAAACAAGTCCACTCTATGTGTGCACTCTTTTATGTTCACAAACATATTTTATAAAAGTAATTTTCACAATGGTTTCCTATTTTCAAAAATAGTAATTTTCTTTTGGAAGAATGCCTTTTTGGTAGTATTCCCGTCTTTGAAAATTATGGGAGTGATACCCATGGTTCATAAATTTGATCGTGACTTCTTCAACTCAAAACCCCACTTGGCTATACTCAGCTTTCAAATTCTATATCAACAATAAGATCTGGACTATTTGTCTATGTGATCAACTAAATCTCTAAATCTATCTTGAAGATTATCTCTCCACCCTATATCCTACTGATAAGTTCTATGACCTTATTTACCAAACCATTTTTTTTTCCAAAAAAAAAAAAAATCGTTCAATACAATAATTTCCTTAAACCCATTTTTCTTATCTTTGATATTGCATGTGATGGTGGTAATGCCAATTATTGCAATCCTCTTATTCCAAACTCTTTGATCTACAATGCAAGGTATCACTAGTAGACATATTTTAACTCAAGATTTTGCCTCGTTCTTCTCAAAATTTTCAAAAACTAACCATCTCCTAAATATCTTCAAACTTGGACGTAAGACCCAAAAGTGATCCTAACCAAGTATTAATTTCCAATTTTGAATGACACCCCCTTAGGCATCAAACTCATCTCTTTGATCTTCTTCTTACCATCATCATTTTGACAAAATCAAAATGTGGTCAAATGCCAATTTAATCCGCACACTTGTTAATCTCCATCTCTATCTCTCTTTTTATTTTCTAATCAGCATCATAGCTACCTTGTGGAAAACCATCACCAGCAGCGCCTCCTTTTGACCACACACGCACTCAATACACGCACTCAATACTGTACCTACACTGTAGCTCTCTTGGCAGCATTTGTTTGGAGAGAAGGGAGAAGGAGGGCGATTTAAACAAAATTAACTCAAACTTCAAACTATTTCAAATAATAAACCACTTTTGAAAATATTTCACAGGACTAACCCCTTTTGGCCGCGCCAGTCACGGTGGCGTGGCAGAAGACGTTGCGGCGCCACTGCCGGTGGCGTGGCAGGAAGTGCGGCGCCACTCTGAGTGGCGCGGCAGAGGTGCGTGCGGCGCCACTCTGAGTGGCGCGGCAGAGGTGCGTGCGGCGCCACTCTGAGTGGCGTTGCACATTAGGGTTAGAAGCACAGCCGGCCGGCCCACCTCTCCTCCCTCCCTCACTTCTTCCTCCCTCCCCACCTCTCTCTCCCTCACCTAGGGCGGCGCCGGCGGCTCCTCCTCTCTCTTCTTCCTTTCTCTAAATCTCCACCAAGAAGAAGACTCCCCTTGCTCAAGATCTTCATCAAGGTATTCTCCCTCCAATCCCCTTGCTCTTCTCCCTCATCCCCCTCTCTAATCCCCTAGATTGAGTGTTGATTCATGTATTGATATGGTTGATGCATGGATTGATAAGGTTGATTGAAATCAATGTTTTTGATGGATGGATTTGGGAACCCTAGTTAGTGATGGATGGATTTGATGGATGGATTTGGGAACCATAGTTAGTGATGGATGGATTTGTATTAATTTGTATGGTGGAGTTGTAATGTGCAATTTGTTTGAATATGGTAGAATTTGGAAACCCTAGTTGTAATGTATTAATTTATATGTTATGTAGCTTGTTATTTTACTAGCAAATCTAGATTATTTGTGATGTGCAAATGTAGACATGTAGAATATATGAATTTTTGTACATTAATTGTTTGATTGTGTGCATAGATGCTCACATATATGTTAATTAGATGAGTTGTAGATAAATTTTATAGTTGAAGTTAATTTTAGTTGAATTGTATAGTTTTAGATGAAATGTTGGAGATAAATTATTATAGAAGAATTTTATGAGTTATGTGCATATATGCTCACATTATAGTCGGATTATTTAGGATGGAGGAGTTAACCAATGAAAGCATTCTCGATGATGAAGTTGATGTTCGTCACCGTGCCTTTATGATGACGGAGAAGAAGAAGGTAATTTTAAAACCAATTACTCAATGTAATATAGGTATGGTTGATTTGATATGTGACAATGAAGCTCGTGTGTTTGCAGGTTCTTGGAACATTGCGAGTTAGGTACTCGCAGATGTCGTCAACGCCGATGAACTACGATGAGCGGTACACCCCCTACATCCGCAATCTAGGGCTTCTACCGTTCATCCATATGATCACCCGGACCACACTCAACGTGAATACTGCCGCGATCACCGCGCTTGTGGATCGGTGGAGGCCGGAGACCCACACCTTTCACCTCCGGACCGGCGAGATGACGGTCACGCTTGAGGACATGGCGATGATACTTGCGCTCCCCATCGAGGGGGCTCCTCTTTGTATCGATACAGCCTGTGATGATTGGCGCGGGAAGATGCTAGATCTTATTGGGGCGTGCCCCGGGGATACTTACAACGATAAAGGAGTAAAGTTGAGGGTCACCGCCGGGGCTACTTTCACATGGATCTCAGATAACTTCAATACGTGCCCTGAGGATGCCGATGAGGATATCGTGAAGATCTACGCCCGTGTGTACGTGTGGTATGTTATCACACGGACTCTGTTCAATGACGCTAGTGGGAAGACCGCGCACTGGCATTGGTTGAAGGCGCTCACCGTCATGGATAAGAAGTGGAGCTGGGGCACTGCTGCTTTGGCTTGGTTGTATCGTCAGGTAATGAGTTGTTTTCATACATTGGCTACATTCTTGTTATATGTGCATCTCAGATTCAGCTACTTCAGAAATTAGGTTGCTCTATAAATTCTAATGATGTTTGCTTTCATACCTTCTGCAGCTTGACGATGCTTGTTGTAGGACAGAGCCACGGGACTCTTGTATTGCTGGTTCCCTCCTCCTTCTTTCGGTGTGGAGTTGGGAACGCTTGCCTGTTGGACGGCCGAAATATGGCCCTCGTAGAGACTGGGCCGATGGTGACGACCGCCTCCGGTATCCCACGTTTGCGTACTTTTGGGACCAGCATTCAGAGTTCACTTCTGACCCAGAACAAGCATATCGACAATACACCAACGAGTTTGACAACCTAACCCCTGAGCAGGTAAAATAACTCTATTCCATCACTCTCTCGTCTCGGGTATTTAGGATCTTCATTATTGGGCATGTTGTAGGTGATATGGCAACCATATGGCAAAGGATATGCTTACGGGGGGCCTTCTTACGGTGACGCTGCCTGGGAGCTTAACCCTGCTTGCATAGCTGAAAGAGTTCTGTTTCATATGCGTTGCCCGTTGATATGCATGTGGGCTGTTGAGCATCACTTGACGCAGCGGGTTATGCGGCAGTTTGGGCTATATCAAGAGTGCCCGCCGATGTATGAGGACACGGATCGTATGCTTCACCGGTATGAAACCTTTTTCCGCCGTTCCGCCATTGTGTAATGTAATTCTTATTTGTTGACAGTGTGCTATCTTATTATGCAGCTATGACAGGATCAAATGTCGGAAGACAGATTGGCCCAATATTCACAAGATGCATATCAAGACGTTTCAACAACGTTTGACGGAGGCTAAGCGGGCAAAAGGAAGTAATGCAGCGGACCATGATGATGAGGGTTTCAACAACTATCTCCATTGGTTTCAACCTCGGACTCGTTTGCAGCTTCTTCCGGATGCCTACACGGATGCCAATTTGGAAGAACCTTTGCCGTTCGACCAGCTTGGCAATCTTGCTTACAATAAGCTTGTCAGAGAGGGGCGCCAAGTCCCTTTTGCTTCATCGATGAACTTTGTGGTAAGCTTATTCTTCTTTTTGGAATCTCACTACTATCTCTACTTTCCACTTGTGTCTTTACATATTCATATACATGCTAGCGCTCGGAGATCCAGAAGCAAGCTGCTGAATTCGAGGAGGCTTTGGAAATTCCGGAGCACAAAGATGGCTATTCAAGATTGCGAGAATTTGTGAAGGTATGAATTTGCTGGATAATGCACTAGCCATTGCTAAATGCCTTGCTGTCGAGTTCTTATAAATTTGTGATAGCCATTGCTAGTTCCTTTTGAAACTTTAAGACCATTGCCTAGCCATTGCTAAATGCCTTGCTTTTTAGTTCTTATAAATTTGTGATAGCCATTGCTAGTTTTTTTTCAAACTTTAAGACCATGAGACCATTACAATGCATGTGACTACTTGCGGTGCTTTTCCTTTTTACCCTATTCCACTTTCATTGTTTTATACTTTTGACTACTGCACTCACAATTATTTTCTTCTTATAGCGTCAGGGCCAGAAGTTACGGAGACTAGGAAACCTTCTTGGTTGCCGTGATCCTGAGATTGCATCACCGCCGTCGCCGTCCCAGTCTCAGGCCATATCGTCCTCCGCGGACGAGGAATCCACGCCGGAACAAGAGGATGAAGAGGAACAAGAGGATCCCCTACCATCAAAGAGAAAGAACAAAGGTGTGCATAGGGACAAGTTTACACCACATGATTTCAAGGAGAAGAGAAAGAAGAAGGTGGTCACGGAAGAAGTCTCCGATTCCGACGATAATAATTTCGTGTTGGAGCCACGGAAGAAGATTGCTCCGCGTAGGGGAGGGAAACGTGGAAGAAAGTAGTGCTTGTGTTTTGGCGCGCTGCTTGTCTTGCCATGTCTAGTAATCTCGATTTGAACTTGCTTTATGCTATCTAGCTGTATGAAATTATGTTTGATGCTATCTACTTAGGTTGTGCCCGAATATATGATCTAGCTGTTTGATTGATATATGATCTCGTGTTCCAATATGATGCTTGGATATGATGTTTGTGATATATGTCAATTTTGGAGCATGACCTTTGTGGTATTTACTTGCTATTGAGATTGTATGCCGACAAATTTACGAATTTCATGTTGAGCTGGCATTATAGCAAGGGTTTCAGCATGATTTTCTCTTTGTTCTTTTCCTTTGGGTACATGTCCTAGCATTGTGTCCATGACCATTACACTTTCCACAACGAGCTCTATCACATGGCTCTTGAAATTGGTCATTTCCTGATTCTCTCGCACCACCACGACCACATCCATCCATATCACCCCTAAAACGCTTTGTCTGACGTCTTCCACGTTTAACAACCTTCCATGACGGATGGGGCCAGAGTTGGATTCCATGATACTCGGGCCACTGTGATTGGTCTAGGTATGGGTTAAACCTAGGAGCCCATGTTTTCTTGGTCGCCGTGATGGAGAACTCTGACTCTCTCACGGTGAGAGGGTGATTGTAGTCCAACGGAAGTGCATGCCAAATCCGGCGTTGTGCCTACCCTCCAACTCAACAACATCACTAGGGTCCATCCATTTCAACTCTATCCTAACTTGTTCCAAGACCTCGGCGTACGTAGGAGTACGCTCGAACACCAAGTCAAGCTCATCCGGGTCGGGCTCTATATTGCCTTTCAAATATGCTTCCTTGTCAACATGATGAACATGAACAATTCTCGCCATACCTATTTTTGGTATAACAACAATAAGGTAAAAAAATTAATAAGTACCTATGCAAATATTTACTAACACATCATACTTCATAACAAGAAAACCCTAACCCTAACCCTAACATAACAAGAAAACCCTAACCCTAACCCTAACCCTACCATAACAACAAATCCTAACCTCACAAACCCTTACCCTAACCTACCAATCTACACTCAACTACTTCATACACATCATACAAGCCAACATTGACCAAATTAACAAGATTCAATATTGCAATTTGGGTGAATCAATATTTCTAGGGTTTTCAAGATTTGGGGATTCAAAACCAAATATGCAAATTCCAATTGGTCAATTGAATGGGAAATGATGGAGACTACCTTAGGAGACTTCGGGAAGGAGAAATCCACGGAGAAAAGCTTCGATTTGAGTGGTTTTGGGGGGGAGGATTGAGAGGGGGAGAGAGAGCAGCCGCCTATGCTGTGAAGAGATGAGGAAGTGAGGGAAGAGCCCAGCTCGGGGCTGGGAGAAAACCCTAACCCTAAAGTGCGGCGCCACTGGTAGTGGCGCCGCAAGCACTTGTGTCACGCCACTGTGAGTGGCGCCGCAAGCTCTTGTGCCACGCCACTAAGAGTGGCGCCGCACTTGCAGAACGGGACCCACTTAGCTGACGTGTCAGCACCTGCCTCGCCACTGGGAGTGGCGTGGCAGAAACCTCTGTGGCGCCACCGTGACTGGCGCGGCCAAAAAGGGTTATTTCCGTGAAATATTTTCAAAAGTGGTTTATTATTTGAAATAGATTCATGTTTAGGTTAATTCTGTCTAAATCGCCGAGAAGGAGACCGATGCCATGTTGATAACAAGGTTGCTGCCCTCTCTTTTCCTTCTCTCTGGCCCTGTCGCCCTTCACACCTCTGCACCTCGGCCTGGCACCCTCCAGCTCTAGACCATGCAGCCCTACCTGCTCATACCCACACCGTGCACCCCCAGCCCGTGGTGGCCACGTCGCCAGTACACGTCGAGGACCCGCAGCTCGCTCTTGTTCTAAGTCGGTTTCGACCCTGCAAGTCAACAAGCAACTACGCCAGCACCCCTCCCGTGTCATACTAGCCTCCATATGTCAAGACACGGGCCATCCTGGTCGGCGCGCATGACCTTCCTTTCATCGAGCACCTTGTGTACGTCCACGGCCTCGAGCCAACCAGCAGTTGTAGACTACCCCATGCCCTTTCCTCTCGCCAGCGACCTCTCCCCACTTCCCCACACAACCTGGCGCAGCCTAGTCTCTTCTCCTTGTCGTCTTTCTCCTGGACACGCTCGCCGCCCACCACGGCCAGACAGCAAACGCCACGTAGTGGCAGAGCTCGGCCTCGCCTGTTTTAAGCGCCTGGGGCTCCCCTCTCACTCACCCAGACACACTCTCCCTCCCAGACAAACCCCAAACCGAGCCCCAGCTTCTCCTCCCTCTTCCATTCTTCCTTGACTCCGTGACCAGAGCACCGTCGTGGGCGGCCTCGTCGGGAGCGCAGGCTCCGGCTCCGCCCCCAACTCTCTCTGTCTAGGTCTTGTTTTTCTTCTCCCAAACCTGAGAGCCCTGAAAATCCATCTTGTTTTTCCTGCAGGTTTCTTGCATCGCGTCGTGACCGTCGTCGTCGTCGAGTCGGACGTCTCCGTCGCTGCGGCTGCCGCGCCGTCGGAGTCGTCGCCTGGGAGCTCGTCTGCGCGTCCGAGACTAACGGGTAGAGCCTCCAAGCCTTCCTCCGACTTGCCTCCGTCGCCCCCATCGCCCCGGCATCCCCTCGGTGAGCACCAGGCGCCTTCCTCGAGCACAGCTTCTTGTTTTGAGATGATCCGTCGAGTATAGCAAGCAGGAGTCGTGCATGCCTGTTGCACGAGTTTTAAAGCAAAAATTTTCAGCCAAGTTCTAGTCTCAGCGCATAGCTTAGTGGGTTGACAGGGTGCTGTGCAGCCCGATCTATGGATTTCGGCCCAAATTTTTTTTCTTCCAGCGAAATCTGTAATCATTTTCAGCAGATCTGCAACTTTGAAAATTCCTAGAATATTCTCTGAGCATGCAAATTGAGTGATTCAAAATTTCATGGAAACCTTGATTTATTATCTATCCAATGGTACTACATGCTTGCCATCTGAAACCCTGTAGAATTACTTGAATTTAATTTGGTAGATCTAGTCACTTATCTTTCCTAAATCCAAATATGATGTTTTGTACAATATAATTGTGTGTTTCCAATTTTCAATGTTGCCCTGTAACTTTGTGAAGCATGAGGAATTAGGTTTGTTATTTTAGGAGCATTATTTTTCCTACAGTAATTACTTTAGTGATACCAGGTTTTTGCATGGTTTTAATTATTGTGCTTAGAATAATTGTTAATTTTGAGTGATTCCACCTCTGGTGTGTTCTACATTACTGTAGCTTTCTAATAATGCCTCTGGTAGAATTTTAGTGGTTACCGAAAGTTTTACGGAAATAAAATGCTTTTTCTAGTGAGATGTGAAACTAGGAAATTCATAGAAAATCCATATTTTGCTCTTTTGACTTGATTCCAATTTTGTTGGCTCTGTAATATTGCTGGTTACTTGAGTACATGTTGGTTGCCTTGTCTTGATGCATATGGATTCCTGCAAGTTGTTTGCTTGGGATTAGAGTTTATTTGCTATTAGTATTTGCATTTGTTTATATTAGGAAATGATTCCTTTATAGGGCATGATATTGGTTCAAATATCTAAACATGTTTGTTTCTGATACTCAATGTTGAGTAGTGTGTTGTATGTTTGAGTGTGAACCTTGTATGCATGAGTGCTTACTATGTGTTGTTACCATTTTTCCGGCGATAGATTCGAACGAAGAGTGTGCGGAGGAAGGAGAGGTCTTTGAGTATCAAGAGGAAGGAGACCAGGGACAAGCCAACCAAGGCAAGCCATCTACTTGATGCATATCTGAATCCTATTGTTACTCTATGCATTGCTTACTCTTACTCTCTTATTGATGCATTATATTCTATATTGCTATTAATCTCTAAATAGCAATAGTTGGTGACTTAGCTCCACAAGTCAACTTGATATCATCCTTTGAGATGACACCTATTGTGACCTATGCAACACCTCTTCTAATAGAGACTTGATGGCTAGCATCAATGTCCTTGGAAAACTTGTAGTGGAGCCAAAACTCTAGGAAATTGGGTTTACTCTTAGGAAGCATTTCAAAAATGGTTTCGAAAACCTTGGAGTAGTTGCTACTTCATTGAGATGTTTTAAAAGGGTTTCATAAACAAGGAGTGGACAATGGGAGATGAAGGAGTTGGTGGATTTGTGAAAAAGGGCATTGTGTATAAGTGTTCGCCAAACCAATTACTCCCGTGCAACCACATTACCCGGTATGGGACGGGCTTAGTTTGAAGTTTATTTGCTTTAGTGCGGGGAGCCTCGTACTATATAAGGGTCTGTAGGACCCCGGAATCCGGGTTGTCGCAAGTGGTGGGCAACAGTGTAGCGGGCCCGCCAATAGGCTACCCGTCCGGAAGACACTTGGGTAACTCCCGACGTGGCACTGGAACTACGCTCGACGGAGGTAGACGGCCAGGGTTTGCCGGGGAGGTATACTCCACAGGGTAGGCACCCGTACTAAGGTAGATAGATGGAGGGCTTCGATCGATTATCCGAACCCCGCATGCTTGTGTATGACGGTCCGTGGTGGCATCCCGGCGGATTTATCGAATGGTGTGGGTAAAGTGTACAACCTCTGCAGAGTGTAATCTATTCGAATAGCCGCGTCCTCGGTCATGGACGGTTGGAATGGCCATACTTAACCTGTGTCGAGTTTTGGTTTTACAAAAATGTTTTCGAGGAAATGGAGAAGGGTGCCGGACGGAGTACTCGGAGGGTACTGCCGTGGCACGGTTATGGCTCGGAGTACTTGCAGGGTACTGCCGAAGGAATGGAAGTGGTCATGTGTGATTGACCGGAATTGATAAGGACGGTGGTCATGTTTGATTGACCGTCGGCTCTTCTCTTAAAAAGGAGTTTCCCCCTTTCCTAGAGCTTTTGCAAAAGACTTCTCTTGTAAGTATCTTCTTTAATAAGGATATAGAGATGTCGTATGACATGCTATATCGACACGAGAAATTGACTAGATAGGAAAAACTAGACTAGAGCCTTTCCCCTTGCTACAGCCAGACTGCATATTTGTCCTCTCCCCTTTTAGATGGTTTGCGAGTACAATTCAAATGTACTCACGGCTTTGTCCCTGGCTATTAACTTGGCCAGATTTTGAAGACTATAAAGATGATGGTGAGGAGTTCGACGATGCCTGTGCGAACTAGGAACGTCTCCCAGTCAGTTGCCTATAGGGTAGTAGGCATGACGTGGGTCATCAACGCTGCTTGGTATCCGCTGCTTAGTTTTGTAAACATGCCCTGCGTGGCATTGTCAGTCTTGGTCATGTGACCAATTGTAAGACTTTATATTCGGTACTGTAATGGATGATGTAACTTTGATATCAGCTCGGTTATGTGGACTCACGACATACTGATCATGGGATCGTGAGTTGTATGCATAACGGGAATTCCGGGTGGTAAACCGGGGTCCCCACATTTTTCAACTGTATACAACAGTAATTTTCTAACGGTATCCAACAACAATTCTTCAAATGTAACTGCCTTCTTTCATAACTGTTCAATGGTATCTGCCTTTTTTCATAGTAGCTTCATGGTTCTCCTACGATAACTTTGATAAGATTTCTCCTTTAAGGTTCACCACTAAAACATAGATACACAATGGCTCAAAAATTACAATCCAAAGTTTTCTACAATAATTTTGAAATGATTTTTCTTTTAAACTTCACCACTTAAAAGGTAATATAAATACACAACGACTCGACGCATTACAAAGAAGTAACCACTAACTACGTTTACTAGAACATTAGCACAACATGCATGAAATTTTTATTTAAGCTTCACCACTTAAAAGGTAGATACAGAACAGCTTAAAAACAGTTCAAAAAATGCAAATACTAACTATTTCTACTAGAAAATTAGCACCACGGGCGCGGCGTGCCGCCGCGCTAACTTTCCTAGTCAGCTCATGATATGTACAGGCTTCGCGAAGGTACGGAGGCGCCAACTTCGTGTCCTCTCTACGTGTCCGTCTTGTACGTGCTTCGCCTCACGACGTGTCTCCGGGTGCTGTCCAGTAGCTGCGGCCTATATAAATGTCACCTGCTCCAAGGCAGGGAGATCGATCGAAGCCAGCAAAGTCGAGCAATACTAGAAATCTTGTTTTCAGAGTGAAGTTCGCAGTTCTCAGTTCGTGTTCGTGGTGTACGTGAGAGAGATGGCCTCCAACCAGGACCATGCGAGCTACCGCGTCGGCGAGGCCAAGGGCCACACCCAGGTACGTCTCCACTTCCTCGTTCTGGACCGATCGTCACCGAGAAAATGTCGGTGTTTCGGTTTCTGAATTCTGAAATGGTTGTGCTCGTGGTGTTCTGCAGGAGAAGACGGGGCAGGTGATGGGCGCGGCCAAGGACGAGGCCTACGAGGCCAAGGACCGGGCGGCGGGTCTGGCTGGGCACGCGTCCGGGCAGGGCCAGGGCGCCACAGAGGCCGCCAAGCAGAAGGCCGGCGAGGCCACGGGCAAGACGGCGCAAACGGCGAAGGACAAGGCTGCCGGGACGGCCCAGGCGGCGAAGGACAAGACCTCCGAGACGGCGCAGGCGGCCAAGGACAAGGCTGCCGGCACGGCTCAGGCCGCCAAGGATAAGACCGTAGAGAGCAAGGACCAGACCGGCAGCTTCCTCGGCGAGAAGACGGTGTTGGCGAGGCAGAAGGCCGCCGACACTGCCGAGGCGGCGAGGCAGAATGCGTTGGAGACCGCGCAGATCGCCCAGGACAGGACCTACGACGCCGCGCAGTACGCCAAGGAGTCCGCCGTCGCCGGCAAGGACAAGACCGGCGGCGTGCTCCAGCAGGCCACCGAGACGGTGAAGGGCGCGGTGGTGGGCGCCAAGGACGCCGTGGTGAACACGCTGGGTATGGGCGGAGGGGACAACAACGGCAGTGCCGCCACCAAGGACACCACCAGCGCCACCGAGAAGATCACCGGGGATCACTAGATGAATGCGTTGCAGCTTTGTTTCATTCTCTTGATACATCTTTGTGTTCCAGTTTTATAATTTCGAGCACACACATTTGGTTTCAACTTTGCTTTTGATGTATTTACGTGTCCAGAGTCTGTATGGATGTTGTATGTTTGAGTCTACGGTGTAATACAAAAATCAAGTTTGTATTAAGTTGACACGTATGGTTTGTGTAAGATACGATACTTCTATGTTGTGCTCTGAGCCTCTAATGAACCGAGTTGTCAGATAATTTCTGCCAAAAAAATGAGCCGTTCCATATATATTAAAGAAAAGACAGTTATAATTTTAATTTGATGAGCTGCCAAGCTTGGTAAACACGCGCAACCATTCAACCAATATCGGTAAGAGTTGACCGGCATTTTTAGAAAAAATCAATCAAAACAATGCACACAACATTTAAAGTAATCGTACCAACACCAGTATTTTAAAGAAAATCAATGCAACACCCGCAGCTGTCGGAAGCCAAAAATACAAACTAGCATTGCTGACGAAGTAACAGTCGAGACAAATATTGCAAAAATAATCCTTCATACTCCGACGAGCCCTCTCGATAAGCCATCCTATGGCTATTGTCCCTAAAATACCATGACACATAAGATATCAATAATGTTACTTTCTTTATTTTATATATTAATAATCGCTGAAACGAGTGAACATATCTGCTAAAATGTGTTTAGACATATATAAATCAGAAACTAATACTTCCTCCATTCAAAATATATATTTTTAGCCTTTTTAACACTATATATCTATATATATTTTAGTGTATAGATTAGGAGCAAAATGATTAAACATACATACTAAAAGACATTTAGATACGTATATATCAGAAAAAGACTACTCCCTTCGACTACTAATACCCGTCTCTATATAGATATATCTAAATATGTATTAGTGGTCGGGTTGAGTAAAACATCTTATATTTTAGAACAAAGAGAGTACATAGTAGAGAATGTAAAACTTTTGTAAAAAACTTGGAACACGCCGATGGAACAGAAGCAGGGCGCATATACGCTCCACGCGATATGAGCTGGGGCGCCTGGAGTCGCTTTTCGTCTGCTCATGATCCGATTTTCACGGGGGCGATCTGGCGGTCCGTCCGCTCGGTCGCCGGCTCGGCCGTCGGTGCCGGCGTCGAGCCGTTCCTCTGATCTTCCTGGGTCGCCGGCCTCCGGATCCCGTTTCTCCTGTCTCGTGGTCGACGAGGACAGTGATGAGGATATGGTTCGGGAGTTGGCGGAGGATGTGGCATGGAATGGTTTGCAAGACGAGCCTTTGGTGCCGCCGGTGATCTGCCGGCCGGAGATCTGCCGGCCGGAGTTCTCTTCGGAGGAAGTTGAGACGGATTTCTGGTGCAAAATCGGGTTCC
This sequence comes from Dactylis glomerata, assembly GCA_007115705.1. Lineage (NCBI taxonomy): Eukaryota > Viridiplantae > Streptophyta > Magnoliopsida > Poales > Poaceae > Dactylis > Dactylis glomerata. The sequence goes on along the minus strand of QXEO01001104.1, from coordinate 637,089 downwards.
CAACGCCGGAGTCGCGCTCATGGCAGCGGTCGGCCGCATCGAAGGGTAAGGCTGAGGTGAGTTCAAATGTGTCTATTGTGTGCAGGGCTAGGTCCTTGTCACCGGTGACGGCCGGAAGAAGGAGCGGGGACCGGAGGGCGTCTTCTTCATCTCCGGTTGGGCTTCATCTGGCCAAGCCTCCCCGTATGGGGGCTTGGCGAGGTCCGCTTCCGCGACGGCGAATCACGCCATTGCCGGTGCTCGGAGACTTCATGACCTGCGTCAAGACGTCGTCTACATGTGCTTCGGTGGTTCCTGGCGTTCTGGAGCAGCGCTGCAAATCCTCCCCTTCGTCTGATGATCGGGCGCATCGGATGGGGGCTACGGCGCTCGTGGCGGCTGAGACGATCCCGACGATTCAGTCCGACGTGCTGCGTGCTGGAGGACGATGCTGGCCTGCCTCTGTCAGTGGGCCAACGATCAGATGGGCTAGGCTCGGATTGGCCATACAGGCAGCTAAGCATCGTAGGGTTTTAACCCTACCTCGATACGGCAACTCCTTGATCGCTAATCTCGCCCCTGCAATCGTCGCTCGTTCATCGTCGCCGCCCTCCACGCCAGCAGCGTCGCCAGTCCCCGCGCCTGCATCGCCGCCGATCTCCTCGTCATTCACATCCTGCGCCGGTCATCGTTCTTTCGCCGCTGTGGTGGCCGACCGTCGCCAGCTTCCGATGGCGGGGGCGCCGCCTAGGCCGTCATCGTCCTCTTCAGCCCCAGCGGGGGCGGCTTCCCATGGGCCTCGCCTGACCGCCCCTCCGGTCGCTGCTGCCCAGCCGGTGTATGCCGGACCTCCTGGGTTCCAGGGAGGCTGGCAGCAGGGGGCGCCGGGTTTCGGGGCTCCGCCGGCGTATCGGCCTCAACCGGTCTTTCGCCCTCCGCCGGCCCAAGGTTTCGCAGCACCGCCGGTCCAAGGTTTTGCGCCCGTTCAGACTCCTATGCAACCGTATCAACCATTTGCAGGGCAATATGTGCAGTATCAGCAGCCTTTGGTGGCGCAGTCTCCGTCACAGAACACGAGCAATCCGCAGGCCGCGCCGAAGAAGCGTAAGAAGAAGAAGGGTGCAGCCCCAGCTCAAGGACAGACCCTTGTGGCGAATGCGGCCGTGGTTCAGCAGCCTTTTCAGGTTGCAGCGCCTCTTGCATCTCAAGGTCACATTGCTGAGGTAGCATCTTCCTCGGCAACGTTTCAGACGTCTCCCTTGGTGCCTGCTGGTTTGGCTGGTGCTGATGGACCTTCGACTGAGACAGGGCTGCCTAAGCCCCAGAAAAATGTCAGATGTTGGAAGTGTGCTGTGAATTCTCACGCTACTAAGGACTGTAAGGTGATGCATTATTGCCTGGTATGCGACGCCGATCGTCATCCAACTGCTCGTTGCCCTATTCTGAAGCTCCCAAAGCCTCAAGGTTTTTTTGTTGGTTGTGGTGATTTTGATACTTTGGATGTGCATTTACCTGATTCGGTCTACAAGCCTCATCTGATTCCCACGGGTGCACCTACGGCAATGGTTCAGGTGTCTGGTGATGTGGTTTCAGCTGATGATATTCAGAAACTGATGGCTCGTATGTGTCCAGGTAACTCGGACTGGAAATGGGAGGCTATTGCTCACGGGCCTAATGCTTTTCTTATTGGTTTGCCGTCTGCTGAGGATGTGTCCAGAATTGATGGTATGCAAATGGGGGTGCCTAAGCACAATGCATAGGTCACTTTTAGTTCTTGGAGAAGACAAGATATCGCGCCAGAATTTGTCATGGAGCCTGTTTGGGTGCAGGTTGATGGTGTTCCTTACACTGCTAGACATTTTCATGGACTTTGGGCGGTTGGTTCTCTTATTGGGACTACTCAGGATGTGGATCTTGTTACTCTTCGGAGCAGGGGCATTGTTCGCATTCTTATTGCTATGAGGGACTTATCTGCCTTGGAGAAGCATGCTGATGGCTCTAATTCACCTTGTCTTGAGGTGGTATCTCTGTTAAAACTGAATGGGTACAGGTTCCGTTACCGTAGGGAGTCGCCGGATTTTCAACCTGACTCGAAGTTCCGACCTTTTTTCTGGAAGGATAGTGGGCACGAGGATGATTCTCATGGCATGAGTGAGGATAAAAATGCTGGTCCTTCTTCTGGTGCAGCACCAGAGGCGGCCAATATGGAGGTCGATGTCACCCCTGCTGCCCAGGATCGTGGGAAGGCTGCTGCGCCATCTTCCGGTGTGACCCTCGCTCTGACTCCATACAACAGCTCCCCTACTACTCCGAGAGGGAAGGAATTGGTCGAACGGGCGCGGGTGCATTCGCCGCATCTTATCGCTTCGACACCCTCCCAGCCTACTTCCCGGACTTCGCAGCCTTCACGGGTGCGGACGTTCATGCAAGGTAGGACGCGGCCAGAGCCGGTATTGGTCGAGGTAGTACCTCCAGGGAAGGCGGGTCTGTCTACTTCGCCGAGTCTATCATCGGGGGTGGCTGCGGCCTCTCCGGCCTTTTCTCCGTCCATTGCGGATGCGGCAGCGTCGTTTTCTCCGGGTGGGAAGGACGCCATGTTGCCCGGGACATCGTCGGCCTCTACTTCGCCCTCGGCGACGGTTGTCTCGGTGTCGACCACGTCGGCCGCGATGGCTGCTGCTGATGGCCCCAGGACGCCGTCCGCCTCTTCTTCGCCCCTGGCGACGGCAGCCTCGACGTCGCCCGCGTCGCTCGCTGCGGAAGGCCAGCCAACGCCCATGCAGCCGGCGGCCATGCAGGCAGCGGCCATGCAGCCGGCGGTCATGCAGCCAGCGGCCATGCAGCCAGCGGCCATGCAGGCAGAGGCCACGCTGCCTGTGGCCATGCAGCCATCGGCCATGCTGGCAACGGCCATGCAGCCAGCGACCATGCAGGTTACGGCCATGCAGCCGGTCGTGTCGCTGCTGCCAGACCAGGATCGGACCGGGGGATCTCCAAGTCCAACGTGGGCTGTGTGTGCGACCACGACGGGTGATACTGACTTTCCGGTCGTGCCTCCATGCGAGGTCGGGCCGTCGGAGGTCCCGGCCAGAGAGATCGAGGTGCGGGCATCGTCGACGGTGGTATCTTCTCCGATGGTCGCTAAGGGTACGGAGAGGTCGACTTCGACCACTTCCCTCTCCGTACCTTTGGCGCCGGCTTCATCTCAGCAGCTTCCTGTGGTTAGGCGGAGTGGAAGACATGCCATGGCGGAGGATGGTTCTGGTGACACGGACGAGGACATGATGCAGAAGGCCATGCGCCGTAAGGCGGAAATGAACCTCGACGTTGCTGGTAATAAAAAATCTGCTTCTTTCATTAAGTTTTCAGATTCTTATATTTCTTCTAATTTGAATAGCGTAGGCATTTCTTTAGGTAGTCATTCTAGAGATATTGCTGTTTCGGCTAATGTCTTGAGACATTTGGAATATGAACGTTTAACCGTCATACCAAAAGTTTCGACTGGGGCTGAGACTACTCCCTTTGAGGATGAAGAGGATGAGACTGATGGTCATCTCCTTTCCTCTCTCGTTGGGAGTATTTCGGAGGTTGATTTAGAACAGCCGGGACTTAGTTCATTTTATGATCTAAAAGCATCCCGACGTAATTCTAAATCTTCCGCTGAAAAGAAATCCCGTAAAGGTGGTAAGGCTCAAAAATCAAGAAAGGTTTCACAATGAATGGCATGTTCAGGAATAGCAGAGGTCTTGGTGACTTGGCTAAACATTCTTACTGTGCCGATTGTTGTAAAGATTACAATCTTGATTTTTTAGCTTTGTCTGAAACGGGGCGGCGGAATTATTCACAAAGTCTTCTTGACCGTTTATCCGGCGGAATTGACTTTCAGTGGTTCTCTCCCCCCCCCCCCCCCCCCCGTGGTCGGTCTGGTGGCATGCTCGTCGGCGTCAGATCAGATACAATGGATGTTTTGACCAGTTCGGATGGTGAATATCATATTAAGCTCACTATCCGTAACAAGGTTGATAACTTCATTTGGGATTTGGTTGCGGTTTATGGAGCGGCTCAAGACGCGTTTAAGGCTGACTTTTTACGTGAGCTGGTTAATCTGGCAAAGGATAATCCACACCCGATTATTATCGGTGGGGATTTTAATTTGCTTAGATTCCGTCACGAGAAAAGTAAAGGCCATTTTAGCGAGCACTGGCCTTTCTTGTTTAATGCGGTCATTGACAGCTTAGACTTGAGAGAGGTGGCTATGACGGGTCGACAGTTTACGTGGGCCAACTCCCTTCCGGAGCCTACATACGAAAAACTAGACCGCGTGTTAATGGATTCCGAGTGGGAAGATAAATTCCCCATGGTATCTGTACGCGCACTAGAACGTATTGAGAAACTGTCTGATCATGCTTCCATTCTTCTTACCACTGGGACACCCAGTCCGTTGCTTAAACGCCCATTCAAGTTCGAACTCGGATGGTTGCAGCGGGACGGCTTCCATGATATGGTTAAGAGAGTTTGGGAACGACCAGTGTCGGGCAACAATCCGATTTTAAGGTGGAATAACAAGATTCGCGCTATGCGCAAACACCTCTCGGGTTAGGCTAGACATGTTGCTGGTATTCTCAAAAAGGAGAAGCTACGTTTATCGTCTACTATTGATAGCCTTGAGGCCTTGGCTGAAGTGAGACCACTGTCTGCACAGGAGATTGAGCTGAAAAGCCAATCAAATGCGCAAATTGCTTGTCTCCTTCGCGAGGAGGAACTCAAATGGTACCAAAGATCCAAAGCTCAGTTTATCCTTGAGGGAGATTCCAATACAAGATACTTCCACGGTATTGCCAATGGCAGACATCGGAAGAAACGTATTCACTCTCTGGTTCAGGATGATGGGCGGATTGAAGGACATGAGAATCTTAAGGCCTATATTACAAATTATTACAAGAATCTGTTTGGGGAGCCGGAAGAAAGTTCCTTTTCTCTTGATGAAACCCAAACAGATGATATCCCCCAGGTGTCTATGGAGGAAAATGGTTTTCTTACTGAACCTTATTCTGAGGAAGAGGTCATGAAAGCTATTTTTCTAATGGAACATAATAAAGCACCGGGTCCGGATGGTTTTCCTGCAGAGTTTTATCAAACTTTTTGGGATACCATTAAATCGGATCTTCTAGATCTGTTCAACGTGCTTCACGATGGACAGCTAGAGTTATTTTGTCTTAATTTTGGTGAGGTTATCTTGTTACCCAAAGTTAATCAGGCAGAAAGGATTCAACAATTTAGACCTATCTGTCTTTTAAACGTAAGTTTCAAGATATTCACGAAGGTGGCCACCATTAGACTTAATACAGTGGCTGATCATGTGGTTCGACCTTCGCAAACCGCTTTTATGCAAGGAAGGAACATCCTCGATGGAGTTGTCATCTTGCACGAAGCGGTTCACGAACTCCATACCAAAAAGTTGAATGGGGTAATTTTAAAATTAGATTTCGAAAAGGCCTATGATAAGGTCAAGTGGTCTTTCCTTCAACAAACTCTAAGGATGAAAGGTTTTTCTCTTGAGTGGCGCGCTCTAATTAATAATTTCGTGTCCGGAGGTAGTGTGGCCATCAGAGTCAATGATGACACTGGCCGCTATTTTCAGACTAGAAAGGGGCTCCGGCAAGGTGATCCTTTATCACCTATGTTATTCAATATTGTAGCCGATATGCTCGCTATATTGATTGAACGTGCTAAGGCGGACGGTCAAATTGAAGGAGTGATTCCTCATCTTGTTGATGGTGGTTTATCAATCCTTCAATATGCCGACGATACAATTCTTTTTATGGAACATGACTTGGAGAAAGCTCGGAACCTCAAATTAATTTTGGCGGCTTTTGAGCAGCTCTCTGGTCTAAAGATAAACTTCCATAAGAGTGAATTGTTTTGTTTTGGAGATGCTCAGGACGCAGCTAGCAGCTATGCCGAGTTGTTTGGCTGTGGGCAAGGGCAATTTCCTATTCGGTACTTAGGCATTCCGATTCATTATCGGAGATTGACTATTGCCGAATGGAAAGCCGTCGAGGAGAGACTCCAAAAACGTCTAAGTAGTTGGAAAGGCAAATTATTATCTCTGGGAGGAAGATTGGTCCTCATTAACTCAGTACTTTCTAATATGGTACTGTATATGATATCCTTCTTTCTTCTGCCTAAAGGAGTCTTGCAAAAACTCGATTATTATCGATCTAGATTCTTTTGGCAAGGGGATAGTGAGAAAAAGAAGTATCGACTGGTTAAATGGAGTGTGGTCTGCAAACCAAAGGACCAAGGTGGGCTAGGAATTCATGACCTTCAAGTCAAAAATTCCGCCTTACTAGGTAAGTGGCTCTTCAAGCTGCTTACCGAAGATGGTGTGTGGCAGACCCTTCTTAAGAGAAAGTATATTGGCTCGAAACCGCTGTCCCAAGTTGTCTGGAAACCTGGGGACTCGCATTTTTGGGCTGGCCTTATGGCATCGAAGAAATTTTTCTTCCCTTATGGTACTTTCTCTATTAATGACGGATCGCAGATATGGTTTTGGGAGGACACCTGGTTGGATAATGTCCCGTTACGAGACCGGTATCCTGCTTTGTATAGTATAGTTCGGTTTAAAAGTGATACCATTGCTACGGTAATGGCAACCTCACCGCCGGCTGTATCGTTTAGACGAGTCCTATTGGGTAATAGGTTAACTGATTGGAATACCTTATAACAGCGTTTGGAGTCCATTCAGTTGTCCCCAGGTCCGGATGAATTCCGGTGGAATCTCCACTCAAATGGGACCTTCTCGGTAGACTCTCTCTACAAAGCAATTATGCAATCCGATATTCCAGTTGATAATAACAAGAAGATTTGGAAGATGAAGATACCGCTAAAAAATAAAAATTTTGCCTGGTATCTACGTCGGGGAGTGATCCTAACCAAAGACAACCTTGCTAGGCGTAATTGGCATGGAAGCAAAATGTGCGTGTTCTGTCAGCAAGACGAGACTATAAAACACCTTTTCTTCCAATGCCGCTTTGCCAGATCTATATGGTCAATCATCCAAGCTGCTTCCAGCCTGTACCCTCCGACTAGTGTTGCCAATGTTTTCGGGAATTGGCTTCATGGTATCGATCTCAGGTTTAGAACGCTACTTAGGGTGGGAGCGATAGCCGTTATCTGGTCGCTTTGGCTATGTAGAAATGACAAAGTTTTTGATGATAAAAATTGTTCTATTCTGCAGGTTATTTACAGATGTACCGCTACGCTCCGTTTGTGGTCACCTCTTCAGCGGCTGGAGAACAGAGACCTGTTTACGGAGGTCTGTACACGACTGGAGGCTACGACGATGGATATTTTTTCCCCACATGGGTGGCCGCATAATCTGAGGATTGGTCCTGCTCCAGTTATTTAGGCGATTTACAATTGCTCGCAACGATATGTATTTTGCCTTTATTTTTGAACCATGAACTGCTGGACGGCTGTGTGCATCTTGTTATGCAGAGGCCGGGTTGTAATTGCTGAACTCAGTAATAAAAGCCCTTTATCTAAAAAATACGCTCCACGCCTCCACTCCACCGGCCACCGGCTTCCGCATCGATCATTGGTTTGGTCCGCGTAACGGCGAACTTTACCGCGCACGCAGAAAGGCGTATCCCACTTGTACATTTGTACATGATCAGATTTAGTCTGATTCCCAGCCAATCCATATCCTGCCACGACTCACTCAGTTTAGAAATAGGAGACAGTGTGCTCCATCGTCCACTCGATCTCTTCGAGTACTCTGTCTTTACACTTGTTTACCAGTACTTCTCCGTCTTCTCCTTGTGTTTTTTTTTAGCTTCCACATGTGTTGGAGTTCGACCCAATTCGCTGTCCACCTTCGCGAAAGTACCGCGTGTCCTCCCTACGTGTCAGTCATGTATGTACTACGGCGTGCAGCTGTCCACGGGTGCTGTCCCGTAGCTGCAGCCTATATAAACGATGACCACTTTTTGTAGGCAGATCAGTCAGAGCTGAGTTGAGCCAGAGTGACCTTTTCTAGAGAGAAATCTGCCATTTCAGTTCGTGTTCGCAAGTGATCTTGCTACTTCGAGCGAAGCAGTTTGTTTGTTGTTTGAGCCAATTTAGTTGTGAGATCGAGATGGCCTCCAACCAGGAGCAGGCGAGCTACCGCGTCGGCGAGGCCAAGGGCCAAACCCAGGTACCTTCATGTCCATGCGGCCATGGACGACATCGAGTGCTCTATCGACCATTTCCGAGGTCTCGTGCTATGTCAAGTCCATGGTGTGATCGACTGATTGTAGTGGTTTCGCAGGAGAAGACGGGGCAGGTGATGGGCGCGGCCAAGGACAAGGCCTACGAGGCCAAGGACCGGGCGGCGGGTATGGCGGGTCACGCGTCCGGCCAGGGACAGGGCGCGGCGGAGGCCGCCAAGCAGAAGGCCGGCGAGGCCAAGGACAAGACCTCCGAGACGGCGCAGGCCGCAAAGGACAAGGCTGCCGGAACGGCGCAGGCCGCCAAGGACAAGACCGTCGAGGGCAAGGACCAGACGGACAGCTTCCTCGGCGAGAAGACGGAGTTGGCGAAGCAGAAGGCTGCCGAGACGGCGCAGTATGCCCAGGACAGGACCTACGACGCGGCGCAGTACGCCAAGGACTCCGCCGTCGCCGGCAAGGACAAGACCGGCAGCGTCCTCCAGCAGGCCACCGAGACGGTGAAGGGCGCGGTGGTCGGCGCCAAGGACACGGTGGTGAACACGCTGGGTATGGGCGGAGACAACACCGGCAGCGCCGCCACCAAGGACACCACCAGCGCCACCGAGAAGATCACCGGGGATCACTAGATGAATGCGTTGCAGTTCTTAATGTGCTTTCGTTTCATTCCTTTGATTACATCTCCATGGTTTCCAAACACACGTTTGGTGTCAACTTTGCATTTGATGTATTTACGTGTCTAGAGTCTGTATGGATGTTGTATGTTAGTCAGGTGCTAATGTCAGATGACACATGTATCTTTCTAGTATTTGTCAACCATCTCAATTTAAGTCACTATGCTGTAATAAGAAAATTTGTAATTTTCTCTGCCTTTACCATTATTTCGTGCCATGGCTCTGCTTTTCGGAGCCTGATTTAAAACGCTACCAGTAGGCGGCGCTTTTCTTTTTTACTAGGTACTTCTAACTGCATTTTGTTATGCTAAGTAATTGAAATCGAGACCTGTGAGGTTCGCATGAAAAAGAAAATGCTGTAATAAGAAAATCAACTTTGTATTCAGTTGGAATACTTCTTTAATGAACAGAGTGAAAAACCGGTAATCTTGCTCTGGTCACAAAATTTCAGCCAAAAATAAACTGTTCAGTAAAACAATATCCAAATATTAATTTTAGATCTATGACCCTATGACCCTCTTTGCTCAACACCATACACCTGACGCCTGGCGGCATTTTTTGTGTGAAAATTCTGATTTATTAATAATGATCAATAGCAGTACAAACAATTTAAAAAATATAAATATAAATATAAATAGGTTTTTGGATCGGCCTGGTAGGGTTGCAACTTGAAAATGGCGTCCCACTTCGCCCCTCAAACTCATTTATTATAGTTGTATTTAACAATATCTATTTATGGTGCTACTGCTTCCTTTATAATTACACTATGTTATAATTTAATTAAAGTTAAACTTTTGGAAATTTAACTCTATTTAATATAACATATTGACGTCTCTAATATAAAATTTATATTAATAAAATTGTTACATATGATATTTTATATTATATGAAATAAGTATATGGATGTCAATTTTTTCTGTATTGTTGATCAAACGTAAACCTAAAACACTAAATAAATAGTATAAAGGAGAGAGCATTGTCTGCCCGTTTTCCCGCTTTCTATGGCAGGGATCGCTTTTAAAAAATGTGATTTTTTATTTTTTTTTATTCTAGATGTAGATAACAATTGTACTTAATCAATGTGCAAAAAAAAATCTCGAACTACCTAATATTTGAGCTACACAAAAATTATGTAATGAGGCATATCTGAGAAGTAGGAAATTTTGCAAATTTGCATGCTAGTAAAGTACACAACATTATCTACATCATGACATTTTTCAAAAAAATAAATTAAATCTTAATATATTATTTTTGATTATCTTTTAGGGTGTGTCTAGGGCTCAGTCTACTGAGCATTAGCTTATGGCTCAGTAGAATGACGTCATCACATCTCAGTTGCAACTCACTATTAGCACGAATCATGAAGCAATCTAACGGTCCAGATGTATGATTCCTAGTTGTAATATCACTTGCAACTAAAAAAAATCTTAGTTGCAACTCAACTTATAACTCAATTGCACGAATCATGATACAAGTCTAATGATCTAGAATTCTACTGAGTCCTGAGCTATTCCTCGGACTTTAAAAAAAAATTGCAAAACCGTATCTTCTAAGGCACCATGAGCCCGAGCTCCATTTGTCCCCCTATTCAGCTCCCACCTACACGACATGTCATTTCAACAATTAGAAAATTTTGAAATAGAAGAGGTTGGAACACTACGATGGCCACCGCATCGACCATTACTTGGTCCGCGTCACGGCGAACTTTGCCACCCTCGCGGAAAGGCGTATCCCACTTGTACATTTGTACCCGATCAAATTGATCTGATCCGGGTAGCACTCCTCTCCCTCTCCCGAAGCCTCTTCAGCCGCCCCCCTTGAGAGTCGGCTCCGATCAGCCGGATCCAGCCTTTCTCTCCGCCGGCGGTCGCGCTGGAGGATGTAGAGTAGGTCTTGGATACCGGATCTCCTTGTACAGTAGTAGATTTAGGTTTAGTAGTAGGTCTTGGAGTGGATCTGTGTCTGCCCATGTGGCGAATGGCGCTATGCCCTCCCCAAGCTCGTTCTTGGCGCCAGCGAGCGGCGCTGAGGCAGGGAAGAGAAGATCTCCTTCTCCCTGTCCATGGAGGACGGGATTGGAGGTCCAATCTGGCCGGAGCTTCCTCTTCAATAAGCTCGCCTTCTGTGGTCGCGCAGGTTCTTGCAGATCTCCTGTTTCTGACCTCTTCATTTGCCATCATGGTGATGGCTCTGAAGTTGGTCGTGACGCTGCTCTGCGATGGTTTGCGCGGCGGGGAAGTTCAGCTGCTGCAGCTTTTGGGAGGAGACTGCTCACGCCGGCGCTCCACCGCGGCGACGGTCGGCAGCCGGAGTCAATCTCGTCCAAGTCACCGAGGCTGTGGTACGGCGAGAGCGACTGCTTCGGCAAAGTCTCGTTCAATAAGCGGATTTGCCTCTGGATGCATGGACTTGTTCTGCTGGTGCTTCTCCCTCTGTCCTGCCATGGTGGTGTGGGGAGGGTCAGGCCACCGGCAACGTCTGGCGGTGAAGGAGGTGTTGGGGGATGCAATCAAGATCACGAGCTCATCCACGACGGAGGTACTTTAGCCTCCGCGACTCTCTGCCGACAGGGCGGTGATATATCAACCTCCAGTGCGGAGGCTTTTCTTCTCCGACGCGGGTGCTCGAAGCTTCCCGGCCACGAAGTGATGCGTTCCCCGTGGCTAGGAGGTGGACCGCGGCGGCGGAACGGCGCCGGAAGGGAGCTCCTGAGCAGTTGGCTCCTGTTCCTCGGCGGCAACGCTTTGAGGACGCCGGCGGTGTGTGGCAGAGGCACCCAGGGCTTGAATTGCTTAAGTTTTTCTGTTGTGAGGGTGTTTTCTGTAAAAACAAATGCCTTATCTTTAAATATTAGGTTCTTTAGGACGAGTGATGCTAGGGCCTTTGTGCAATTATGTATCTACCACGTTTTAATGAAAAGATAATTCAGGGGTCTTCTAGACCCCTCCCCCGGTTCAAAAATAAAATAAAATTGATCTGATCCCCAGCCAGTCCCTGTCCTGCCACGACTCATGAACTTAGTTTAACAATGAGCGACAGTGTGCTCCATCGTCATATGCTATCCGCTCCTTTCCTTTACACTTGTTTACCTGTACTTCTTGCCTTCCCCTCGCATTTTTCAGTGAGCTTCCGCACGCGCTCCATCGAATCAGCTCCCACGATATGGCCAAGCTTCGCGAAGGCGCGGACGCCGCCACAACGCGTGTCCTCTCTACGTGTCCCTCGTCGCCGCGCGACGTGTCCCACCGGCCTGTCCCGTAGCTGCAGCCTATATAAAGGACGTCCGCTTCTTGTCTCAGGCAGATCGATCAGAGCGTGACCTTCTTTTCCAGAGAGCAAATCTACCCATTCCAGTTCGTGTTCGCAGTTGTGATCTTGCTTCTTCGAGCGAAGCAGTTTGTTTTGAGCTAGTTTAGTTCGTGAGATCGAGATGGCATCCAACCAGGACCAGGCGAGCTACCGCGTCGGCGAGGCCAAGGGCCACACCCAGGTATGATCTTGCCCACCACGATCTCCACCGATCGTCGTCGCCGAGAAAATGTCGGTGTCGCCGTGTCTACAATGGTTTGCTCGTGGTGATGTATTTGCAGGAGAAGGTGGGGCAGGTGATGGGCGCTGCCGAGGGCAAGGCGTACGAGGCCAAGGACCGGGCGGCGGGCATGGCGGGGCACGCCTCCGGGCAGGGGCAGGGCGCCACGGAGGCTGCCAAGCAGAAGGCCGGCGAGGCCACGGACAAAACCACCCAGACGGCGCAGGCTGCCAAGGACCGCGCCACCGAGACCGCGCAGGCGGCAATGGACAAGACGACCGGGACGGCGCAGGCCGCCAAGGACCGCGCCGCAGAGACGGCGCAGGCTGCAAAAGACAAGACGACCGGGACGGCGCAGGCGGCGAAGGACAAGACGACCGGCACGGCGCAGGCGGCCAAGGACAAGACCGTCGAGAGCAAGGACCAGACGGGGAGCTTCCTCGGCGAGAAGACGGAGATGGCGAAGCAGAAGGCCGCCGAGACCGCCGAGGCGGCGAGGCAGAAGGCGGCTGAGACGGCGCAGTACGCGCAGGACAGGACCTACGACGCGGCGCAGTACGCCAAGGAGTCCGCCGTCGCCGGCAAGGACAAGACCGGCAGCGTGCTGCAGCAGGCCACCGAGACGGTGAAGGGCGCGGTGGTGGGCGCCAAGGACGCGGTGGTGAACACGCTAGGCATGGGCGGGGACAGCGCCGGAAACGGCCCCGCCGCAAAGGACACCACCACCGTCACCGAGAAGATCACCGGCGATCACTAGATGCAGTACTTTGCAGCTTGCTTCGCTTCCATTTCCTTGATACTACATCTTTCCCATTTCATGTTTTTTCCAAACATACATCATTTAGTTATGTTTTTCCCAAACATACATCATTTAGTTGCAAGTCTGTATGGACTATGGACATTGTACGTTGGTGCAGGGTGATAATTGTCTGACGGACATGTATCTCTGTGTTTTCCGTCAGGCTTCTTGTTTATATTCCATTAAGCTGTTATAATATTAAAGTTGTAAATTTAGCTTACTCATTCCATTTCTATATATATATATATAGGAGGTATAGTTTTCTGCATGAATATTAACGTACGGATTAGGAAGTTAATTTTTGTTGATTTTTAAACCTGAAAGTGGAGGAAAATAAGTAAAATCCTGATCTCCTCTCTCTATTTGTTTATGGAATATTTTAACAATTCTATAAATCTCTCTACAAATCCAATAACAAATTTAGCAGAAGTCTTATATTTTAAAATTTTCTTTAAAAAACTTATACTTTCTATGTGCTCTGATGAATCTTGTGAGTGGACATGTACTAGCCAGTAGCCACGACCTTCGTAAGTCACGGTCTCTTGGTCCTCTACATCATTTGAATAAAACTTGGTTGAGGGCGGGTGATCTTTTCACTGTCTAAGAAGTGAGCTACTGTGATTGTTGAATTCTCCACATTTATGTAAATTTCTATATAAGAAGTTAAACGTAGAACTTTTAGTTTTAGAAATGAAGGCGGTGGCGTTTTGACATCTTAAAGCATATGGTTTCAATTTTTGAAATATGCTTTAAACAATGTTCAAAATATTTTAAGAAATCTGATAAATAATTTCAGATGCAAACATCGATATTTTATGTTCTCACAAAGTTGTTTTACAAGAAAATGATATTTTTCTGTTATGTATAAAAAGACAAATTTTGGTGCTAAAATAAGCGTTGCATGGGACACTTTTTGGTCTTTTTTTCACAAGACATAAAAAATGTTGGTGTTTCGCAAAAACTTGACACACGCACATAGGATCTCGAGTTGTACATGTCGCAAATCGAATTTCCAGAAATCAAGCGCATAAAGACTAGGACCCACATTTTTATAGTCCCACCTCAGCAATTAACCCACTAGATACACATATTAAAGAATTTTTATGCATACATTATTTATTGTACTCTAGAAGCATCTATGTTGAGTTATAAAAACGGAGTCACACCCAACCTAGATACAAATTTAAATTACGAACATTTCATGTCACTAAAATAGTAATTTAAATCCATTTCAAGGGAAAAATGCCAAAACTAACTGTAAAATAATTATCTTATTGTATATTTGATGTATAAAAATGTCAAAGATCAGTGTGAATATATCCCGTGTATGATTGTGTGATGACCATAGTACTTTAGTGAGATGTAAGTATGAAAAGATGTACTTATTTATTATCATAACTTTTATGTGATTATTTATGGGGTTCAGAAAATCATATGTGCACCAAAAGTATTACTTTATATTATTTATTTATTTGGTGGTACTTAGATGCTTCTATTTGGTATAGGCCATATAATTTCACGGGTATAATTCAGAATTGAAAGTACAATGTATGTATAATATTGTTTCAGATGGACATTGTGGTGCTAGAAAACAATTTAGGTAAGAAAGCTCACTAAAAGTTCAATATATCAAAATTTCGTGGACATTGAAATGTATACATGTGATGGTTGAATAAAATAATCTAGTTGTCCAATATGATCAGGCTTCTCGACAAGGTTGTGCGCATGGGCGATGGCACATGTCCTCCATAAATTTGTGGATGCTTTGTAAAACAAGTTAGTGAAAAATTCATGAAGGATAAAGCAGGACATACAAGAAACGAATGTGTATTGGCGTGGACACCCGGTTCATCTGAATGTAGCGATCTTAATATTTTATCTTCATCGTACATTTATTTTCAAATCAGGTTATTCAAAGTGTCTACAAAAATCATCAGAATAAATGAAACCTTTTCCAAAAAAGAGAAAATGAGAAATACCAAAGTTTCTTTCTTGAGAATCTTGAGAAATCCAAGTGTATATTTGCCGGCTTGCAGCTTCCAATTCCATACAGGGCATAATAAAGGGCCTCAGACGGCCCGGCCCAACCCAAATGCGACATCCAACCACCCGCACCCAGATCCACCGGCAGACTCCGCTGGCGCGGCCGCGACCCCACGCCGGAGTCCGGTGCCGGACAGCGTGTCCCTGGGCCCGCTTCCCAGCGAAACACACAGCACAAACCCAAGCCAGCGGCGCAGCCGTCAGCGGCCCAAACCCACTCCGGCGGCCCGACCCCACAGCAAAAGGCGAAAGAAGAGGCGCAAGTCTCCGTCCAAACGCACCGGCACCGAGTCCTCCGCCCCGAAACCCCACCGATCGGCGGCGGCGGCGGCGGCCGGCGGAGATGTCGCTGAAGGAGGTCAGGATCGGCGAGGAGGTGTGGCTCACCTGCCTCTCCCACGCCCTCACCACCGAGACCGAGGAGGTCATGGGCCTCCTCCTCGGCGACGTCGAGGTAACCCCCAAGCTCAGCTCTCAAACCCCAGCTCCCCTCGCGAATGTCTCGCTTCGCCTTCTGAGATCGCGCTGTTTCCCCCGCACCACCTGCAGGCCTCGAGCAGGGGCGGCTCCACCGCGGTGATATGGGGCGCGTCGCCGCAGATGAGGTGCGAGCGGAAGAAGGACCGCGTCGAGGTCAACCCCGAGCTGCTCGCCGCCGCGTCGGCGCAGGCCGAGATATCCTTTTTCTGCTCCCTATATACTGTTCAGTTTCGAGAATTTGGTGCTGTGTGGATCGAGAGTTGGATTTTAGGGCTGTCGGTCTCCTTAACTCTGCTCGCACGCCATGACGGCCACCATCGGGAAGACTACCCGGGTCATCGGCTGGTACCACTCCCACCCGCATATCACTGTCCTGCCTTCCCATGTAGGTAAGCCATACGAATTCCCTTCCTTGAATTAGCCTATTGTGTGCTAGGGCTGTGTCTCAAGTTCCGTAAGTCACCTTGTTGCTTGAATTTGTTCGATGTATCCCCTTATCGCAAAACTGTGACACGATATACATGTTTTGTCTATGCAATTTGGGAAATTACTAGCGAGCTTATAAACGTAGCCATGCTATTTTTAAATGAGGCAACACTTATTATCCCCATCGTTGCTCCCTTGCAATTTTGGAAAATGGATATCAATATGTTGGGGCTTGTGGTAGCTTAATCGCCTATGCTTGGCTATCTAAGATAGGGAGAGTTCCATATTTAGCCTTATAGCTTTGCTCCAGAATTTCAGTGATAACACCATCCTATATTGCCCTGAGTACAAGGGTCCATTACTGGTTCTTGACCAATTGATGGTGACAATCGAGATCTAAACAATGTACTAGTGCATCTGTTATTATGCTTTATTTATCTCTCTTATTATGAGATGGTGCCCATCTGCGGTGACACTAAACTTTGCCATTTCTTGTCCAGATGTGCGTACCCAGGCTATGTTTCAGTTGCTCGATCCTGGCTTTGTCGGGGTGATATTTTCTTGTTTTAGTGAAGACGCTCAGAAGGTAAAAAAGCTCTTACTTTGTAGACAAAATAAGGCTACCTACTATTTGGGACACAAGTGGATGATTTTCTCTGGCTGAATCATATTTTTGATCTGGTCACAGGTTGGGAAAATACAAGTGATTGCCTTCCAGTCACTTGGTGGGCCACAGCCCGCACTGGGTGCTATTGTTCCTGTTATTAGTAATCCAATCATCGACCTCGAGTCATCCTGGAGTTCATCAGACAACTCATTAACTGCACGATATGCGTTAGATGGCATGGAACAGGACACAGGGGATTCTAGAGCTTCTAACGGAAGCAAGGTTTATTTTTTCATACTGTCTGTTGTAGTGTTACTGAATTTATTTCCATGAAATCCTTCTAATTTGGGGATTGTTTAATGTGCAAGATAGCCCTTTCTAGTGTGGCAGGACAGCTATGTATCACTTGAGTATCATTGCATCCTTACTCATTGGGTGGAGCATGTTTAAAAAAACCATACTAGTAACTTGTGCCTAGTTGGTTAAAGTTTTTAATTTGAGAAGACTGGTGCCTACTTTGCACATGGCAATGTAGAAAAAGAGTGTTTGAACTGTGCTGTAGCAGTTTTTGGATTGAAGAAGACCCATAACAGAATAAATAGTTGGGTCACTTGAAATATGCAGGAAAAGGAACCCATTCGACATTTCTATCAACATCCTAGTTGGCCCTTTTAGACTGGAAAATCTGACTACATATGATAGCTGAATATTAACCTCAAAAAGTAGGCGTGTGCATAACGTGACATAAATTATTTCCCTCGTCATTCAGCTATCTTTATATTTCACCTAAAGAGTCCATTCTGATAAACATGAAAATTCAAGCTACACGGCACCTTCCATCCCAAGTAAATGGGTTAACGGTGTTCTGGAAACCAAAGTAAGCACACACTTTTAGACTGGAATGTTGCCTCCTACTCACTAAATATTACTAACCTAAATAGGTCGGCATGTGCACAAATTTGACAGAATTAATTTCCTCGGCACTCAGCAAATCAGCTATATTATAGTATCGTTGATTTCACATAAAGATTCCACATATTTTACATAAAAAATCAAGCTGCACACCACTTTCCATCCCAAGTAAATGGGTTAATAGCGTTCTGGAAACAAAAGTAGACAGGCAAACAAAGTACTCCAGAAAGCATTGTTGAGGAAATCGTTAACTGGTAGCTGCTCTGTTGATTGGCGAGTAGGGGATTAATAGGCTAATCGCCCAGTTAATGGCCCAGTTAATCAGTTAGTGGGCTACTCGCTGACCCTCCAAGCAGGGATTAATCGGCCAGTTAACCGGTTAATCGGCTGATTTCTTGAACAGGGCCATAAAGTCTAGGAGAAGTTCGGCATAATCTTCTCTTCTTTTTCTTTTTCTGAATTATTTAGTAGCAACATGTATGATGGGCTAAAAACCTGGTGGGAAGCCAAAGGTGCACTGTGAGTATTGTAAAATATCGGCACAGTATTATTAGGCTGGTACGGTTGTACCACATGGTACTGGTCAAATTGCTGAAATTTTGCCGTCTTGATCATTTGTTTTGAACGTAAATAAGCGGGTAGACTATTGATATATTCAAACTATGAGGCAGCCTTTTGTGTGAAGGCTGCTCAGGGAGAGCTTGGGACTCTTGTATCGTATCCGCCTAGATATTAATTTTTGGACTTTGAAGACCTTTTTTCCCTCTTATTCTCTACTTTTTTTTGTCCCTGCCTCCAAGCTCTTGTTTTTTTGTCTCCTCTGTTTGATGACTGTTTTGTGAAAAACAAAAACTATTTAATACTCCCTCCGGTCAGAAATAACTGTCGGTGATTTTGTACTAACTTAGTCAAAGTTTGTACTAAGTCACCGACAGTTATTTCCGATCGGAGGGAGTAGTATATTTTGGCAGTAAATGATAGAATTGGTAAACCTTGACTTCACTATTTCATTATATGTTTTTATATTCTATAAATGATGCCAAATAGCTGCAAGGGAGTTGTAAAAACTATAATGAACTTAAGTAGTTATCATGCCATATAAGGCATTTTTGTAATAAGGAAATTTCAGGGTAAGTTCACAATTTATCATCGAAGTCATAGTAGTATATAGATGGTTTTTGAATTAATTGTTGAAACAATTTACTAAAGGAATTAATGTTTAGGGAACATTTCACTCATTGAATTGTATGTGGGTTCTGAACTTCTGATTTTAAACATGGAAACATTGATCAGCAAAGCCCCCATAAGTTCCTCATGTTTGTACCCATAAATTTCAGATACATATTTTCCAACTTATATGTGCAGGCCTAGATATACCCCGTCCACAACTTTTAATTACCATGTCAGATTAAATTGCGCTTTAGATTGTTGTTATGTTTAGAAGGTTTATCATTAGCTTCTTAGTGAATTGTTCTTCTGCCATTGAATTTTAATTGCATTGGACATCATCGTTTAGTAATCTATTTTAACTTTTCATTCGAGTAGTGAAATAACTAGCAGGTCTTACTTCTGAGCTCTGTAGTAGGAGTTGTAATTAATTAGTGCCCTCTTCTGTGTGTTTATACCAGCAGTACATTTGCAAATTGTTTATGAATTCCTGGTTTGTTTAGGTTTGGGGAAGATCTCAGGATGCGGATTTGTATTCTCATTTGGACACAGCAAAACATCAACCAAGAGAAAATGCTCTTGTTCTTTATGAATCGGGCAACATTCCTGGAACCCCTGCTGATCAAGATGGTTCAGATCTGTCCCCAAGCATACAGGAGGCTTTGCACCGGTCGACTATGGACATAAGGTATACAAATTGCTTGCCCAAAACCTTCTGTGGATTAGGCAAACGGTATATGTGAGAAATCATTGTATAAGCCTTTGTTCTTAAGATTCAGTTGTCCTTATGTTTCTCAGTTGCATGATTAAGTAAAAGGCTTCACTTTTGTCCGTGAGACTTCCATTCTTATAGGGCTCTTTCAGCTGTTCAAAATATCTTCAAACAAGGATATTGGCTAAGTCTAACCTAGGAGATCTTCGTGGAATGTTTCTCTATCAGCTGAAAATGCGTTGAGCACAATTCCATTATGATGACTACCCATGGACGTACAGTCACAGTCTCATGGGTTCCATGTTAAAACAAACTATTGGTTATATAGCTTAATTATTAAAGAAAGCTATGCGGCTTGTCTTTCATATTTCCCGGTGGGCATCTTATCCCTTTGGCAGCGTTCTTTTCTGATTAAAGCACTGTCAATACCTAAAATATTACCGAGTAGTTTTTGTTATTTTTAGGATGAGGTGATTTGTTTGTAATTTTTGTAGCACATTAAACTAAATGTTATGTGTTTGAACCTAAATTGCTCATGTCGGAAGAGTCCCTTACTATTGTTGCAAGCATGTTTTCCTGTACAACTTTGTTGTAAGTCACCATGTCTTTTACTAGAGCCTCTTACCATGATGTATCACATGGTATGAACATCTTATGGCTATTGTCTACCACATTCTTCATATCCGGCTGATCTGTCAAATGCAGTATGCTGTGCTTTAACATGACCATATTATTAGTTTCTAATTTGCAATTTGTTGCTAATAGTGGTGCAGAGTATAGAAGGAAGGAGGTGCCGCTGTATGTATTCCCAACAAGGCATCTGCTAAAGCTGGACACTACAATGGCTTCTTATTGTGATATGCAACGAGTCCTTTTTCAAGAAGAACAATCAGCCTATAATCAAGCTATGCTTCAAAATATCTGGTAATTCAAGTTCCTTTATGACAATGTAATATCACATACTTGGTCTCACCGTAGAGGTTGCACCTTTTTTTTTTGGCAGTGATGGGAAGATGCACCCACTTACATCTATGCACCATACATCTACATACAATTCCTCCCTCTGCAAACTAATGGAATATTGGTGAGTCCAAAATTACCATGTCTCCTCGTTTTTAGCGAAGTACAGCTTATTGGTGTGTAATCCTCTTTTAACATATCCTGCATTTGTTTTTTTTAGTTTGAGCCCAGCTATAACTGTACTTCAGGATCGTGTGAAAGAAAATGAACTTCGGGTGAGTACTAGCTTGTACTATCTTATGCCACTGTTGGGGTTATTCAGGGGCTAACAGCTATTTGCTCATGTGAAACAGTTAGCTATGCTACAGGAGGAGGCTAAACAGCTTGAGGCCGAGCACCAGAGCATGAGAATCGAGGCACCTCGCCGGTTGATGCAGCGAGCGGCTAGCAGCGTCAGTTCAGCAGCCGCTTCCGCCAACCAGGGGGGGCCTAGGAGCCCTAGCGGTAGCAGCCGGAGGAAGGCTTCTTGATTTCAACCTTTGAGTTGCGGCCCCCGCCTGATGCTTTCTGGAACCCCGACCTGTCGGCTGTTGATGATGGATGAATGAAGGCGCGTACAGTGCCACTGTAGATAGCCATCTCCTTTCAGTTTCAGCACCTGTCCTCCTGTGGATCCTTTTGTATGGTAGCCCTGGGATTGTAATCTGTACCCAGTGTCCGTGTCCTTGACAGCTGCTGCCGCAAGGCACAGCGTTTCTAGGGCAAAGCAAGGTAAAGACCGACATTGTGTTTGCTTTGTAGTTGGAAAACACTCTTGTAGCAATCCTTTTGTTGAAATGTTCAGTTAAGCCTCGCTGCCAAGTGCTCTAACCCAAAGTCGAGGCACCGAAGTCTGGATAGTAGTGTGATCTCTATATCAACAGTTTTTTTAGATTACTGTGTACTTCATTTTTTTTTGAGAGACAGGATTACAAACAGGTGTTCGTCGTACTTACTGGGTCGATAGAATTTGCAGCCGTCCAGCAGAGGCAACTACAGATGCTGCTGTCTTGGTAGTATTTCGTGAAGGAGAAAGTGTGAGTTTGTTGAGAAGAAAGGGCCAAATGTGCCGTCAGTTGAGGACTAGTGTGGACCTCGGCTGTGAGTTCCTACCGTTGGTCGATGTAGGCGTCATGAGCAGTTCCGTCTCTGTCTATCTATCAAGGATCGACCGGGACACGACATGTTTTGCAACAAAGCGACCAAGGATCGTCGCGTCGCTGTATACAGCAGCTCGTCAGGAAGCGTGTCGTGCGAGCGAAGGCTAAGCTCAATTATTAATTCACTTGCAACGGAGCCGTGGACGCCAACTGAACTGCATTCGTAGGCCCCGAGCCGTTGCGACTCAAGTTTCAAAAGATGGATCCATTCGAGTTCCGTGTTTGGCCACACACTTCGCTTCGGCGCCTTCTTCTTTGAATTGATCGGGTCGCCGCGCGCGCGCGCCCACCCGCCGCAGCAAAATGGGTAGATTACTCTTGCAAGTACGTTTCTCCTTTTTGGTCTGAGAGAAACGGGAGGGGCGGCGAGTTGATGGCCGGAGACGTAGGCGGACAGCGACGGACGACCAGAGAAGATTATCTCTCTCGGGGCTGAAACCGGAACCGACGGCCATTATTCTTCCCGCGTCAAACGTCCGCATCCCTTTCCGTTTCTCTCCTACTACTTCGAAGAAACTCTCTCTCTCTCTCTCCTTCTCGCCAGTTAATGACTTGATGCTCGCCCCGCCGTTTCCTCATCGCGTTGCCCGCCCGCATATCTGCACGCCAGGTCTCACCGCCACGGCCGAGCTCGCCGTACGCGACGCGTAGGCCTCTCTTCTGCAGTTCATTCGTCGGAGGCGCCGGCGACGACCGACCGACCGACCGACCGATCGGGCGATGGCGGGGCTGCAGCGGTCGAGCGGGACGTTCCGGCGCTCGGGCTCGTCGGGGATGGTGTGGGACGACGACAAGCACCTCTCAGGGGAGATCAGGCCGTCACCGGGCCGCCGCGGGGCAGGAGGCGACGACGGGCCTCCACCGGCGCGGGTGCAGCGGAGCCGCTCGAGCGGGCACGGCGGGTACAGGGCGGGCGCCGGCCGCGTCTCGCCCGCGCTCGACCCGCCCTCGCCGCGCGTCGGCGTGTGCGGCTTCTGCGCGTTCTTCGGCGGCAAGGCGGCCGGGAAGAACGACGGCGGCAAGGCTAAGTCCAAGGCTCCGAGGGTCGCCGCCAATCGTTCGCCGAGGGCGAGGCGAGCTAGTGGCTGATTCCGGTTCATCTGTCCCTGCAGTATGTATGTACAAACTTCGCAGTTTGCTTCCTTTCTTGTTACTGATCGCCCACATGCACAGTAATCGCTACTAGTTCTGCACAGCACCATATGTATGATCTATAGAGAATACAGTAGATTTGCGAGCAGTGTGTGTCTGAGCCCTCCATGGTTGATCACTCGATTGTACAGCGTTCTCATTTCATTTTTGTACCACGATCAGATATTTGTAGGATGTTATAATTACCGGTACTACCTCCAAACACTAATACTTATATATCTAATCTAATATAGATAAATCTGAAAGTATTTTAATATCTATATTATATACATACTAGTTGAATGCCCGTGCGTTGCTACGGGCTGTTAAGTTTTTTGGCTACATTGTTGGTCGTTTATCTATAATATTTTTCTCACTAAGTTTTTAAATGATTGAGAATATCTATTTTATTTCAACGTTCTACAAAATCAAACCATATGTTAAATATTAAATTATATGTGATTTTATCAAACATGCATAGAAGAATAACGATAATATTGCTTGCACACCTCATTTGATTTTTTTAAACCCGTCGTTCTTTTAGTTGGCATATCTCAATTTTCCCCCAAATCAATTAAATTGTATAAGTTTTCCCTTACTAAAATCATACAACATAATTATCCACATTCACATAATAATAATTCATAACATTTTTAAAGTATACAAAAATCCTTTAATTGAGAATAAGTTTTTGATCTACAATTGGTTATGTATTAATAAAATTCTCGTGCGTTGCCGCGGCCTCTCTAGATGTAATAGTTATACTCTCTAACAATGACAACACAGAATTCTCGACATAATATGGGCAGTCGAAGACTAAATTTTCAAATTGTCAACATAATCTATGTTTTATCATCGTGTGATTCACAAAATTTAATTATGTCTCTCATTATTATTATTATTATTATAAAAAACATCATTATTTGTTTTAGAGTCAAGGAACCTTGTTTAACTATAGATATATTTCTAGACTTATAATATGTTGTAGATAGTTAAAAGGTAAAAGGGGCATCACCCATCAACACACAATATACACAATCAACTCGAATGTTTAGCAGAATTGCGCAAAAATATGTCTTAAATCGCCACATGAAGGAAGGTGCAATCCATAGCTCGATCGCTCAGCTACTTGATTTTGCCCAGAGGTCCAATGTCCATTACGAACATGTACAAATATTTAACACCTCAAGGTCATCGATCTCCAGGAATTTGCTCGGCTGCCCCTGACTTAGAGCAAACTCAAGCCCCTGCACCCAGGCTAAAACTTCGGCCATTAAGAGCACATATAACTCGACCATACCATATTGCATGACAGTTAGGAAATAGACATATTCAGCTCTGAAAATGACACCTCTAGACAGATTACACTCCATGACATTGAAATACAGACACCATCAGCTGATCAGCGTTATATGGATTAGGCGCACGTCTTTTCAGTTCCATCTTGTGCCCATGTGGTGACTTCGGTGGAAAATATTAGTTATGTGGGCTCATTAGTCGTTAAGCCTGTCTGCCTGTGACTCAACCATTGAAGAGAGTAGAGCAACCTGCAATTGTTGGGGCGGCTGAGCGCATGTCGCATTCACGAGATCAAGCCTACAATTTGTTGTAGATATTTAGTTTACAGTAAAAAGAACAATTGTCCCATCCACCCTATCTTAGCGGCATTTGAACTGGCAGCTCCGAGAAGACGAAAACCGAGAGCAAGACCAGGGGATTACCGAGGGCACCGCCTTGCTCTGCAACAGCGTCGTGGCTGATGGCAGAATTAGACACACGAGGACCCGTGGCACAGCCTCGACATCGTACAAGTGCATTAGGTACCTTGTGACCTTGTGGGGAATATAGATGTACAGGAGGCGGCGATTCTCTAAGATGGAAAAAATTAGACCTGGCGCTTCAACCATAGGGACTTCTCCTCCAGCCATTTGACCCTAGATCCATGGACAACACGTCGGATCTAAGCTCAAAGACCCCTCCTGTCTCTCCACTCTCAGCCGCTGTATCCTAGTAGCCGACGCTCCCCGACGTCTTCTGTGTCTGCCTCCTGCATCCCTCTGTCTGGGAGATCGGGGTGGTGGCCGCAACGCATGGCCTGTGGCAGGAGGTCGGGCTGGCAGCTGCGGCGCATGGCCGACGGCGAGAGCTCAGCCGCTGCCACACGCGAGATCTCTCTGCTCCTCCCGCAAAGTTTCCTCTTCTCTATCTTTTCCGGCCGCCGAGGTTCATCACTGACCAGTACCCCCAGCCGCACATCACAGCCTGCAAAAGTAAAAATTGCCTCGACCGCTGTCGCCGGAGTGCGCACCACGCGGCCGCCCGATGGATCCTCTCCACTTGAGACCTGACACCCCCATAGCCTCGCCGGCGGCCCACCTCCTCCTGCACAGCCTCGCCGGCTTGTCGTGCCCGCCGCTCGCTCCTCTCCACTCGAGACCGGACCGAAGACGATCTGATTACGAGCGAGCCAATCCCGGACAGACGGACGGACGAGGAAAAACCCGGTTTTTTTTACGGACGAATTTGTTTTTTTTACGTACCACGGTTTTGTGATCATCATGACCTCAAGCCATATTATCTCTACTAATAACTAGTACGATACCCGTGCGTTGCTACGGGTAGACTATTTAATAATACGGCGAAACATTTATAGAAAACATCTATCCCGAGCACAAAGTGTCCAGCAATTAGATTTTGTTATTACTGAATGTAAATAATCAATGAAAACACCCGTGTTGCCATGGTCTATCAAATTGCTTTCTGTGGCCTATTAATTTTCTTTACAACCTTTGTGGAAAAATTATATGTATAGAAAGAAAAGCTGCATAATAATATACAAATGACGAAATCTACTTTGGTCAAAGTGTATTATGATATAAGATAGAATTAGATGTCATGCATAGAAAGCAATGGCCCAACTATTCATCTCTCGTTAATTAAGGTCTACTTTCTGTTGTGTTTCAATATTTATTGCATAACACCACAAATTGTTGCTTATATGTATAACACAAACATCATTTTTTGATATTCACCCAACTCAAGTTTTGTTGTCTAAAACACATTGGTTTTCAGTCCCTTCCAACAATATTGCATCGGTCCTATCTTAGTGTCAATTCTAAAGAAAGGCAGATTGAAAAAAGGAGCTATAGTTGATAATTAACCAAAGCAATCTATCCATTTTATAAATACAGAGACAAACTATTGATACAACAAGACTTTGATGCCAGATGGTGCCGGATAAATGACTCTTGATTATTTTTCAAGCTTCATTCAACATGGTTTTTTATGGGTTTATTTAATATAGTTCTATGGACTTAGGAAGTGCTTTGCAAAAATGTGATACAGAAGAATCACCCGAAAAGCATGTCATGCGAAGTCTGTATTCTCTTCAGCCTCATACATAGTGCAAGAACTTTGAGAGCCAATTCTCACAACAGAATCCCTCTCTGTGTATCCTACTCATAATCTTTGTGGAGCATCTTGAATTAAAACCCAACATAAATTTTTTTTTTGCGGGGAAAAGGAATATATTGATTAAATAAAAATGTTGTTACAATCCTCCTGGATACGACCTAGCAAAGGATCTGGAGCCGACCCTAACCAAACACCAGTTCTATCCTCGAACATAGCGAACCTAGCTAACCCATGACTAGCATAATTTTGGTCCCTAGGGATTTTAGTTATAGATACAATGCGCTCTAACGAGAATAAATGTCGAAGATCCTCCACTAGATGACCGAAGCAAGATCTATCAGCATTAGTGCTACTCACCATTGACACCAACTCCAAACAATCTGTCTCCACTAGGATGCTTTCATGGCTAAGATCAAGGGCCAGCTTGACACCCTCCATACAAGCACTAATCTCCGAATCAAGAGCTGACAAACAAAAACGCAAAGATCTGCATGCCGCAAAGACAATAGTGCCATCACTCCGCCTCAAAATCATGCCCGCACCAGCCTGTCCTGATTGAGCCAAGAAGGCTCCATCTATATTTAGCTTCGGCGCACCTGCAGGAGGCATTACCCATGGAACTCTAACAGATTGCTTTGCTCGTTCCTCTGTGTCTTGTATATGAAAATTTAACCCTTCAGTGCATGGAACTGAATCTTTTTCTTAGCTAAGCATGGTGAGCGATCATAGACATTCTCCCTCACCCTTGTAGTTGAGAGCTCAGCAGATTATTTTTCGTAACATAGTTCGCACATTGCTGCGACGAGCCACTGTTCTTGTGTAGAGATAAAAAGGCTCAAGTTACATCGTATGGTGAATATACATCCACTTAAATCCTGTTTTCTTCCGTCGATATCATTGTTGGTAATATTTGTGAACTGCATATAGTATCAATCTGGGAGATCCTATTGCTGAATCCAAGGTTCCAATTTTCAGAAACCAAATCAAATGAATGTCTCTGTATGTCATCGTGTCAATCTCAGAAAGACAAACCAGCGTGTTCAGAGTTTATTTACCAGTTTAAAACACTCGTGCCACACTCATAATTTCTTTCCGGTATTCTACAAAAGTCTCCTACTCCAGTATAGATCAAGTACACAGTACACAACATTTTATTCGTACAGATTCAGAGCACGTACTGACCGCTGCGTGCTCTGCTCCCTCAGACGTGGACTCGCTGTAACGTTAGGCGCCAACACCTATGGGCACTCCTGGTTGAGCCGAGCCGCCGTGGTCACCGCGTCTGCCACACCGCCCGGCGTGGTCGCCATGTTCAGCTTGTTCCGTATTTCCGCCGACACGAGTCTCTCCGCGTCCTTCCTCGTTGCCCCCTTCTCCGCTGGCAGCTTGCTCCTCGCATCCTGCGGTTAGTCAGTCGCCGCAGAGTCATGGACGAATTAATCAATCATCGAGAAGACTTGAGCATAACAATGAGTCGTAGAGTTTCGTAGAGCGAGCGCACCGAGAGGGCGTCCCGGAGCTTGAGCTTGCCCTCCTCGCGCATTGTACGCGCGTTCTGGTCCGCGGCCGCCTGCACCACCGTGGCGACGCCGCCCGGGACAGTGAGGTTTCTCCCCATGGCGCGCATCTCGGCGGCCTGGACGGTGGCCGCGTAGCTCTGGTCCACCGCCTTCCCCCTCCCTCTCCCGCGCCGGCCACCGCCGCTGGCTCCAACGCTCGACCGATCGTCACAGCGTCCTTTTCCAGCGCGCCCGACGGCTCCTTGGCCGCCTCGGGTGGGGGCGCGACAAACCGTCCCACGACCTGGCCTGCGACGGACTCGGTGACGACGCGGCGGCCGGGAGCTCGGTCTCGGTGACAGCGACCCCCGCGTCGAGGATGGGGCCGGAGAGCTGGGCACGACCCACGTGGCCGGCACACGCATTGAGGGTAGCGGCGGACTGCATGACGGCCGCCGGCCCACCCTTTTGCGTGTGGCCCAGGCCCTGCATGATGTCCTCGGCGGACTGTAGCAACACGTCATCCCTGGGTTCCACGGGTTGCGCCGCCAGCTCACCGGAGACGTCGAACACGTCGCCGTACTTAATTGGCCTGTCCTGCTGCTGCAAGGCCGCCTGGCCCTCAGGCCTCCTCGGCTGCCCCTAGCTTATCACGGATTAGTTTCCTCGGTAGCTCCGATCCGAGCAGCGTGGGGGAATTTTTGCCGGCATCGGGATCGGGTTTGAGGCAGCGAGGATGCAAAATACCCGTGCTTTGCCACGGCAAATTAATTTAACCATATCCAATAATACAAATTGTTTTAAGAATAAGTCTGCAACTTCTTGAAGCATGTGACTTTTGAGTGTGCACTTTCTTGATAAAACAATTTGTTATTTCTAGCAAATTTTTGAATTATTTTCTTACATTTGGAGATAAGTACTCCCTCCATCTAGAAATAAGTGAATCCGTTTTCACATGGTTGGCCCAGATGTGTCGGTTGAATTGGAAAACTACACTTGTCTGCTTGAACATGTGGACTTCCCAAATAAATAGCCCATATTGCTTGTTATCGAATGATCAAACAACATGCATACAAATGTAAATTAAAAACCTACGTTGGCATGAACATCGGAATTAAATCATGCAACCAAGAACATGAGACCAGGGAATGGAAAGAGCTGTAACATAAAAAATACATCGTAGTTCTCAAACAGAAGATACTCCCTCCGAACCGATAATACTCCTCGCTAATGTAGATGTATCTAGACACATTTTAGGGGTAGGTACATTCGTATTAGCGAAGAGTATATGGATCGGAGGGAGTATGTAACTACGGAGTATATACCAAGCGGAGTATGTGCTTCGTCGCAACGAGCACAACAAAGAAAATAAATTAATCTGGGCAATTACCGCTACCTGATTGCATTATTAGCATTTTATTATTTTGATATGTCTTGTGAAGCTCGAAAATTATTTACCTAGATATCTATTTTTTGCTAAATTCATTCTAGGGTATTAATTATAAACCATCCCTCCCTTTTACCTTTTTTAAATAAAGCAAAATAGTAGTGTGTGCATATGTTTTGAAAAAATCGTTTAAATTTAGAACAAAAAATTTCAAAATTTAAAAGATTTGAATCTTTTGCAAAACCCTTCCCTTTTTCTTCTTTCTTTCCATAGAAAATCAAACCGAAAATAAGAAAATGTTTATATATGATAAAAAAGGGTAGAAGGTTTCCTAGACCAGCCTAAGCCAGCACGGCCAATCAGCCCATCCATCCCAGCAGGCTGTACCGCCAGGAGACGCATGTGAGCCCCATCCACACACGAACGAAAAGCCAACCCTATCGTACTCCCATTGCTCCTCGCTCCATCCTATCCTAGCGCCGCCACGCGGTCTAAAGAGAAACAAATCAGGCCGACGACGGGCGCCCGTGCAGCGCGTGAAAAAGCATGGAGGCGGCGGAACCCTGTGCGGCTTGCACTGCCGTGACCCACGCCGGCAAGACGGCAGCCTCCCGGCAGCGGCACATGAACGCAACGGCAGCATTGTCGCCACAATATGCGCGAGCGCGCGTAACTGCAGAGCGACGAGGTATGTGGTAGAGGAGGCCAGGGGCAGCTGCGCTCGTGCCTAGTGAGCAATTCGATCGGGAGGACGATCGACGACGAGCGGTGTGGGCCAGGGGCGGCTGCTCTCGCGAGGGATTCAATCCTGAGGACGACTATGGCGAATAAGAAGTTATCTGGAGGGGGAAAATAGTAATGTGCGCGATCTTTCTGCCCCTATGGCCCTACCGATGCTGCGAGACTGCGGGCTGATTTTTGATTTTCCTGAGGGGCTAAACAAAAAGTGCACGACTTACGTACCACCTCATCCGAATTGTTTGAACCGTTATTTTCACTTATGGATGGCAGTGGTGGGTAATTTTATTAGGCGAAAGCGTATTTAGGTGAATTGAAAGCGTATTTGCGAGCCACGGACCATACCTCTAGCAATATTATTAGTAGAGATACCTGCACTTTTACATATTTTGTAGCACTTGAACTTAGAGGCGTGTCTGCACTACTGAAACCTGAAGCTATCCAAGTCGTTAGCTCCCCACCATAGGGTGATCACCGATGTTTCAAACACACCTTTGCCCGTTTATGGAACCTGGAATCATGGTCATTTTTCTCTTTTCCTACGCATGGAAAGTACCCAATCATCTCACGCTTTCTTATGCCGCCCGGCAGGCAGTCGCGACAATGATAGCGAGCTGCACTCTTTGACACCTGAAACATTCGTTCTTCAGCCTCTGCTAGCTGCCACTTGAATTCTGAGGTTCACGCTCAAAGAGGAACCGGTTGTCCGATTCGTCGTGTCGCTCGAAGAAGACCGAGACGTCACGTCCCAGGAACGGGCCGTTGTGGACAGCGTTCTCCCTGTTGATGGGCGCAGAGAAGACGGCAACCCGAGCGCCACGAGAGGATGGGTACAGGGCGACACGATCAGGGCCACAGCCCAAATCCGCCGCCTCAAGGATGAGGCCGTCGGGTTGCTGCTCCGCAGGGTTGACGAAGGCGTAGGCGAGGTTGTCGAAATGCCGCAGGTTGATGTAGGGCATGAAGACGTCAACGTAGTCAGGGCGAACAGGCTCATCGAGGTCCTCCGCGTCCAGGGCCTCCAGTTCAGGGTCAGGAGCAGGGAAACCATCTTCATCATCGACGGGGATGAAATCCTCATCGCCCGCTGCCATCGGAGGAATAGGATCCCCGGCAGCAGCAGCAGCAGCGGGAGGCGGGACCTCGTCGCCGGAACCGGCAGAGTCGTCTTCAAAAACGAGCTCCTCGGGGTCTTCTTCTTCCTCATCAGAGCCAATGTCAATGGCATTGATCATCCCACCAGCAGCCTCAGCCACCGGAACAACGAGGCGACAGACAGCACGGGAGTGATCTCTTGAGAAGCAGAGGTTGCAAAACATCAGGGCTTGGGGAGCATCGTCGGCGCCGGGTCCGAAGTTGTCCATGGCGGGCCTGGAAGGAAGGAGAAATGGGGATTGAGAAGTGGACCGGAAGGTAGCAGGGGCGGAGAATGCAGGGGAGAAGGGCGGAAGCTTACAGGCATGTTCGAAGTGGCCGGATCGACGGCAACGACGGCAACACCTTGGATCTCGACAGGCAGCGACGAGGTGATCTGGAGAGAGGCACCGAAAACAGCGTCGCTTCGATTTGCTGAGCGGTGGAGGAGTGGGGGAAGGGCGCGGTGGGAGGGGTTTACTAGGGGTGGCGGCCATCTCAGAATAGGAAGGAGGGCGCGGGGGAGCGGCGCCGGCACAGCTTCCGAAGGACCCCAGAGGGGAAAGTTGACCCGTGTCTGAGCGCGGTGGCGAAAGGGGAAAGGGGGCAAAGCCGAAGGCGGACTGAGGAGGGAGGGCAGGGGTAGCAGTAGATGACGGTGGGGGTGGTTCACGGGCAGGGTGGACAGGCCAGGGCAGTGGGCCAGCCGGCCGAGGCAGGATTCTAGGAAGAAGGAGGAAGAGACAGAGAGGTGACCGACGTTTTTTTGCAAGGAACGGGACAGAGTGGGCATCTTGATGCCTGTTGGTCGCAGCCGCTCCAGCAACACCAGAGGCAAGGGTAGCAGAGGGGACAGAGGCTTGCGGCCCAACCAACGTCAGGCCACAGGCTTGATCAGCAGTAGCAGGCAGCACAGAGGGTGGCGTCACCGAGTTCACGAGAGGTGGAAGAGGCCCAAAGGGATTCGGCCCAGGATTGACCGGGTCAACCAACGGGGAGAAATCGAAGAACAGGGCAAGAAGCCGTCCATGGCGAAGACCTCCAAGCAAGACGATGAACGAGGCGATGCGAGCAGAAGCAACGTTGAAATGAAAAACACAGTGCCCAACCTCAAAAACATCCAAGCTTTGAAATTTAGACCCTATCCAAAACTGAAGCATGCTGCGGATGGAAGAAGAGGAGATAGGCTGGAGGTCGTCTCGGCTAACAGCAATGTACACCGGTGAGGGCGCAAAGAGCGGCGAGCCAGGGGCGACCGGAGTGCAAACCTGAGAGGAGAAATTCTCCAGGATGAACTGTAGCAGCGCTTCCCCCGGTGAGGAGAACGGCGACGGCATGGCAAGCGGGTCAAGACCAAGGACCCCCGGGACATGCTTGGAGAGGAACCCCTGCTTCAGCTCCTTGGGCGGTGGTGACGGGCTTCCGCCGGCAGACCCCGGAGGGGGGCGGGGCGGAGAGGGCTGTGGAGTGGTCTGGTGGCTAGTCCTAAGGCCAGGAGGGTGGTCGGAGGGTGGTGGCGCGGCCGGAGACGGGCGAGCGCCAGCATCGCCAGGACGGTCGCGGGAGCTCATGACCCTCTATTCACCAAATTAATGGTCGCCAGAACTTCAAATATGATTTTCCAAGGGGATTAAATTTGGGGTGTGTACCCTGGAAACATGGGATCCTGGATGCTAACAAACTTATTACAGGGGTCACGTGCACCAAGGGGCATGAGACGGAGGAGACTTGAACCGGAAGGGTTTGACTCCAGCCCTTCGAGTAGCTAGACCAGGGGCATGGGTAGGTAGCAATGGCCGCTCTTTCCATCCGTGATTTTCCCCTGGAACATTGGCAGCGAGACCTGATCATCCACTCTTCTGCTCCCTACGCAAACTCCCATTCGATTGATCCTATTTGCCTCACTGGGACCGACTTCTCTGAGGTCCTCATCACTGTTAAAGCTGACTCCATCTCCTCCATCCCTGAAAATCTCACTATCAAGAACTGCTGTAGCACTGGATCCATCTCCAACGTGTCGATCATTGAATTTGAAGACCTCGCCCCTAGTTCTGACCCTCCCTCTGATGGGCCTGATTTCGATCCTATTCCTCAAGCCTACTCCTCTAGTGATGAACAATTCATCGAGCTCCAGGGCGGTGGCTGTTTTGGTGATGTCCTACAGGCCATTGGGGCGCCACCTCCTCTTGTTCCTCATGCTGAGCCCACTAGTGCCGCTCCTGCGGCCTCCTTTGTCTCCCAGGCTCTTGCTCGCGCTCCACCTCTCCCTCTGGTGTTTGGGAGCCCTATCCACTCCAAGCCATCTAGAGTGGTGATCAAGCTACGGCTTGGTTTCTTTGATGTGCTTGTTCTTGGCCCTAATGGGGAACGCCTCGTCTTTCGCCTCCCTTTGCGCCGTGATGCCTCGGATCCGGGCTGCAAGGGCATTATGGTGGCCAACTTCGTCGGCCCTATGAAGCTGCCCGCTTTGGCTGTTGACGTGCTTCCTCGGGGCTCTGCTCCTGACGAAAACTTCCAGGTTCCACTGGAACTTGCCTCCAGCTTGGTCTTGTCTCCACCAGCTCCCCCTCTCTCTCCCATGCCCGATGCTTTTCAGTCCTGCCCTCTGACTCCTTCAGAGGCGGACTCGACTTTGCTTCGGCACCCCTCTCTGGCGGCTTCCCCGGTGGCTGCAACTGTCTGGCGCTCTCCCCCTGTGCCTGCTGAACCCAGGCGTAGTTCCAGGCTCATCCTTGCCGACCCGGACAACTACGTCTCCATCGTCGACAAGGCCATCCTTCGCAAGCAGAAGCTCAATGAGAGTCAGGCCTCTCATCACCGCAGCTCTAGGCGTGGAGAACTTGATGCTGATGACCTGCTGGCTGTGGCTGTGGAGGATGGGCGCCCCTTGCCTCCTCGCGACGTTCTCTCTCTGGCCATGGCGTGTGACATCTCTGCCACTGACCTGGACATGGAGATCCCATCGTCGCATGCTGGTTCCCCATGATCGTGGAGCATCCTCTGTTTCGTCCTCCCTCGCATGCTCCTCTCCCTGTTACTCATGAGATGCTGCTGGGCTCCCTCCTTTGTCTGCCAGGCTTATTTATCAACTTTGGGCGCAATTGGGATGGGCTTCCTTGTGGTGCTGCCCCGATTGCCTGCTATGCCCGCCTCGCCTGGTGGCCTTTATGCTCCTTACCCTGTCGTTTATGTTTCAGTTGCTTCTTACATTTGGGCCTTAGAGCTTGCCCCTATAACCGGTCCTATAACTCTTCATGTTTCTCTTTCCTTATTCGTCTGAACCGTGTCTTAAGTTGTACTCCCTATTCCCATGTTATCTAAATTTTCGGTTGCTTGCTGGAATGTTCGTGGCCTGGGAAGGCGTCAGAAACGTGATGACTTTAGGGCAGCGATTGAATCCTTCCTTCCCTCGATTCTTTGTATCCAAGAATCTAAGCTCGCTGACATCTCAAGTTTCCTCGCTTCCTCTTTCTTGCCTCCTTCGCTTCGATCCATAATTTTCAAACCCTCCAATGGCGCTTCGGGAGGGATTGTCACCGCTTGGAATGACCAAACTTTCAAGCTCATCCACCATTCCATTGATGAATTCTCTGTTTCATCCACTTTCTCCTTGCGCTCTGACAACCTTGTTTTCTCTATTATCAACGTCTATGGTCCTTGCGTTCATGCTCTCAAATTGTGCTTCCTCTCCTCCATCGAGCAGATTTTTGCCTCCCTCTCTAGCTCTGGCCCTGTAGCTATCCTTGGAGACTTCAACCTTGTTCGTTCTCCCCGCGATAAATCCAATGACAATTTCAATATTGCTGAGGCAAGTTCTTTTAATGACTTTATCAATTCCCTTGGCCTCATTGAGATCCCTCTTCTCGATCGCCAGTTCACTTGGTCAAATCAACAAGACCCTCCAATCCTTGCCCGCCTTGACCGTGTCCTGGTCAATTCCGATTGGAGTTTTGCCCTGCCCGACACCACTCTAACCTCTTCGGCTCGTCCTATTTCGGACCACGTCCCCCTTCACCTTTCCGCCTCTACTAAAGCCCCTCGTAGCACCATTTTTCGCTTGGAAAACTCCTGGCTCACGCACTCCTCCTTGCCACCCATCGTTGAAAACAATTGGCTCAGCGTTGGGCCTAATCATGCTCATCTTCCTTCCATCGGACGGCTTTGCCTCCGGCTAAAACGGATTCGGGCGGCCATTAAATCTTGGGCCCGCGAACGTAAACTCCCATCAATCTACCTGGTCAACTCCCGCTCTGTCATCTCCTTCTTAGATCGGCTTGAGGAAACTCGCAACCTGTCCTCCTTAGAATTTCGGCTGCGTTTGACTGTCAAGAACCATCTTAGCAAGATCATTAACTCCAGGGCTACCTACTGGCGCCAGCGCGCCAAAATCAAAAACTGCACCCTTGGTGACGAGAACTCTCGTTATTTCCATCTTTGCGCCTCCGGGCGTCTTCGCAAAAATCAAATCAAAGTCCTCGAGGAGGACAATGGCAATCCTGTCTTCTCCCATCCGGCAAAAGCTTCTATCCTGCACTCCTTCTTTCGGGACCTTCTGGGCACCCCCTAGCAGGCTTCTAATAGCCTTGACCTAGCCTCCCTTGTTTGTTCTACCTCTTTGGACTCCGCTCAGGCTGCTTCTCTAATCCGCCCCTTCTCCCTTGATGAGATTCGCGCCGCCCTCTTCTCGATGAATGACAACGCAAGTCCGGGTCCTGATGGCTTTGGCCCTGCCTTCTTCAAGCGATATTGGGACGTTGTCAAGTACAACCTCCTCGCCTCCCTTCATAGTTTTCATGACCTTTCCGCTGACCTTCGCCCTATCAACAAATCCTACATTGTCCTGCTCCCCAAAAAAGTGGGAGCGAATCGCCCTGACAACTTCCGCCCTATCTCTCTGCAAAATTGCTGTTTAAAAATCCACTCCAAATGCCTTACCCTTCGACTCCGGAGTCTCATCCCCTTCTTGGTGCACCCTGATCAAACTGGGTTTATCTCTGGCCGATCCATCGCCGAAAATTTCATCTATGCGGCCGACATTGTTCAAGCTTGCCATAGACGTGCTGCTCCGACTGCCGTTTTCAAGCTTGACTTTCGCAAAGCTTTCGACTCTTTAAGTTGGGATGCCCTGGACCGCATCCTCCTTGCTAAAGGCTTCCCCAGCCTTTGGCAATCTTGGATTCGGATGCTTAACCAATCTAGTCAAACGGCTGTTCTCCTTAACGGAATTCCGGGTCGCTGGATTCAGTGTCGCCGGGGGCTGCGGCAAGGAGACCCGTTATCCCCCTTCCTGTTCAACATTGTTGCTGATGTCCTCCAACAGCTCCTCCTCCAGGCCTCCCGTAATGGCCTCCTCCTTCACCCCTTGGTTGATGACCTCCCTTGTCCTATCCTCCAATACGCTGATGACACTCTGATCATCATCCGCGCTATCCCTAACCACATCGCCAACCTCAAGCTTGCTCTTGATGACTTCTCGGCGGCAACTGGCCTTACCATAAATTTCCATAAAAGCACTTTCGTTCCCATCAAAGTCGAGCCCTCCGTGGCCTCCTCCATGGCTAATGTGTTTGGCTGCCCCGTTTCCTCCTTCCCCCAAACCTACCTCGGCCTCCCCCTCTCTACTCACAAGCTTCGTTTCTCTGACTTCGCGCCGATTATTACAAAAAGCGATATGCGTCTCTCTGGATGGCGGGGGCGCTCTCTACCCATCAGCGGTCGCCTCCTGCTTGTCAACTCTGTCCTTACGGCCTTGCTCGCGCATGCTATGGCCGCCGGGCTTCTCCCTGCTGGCGTCCTTGAGGCAATTGACAAAAGGAGGCGCGCCTTCTTCTGGACCGGAGATGAATCCTGCAATGGTGGGCAATGTAAGGTGGCCTGGGAGGATGTCTGCACCCCCAAGGCGCTGGGTGGCCTGGGGATTCTTTCTCTCCCAGCCCAAAACTCCACGCTTCTCTCCAAATTCCTAACAAAAATCCACTCGGATTCCGACGCCCCTTGGGCTTGCTGGTTTCGTCGACAGTATGGTTGGTCTAATTCTAAGGACCTCGAAGACCGCCATCACCTTGATACTCCAATATGGTAGGACA